>VDFB02281492.1:634396715-634443129 GCA_007258455.2 Sequoia sempervirens
AGTATCATGTGTCAAGACTACACAAGCTAGAGTTCCTGGGTGAACAAAGATAAAAGGCACTAGATCATCTTCAAGCATATCAAAATCCTCTTCATAATAGCTACAACAACAAAGTTTTGAATCCACATTTTGACATTAGTGACCTAGTTTTAATGAAAATCTAAAGAATCAAGTAGAAAGAGAAAAACTAGGAAAGTTTGAGCTAAATTGGCTAGGACCTTATATTGTCACAGAAGCCTTTGGATCAAGAGCATACCAGCTCTCTACTTCTGAAGGAGAATGACTATCAGTGCCAATCAACAACCTTCATCTGAAGAGGCTCTACACATAGCTTATGAGAGCCTTGTCTTAATCACCAAAAATATTAAAAAAATGGAAAAATCAATAAAATCATTGTCTAGGTGAAAACTAGACAAACAAGCATCTTAGTAAAATAAAAATCAAGAAAATAGTGGGTATGTGGAGAATCATCATGGAAAAAATAGGGCCTTAAGTGGTGAAAAATTTAGAAAAATCAGAGTTAGGCAACTTGATATAAAAATTTCAATAAGTTATCTATATTATTTCAAAAATATGTAAGAATAGAATATGTAGAAAATTGAATGTAGTTTTTAAACTACTAGGTTTATTTAAAAAAAAAAAATTATTTGGTGAAAATTTGAAATTTCAATGAATTAGTACTTAAATTTCAAGGAAAAAATAAGAAGTAGGTGTTTGTCTAACCACCCTAACCACAATAAAATGATAATATAATTTTTTCATAAAATTTTAGGTATAAGTAGAGGACTCATGTCCCGATGTGATGCATTTTTTTGTAATTTTTTTCCAAGAAAATAATTAATTATGATTTTTTTATTACAAGTTTAAAAAAATATAAAAACTTGTATGTATGACCACCTTAACTTGGTTAAAATTTCATGATTTTTTTTTTTTAATCCTATAGTATGTGAAACATAGAATCTGACACATGTTTTGAATTAAAAAAATGTGATACCATTTGAAAGCTATAGATGTTTTTCAATCGACCTATCAATCAAGACTTTAGTCATAGTTCAAATAGAAAATAAATAATAATTATTTATTAAATTCAAAGTAAAGCATAAATTATATTGGTGGAAAGCTGAGAATATCCTTTAAAACCCCCTTTTGTTTTATCAATTTTGGGTAAAAATAAAGTCATTAGTCACATACCCTACACATACCCATCATATCACCACTTTTTGGTCCATTATGATCATGCACATACCCTAGTAAAGAGAAATAATGCATCCAATAGTGAAAACCACTTTGGATAAGTACCATGATGAAAACTTGGAAAATAGGTGTCATATGTAGTAAACTTTGCTCCTTTGTCTACCATCATTCCAATCTTACTTGCCTACCATTATATCCATAATGAATGGTTTTCCTTTCCATGACTTGGAATGATTGACATTGAGCACACTTCACATCCCTATTCCATCCTATTCATAATAAATTAGTCTTATACTCAATTGGGGGTAGGAACTTGACTTACATCATTTGGTTCTTACAATGGTTGTTCTAAGGATGTAAAACCATTGGAAAAATCCAAAAACATCACAAAATTTCCTAAAAAATCCAAAAACAACACAAGATGTCTTGAAAAAATCTAAAAAAATACAAAATGTCTTGAAAAAATCCAAAAACATCATAAAACTTCAAACAGACAAAAAAAATCAAAACATGTCAAAAAATCACAAAACATCTAGAAAACTTTCAAAAAATCTAAAAATAGAGTCAAATTCAGTCTTGTTAGTTAGTCTTTGTCATTATCGAACTATGTTTCCTCTACAACTGGACATCTAGGCAAGGTCATATGTCGATGTGCCCTCGATGCATTAGGTCAGTCCTTTAGGTTTTTCAAATAAATAATGAAATCATGGCTCAATTCTTTGTCCATAAAACAAAGTCAATGGTTGTGTCAAACTATGAAGTCTTTGCGTGTATAACATAGGCAAGGTCATCAATCGATGAGCCCTCAAGTCTGCACTAGGTTAGTTCTTTAAGGTTCGTCATGTTAGTCAAAATAATTCAGACATTGACATCAAACACAAAAAATTTTCAAAATGTTAAGACAAGTCATGTATCAACAAGACAAACAAGTCAACAAGGTCATCAAGTCAAACCAAACAAATTGGTGAAACACTCAAATAACGAAAAAAATCAACCTATGTCTTATATAGGATGTGTCCTTCCTAAAAATAGACATTGTCATTTAGTCATGCTTCATCATTACCTTATACAGGTGGTCACATGATCGAAACTAGACTTGACATCTTATACAATATGTGTCATTTGTGAAACCAGGATCTATCAATCAATCATCTTGTCAATCCCCTAGAGAATTAGACAACAAATAAATCAAATTTTTACAGACACTTTTACTGGCTGTTGACATTGTGGCTTGTTTTGTCTTTATCTTGTTCTTTTGGATTTGTCTTTTGAGTCTAGTTACTACCTTCCTCAAGGATGTTCCATGAAGGATTTAGAGAAGCAAGGATGTCTCAGGACTCTTTTTCTATGACTGTTGTTTATCGATCTTTCTTGAGGATGTGCCATGAAGGATTTAGAGGAGTGATGACGTCTCATAACTTGTCTTCTATTTGATTGTTGTCTAGGGTTTGTCTTGACAAAAAGACTGGGGAAACTTTTCCCTTAGTATGAGTTAGGACATTCCTTGTCAGTGACTGTCTATTTTTAGTAGGTGGATGACCTTGCACACCTTGGTCTATCTCATATCATGATTTTTTTTTATCCATTTGTATCATTTAATCCCTAATGATGATTAATGCAAGGATTATTATGATTCAAAAAAATATTCAAGTCATTCTAATATACTAACATCCATGTCTTCCATGCTAACATCCATGTCTTCTATGCTACTATTCATCTTTTTAGCTCTAACATTTCTTCTTTTCTGCATCTTCACCACCCTTATCTATGTTCATCTATCTTTCTTACCCTCATCTTCCAGTTCTCTCATCCATTTGAGAGCACACTCCTGTTCTTTGAACCTGCCTTCCCTCTTGAGGGTGCATAACATTACTTTCTCGTCATCCTTCCTCATCCTCCTTTCATTGGGGCATATTTTCTTCTTTGACACAATGTGGTAAACTACATTGTATCAAAGAGGGACAAAATGTAGACACTAAAAATTGCCCTAGGCTTGGACCTCTTAATTTCTTCATAATTCTTTCATCTTCATAATTAAATAATTTTAATTATTTAATTAATTCCTATGACCATATATCCTCCATTAATTAAATAATTTCAAGAATTTAATTATTTCATTCTTATCTTTATTTCCTTTTGATTAATTAAATAATTTATTTAATTGTGTTGCTAATTAAACCTATTTTCTTTCTAAAATTACATAAATGATTATTTATTTAATTTCCTATGTCAATTTCCACTATAATTAAATAATTATTTTAATTATTTAATTATTTATTGGTCTTTTCTCTCTTTAATTAAATAAATCTTTATTTATTCAATTTAATCCAATATCCTTGAATTTTGAATTAAATCATTATTTAATTCAAAATGATGATTCCTCTTTATCACAATATTCTATAATTAAATTTAATATTTTTATTATTTAATTATTCATTAATCACTCAAGTCTAGATAATATTTGATTTTCACTAAGAAACAATTTTTCTGTGTTGATCACCTTGTTATCTAGATGAGATGGTAATAATTATTTAATTCATTCTAATCTTAATTCTTCCTTGATTAATTAAATAAATATTACACCACTCATTAAATCTATCTTCTTTCTAAAATTAAATAAACTACTATTTAATTAATTCCTATGACACGTTCAACTATAATTAAATAATCGCTTTAATTATTTAATTGTTTCGTAACCTTTTCTCTCTAATATTAAATAAATCTTTATGTATGTCATTTAATCCCAAAATCTTCAATGTCAAATCGAAATCATTTAATTCAAAAGGATTTATCCATATCATATTCCTCTATAATTAGATAATATTTTTGTTATGTAATTAGATATTTATCACTTAAGTCTAGCTAAAATTTTGATCATTGGGCCTTTTGTCATATGGTTAGAACTCTCTTCTATGATGCTTTTGCTCAGGTTGAGGTGAATGGTGTACCCACTCAAGAGATCCCTTTGGAGCAATCCATTAGGCAAGGTTTCCCCTCGGCCTCGACATTGTTTATCATTTCATATGATGCCCTCCATTGTCAGTTAAGGGAGAATGTTTTAATTCCAAGGATAAGAGGAGTCAGATTACTGGATGATAATGAGCTTCTCAATCTCCAGTTTGTTGATGATACTTCCATTCTGCTTGAGCTAGAAGATTGGAACTTTCCTAATTTAATGAGGAAATTGGATCTATTCTGTTTAGCTTTAAGTGCAAAGCTTGACCCCTCTATGTCTTGGTTGTTGGGGTGGATGGATTGACCCCTAGACTAGATTACTAAGCATGGACTTCAATGGGGAGGTCCATATAAGCTGGTTAGGTATCTTGGGATTCCCTTTGTTGTGGTTCCAAACTTGAAGGAAATATGGCTTGGATTCAAGGTAAAGTTGAGAAGATCTCCAAGTGGAATAGGCAATTCCTTTCTTGTGTTGTAGGATTCAAATTTTCTAGAAGATTCTTTCTTCGTATAGCATCTACTTTGCTTCTATTTGGTTTTTTAAATCTTCTCAAATCAGTGAGATTCAAAGAAGAATTAGGGCCTTTCTCTAGTCGGATAGGAAAGGAAAAATAAAGAGGCATGCCGTTAATTGGGAGTGGTGCATCATTGATAAATTTAAAGGTGGTCTTGGACTGAAAGACTTGAAGTTACAAGGGGTTTCCCTTGCTTCAAAGTGGATTCTTGGGTCTTTGGATGGTGGGGAACCTTGGAAAGTGCTAATCCAATAGAATATTATTATTGTTGTTCCCAAATGTACTAAGTCTAGGAGGGCCTTTCCTATCAATGTGATTCTTTGTAGTTAGGAGGTCATGTTACTTGTAGGGTCCAATGTTTTCAGAACTATTTGGAAGGCTTGGGAGGTGATGAAAGGTCATCTTGAAAATCATTAGTTCATCATTGGAGATTTTGGAACTATTCAGTCTCATAAGTCGATCTGGTAGAACCTTCATCACAGAGGGAAATCTCTCTGGTTCTTATCTAGGGATGCTCGACAAAGCATTGGGCTTTCTTGGGAATTAGGAACTTTAGTGATATTTTGAAAGATGGAAAATTGAAGGGTTGGGATGAGTTGGTCATAAAATTCAATCTTCCTCCCTCTAACTGGAGAACATACTTGATCCTTAGAGAGGCCTATAGCTAGATAAAATTTCCATTGGTAACTAAAGATAATCTTGATAAGTTTAAAGAGTTCCAATGGAAAATGGCTCAAATATAAGAAAGAATAAAGCTAAAGAACTTTATACTATTCTTATAGGGAACATTGATTTAACTAATCATTTGAATCAAATTTGGAAACAACAATGGGATAAAACTCAATGGAAAAAAGTTTTCCAAAATAACTAGAGCAGACAGATTGAAGTTAAACAAGCTTGTTTTAGATGGCTCCTTATTTTGTAGAAGCTTTCTTTCAAATGAAAATTTGATGATATCATAGTATGTAAGTTGTGTAGAGTTCTTGAAACTCTATTTCATATCTTTTTTGAATGCATCTTTGCTCAAGAAGTTTGGAATATTTTTTGTAATGGGCTTGATATCTAGACTTCTAGTGGCTAGTTGCTACTTGAGAAGATTTTTTTCATGCATAATTCTAAGATGGGGAAAAATGCAAAGATTTTTTGGTTGTGTTTGTCTTCCAATATTCTTTGGTTTACCTGGAAAGCAAGGAATGAAGATGTCTTTCAAGGGAGAAAAAGGTTGCTTACTAAGTCTTCTAGTAGAATCATATTTTATACCATTGCAATGCAGGTGTATATAACTATGGCTATTTCAAAGGACAAGTTATGGACTTATTTAGAGAGTGGTTAGGTCACTATAGACATTATGGAAGCTAGGTATGGGAATTTATGGCCAAAGGGGCATCTTGGCGTTGATGTGTTTTTGAGGGATTTTCAATCCTTCCATCATGATTCTACAGAGGGATAGAAAAAGGATGTTGAGAGGAGGAATTAGAAGGATAGACTTTCATATGAGGAAGTTTTAGCTGCTAATACCTTGGTGCTCCTTAGTGGTGGCCATGGTGCTACTTAATTCACCTTGTGGACATATATTTTGTATATCCTTTTGATCTGTAGTTAACTATTAATTTTCTATTCAATATTTTTGGTGTTAATTTTGTACTGGAATCTTGGTGGAACTAATCTCTTTTGTTACAGGGTGATCATTGGATCTTTTTAGTTTTCTCCTAGTTGGAGCCTACTAATATTTTGTAATGGAAATATTTTTGGGACTAGAACCTGGTCTCTTCTCTCTACTCTTTTGTAATGGGGGGGTTGGGGTGGTTTGATTCTAGATGATACTATGACCAATATCATGTGATACTCTCAAACTATTGTTATGTATTTTCTGCTTACTTTATATTTAATATATAAAATTTGATCATTCAATTATCTGGTGAGATAATATCTAATTTTCTCTAATGAACAATTTTTCTATGTTGATCACTTCGTCAATCTTATCTTCTACATGCAATATTTATCCTTTTGTGTCTCAACCAATTTCCACCAATGATTAAATTATTATTCAATTTAATCTCCACTATTCATGCTTTATCACTTACACTAATTCAACCCTAAGCGCAAGTAGCATACTACAATGAAATGGAGAAGAGTAATGGAGGTGATTCATGGAATTACATGAGTGTTTGGTAAAATAATTCATTTATGCATGTTTTTATAGTTTTCAATTATTCTTGATTATTAGCTTAGGTTTAGTTTGAGTTATGCTTGTATTGCTAATCCGTGAATTTTTTTTGTGCTACATATATGCTTTTAATCACAAATTAGGAAAGATAAACAACTATCTTATGAGTTTTGGAAGCAACTTTAGAATCTTCAATGTTTTGCTATTATCATTATCATGAGGCTATATTTGCACACTTAATCTAAGGGCAAGTATCATACTACAATGAAATGGAGAAGAGTAATGGAGATGATTCATGGAATTACATGGGTGTTTGGTAAAATTGTTCATTTATGCATGTTTTTATAGTTTTCCGTTGTTCTCAATTATTAGCTTAGGTTTAGTTTGAGTTATGCTTGTATTACTAATCCATGAATTTTCACTATACTACAGATATGCTTTTAACCACAAAGTAGGAAAGACAAACAACTAAAATAAAAATAAGAAAAGATAACTAGAAAGAAAGAAAGAAAAAAAACACAAAAATTCATTCCCATATGCATAAAGAGAATGTACAGATAAAAAAGAAGAAGTTACTACAATTTACCATATGAAAAAACATTAAAAAAACAATTGTAAATTCAACAATAGAAGAATTCATAACACAAAGAAAATACATCTATCTCACAAACCAGTCATATCATTCTCCATTTATTTCATATTGAAAATTTCATATACTCCCCCCTTTGTACAAACTGAAAAACCAATCTTCTTTCAAAAGTAGCCAACACTTCACCAAACCCTAAACCCCATTATTTTTCCTTTCAAATAATCATGCTAAGAGGTGTTCTATAGTCACATAAGAGTTTAAGAACCTATGTACATAAAAAAGAAATGATATCAATTACAAAAGTTCATGTAGCAGCTTCCGTGCACATTATGGTAACTAATGGGAGTGCCGATGTGAGTGGAAAAGACATCTGCTTTCACCAAAAATCAAACGCTTGGTTAGATACTTCTAAATTGCATTATATCATCATGTTTCTCAACATCTTTGGACTTACCCAACCCCATTCCTTCTCATGCGCAATAATGGATACCTATTCCATCTACATATTTGTTATCTCACTCTTGAGGCCTCTCACTATCATCTTGAATTTTTGAATCGAGAGCCCATCTGAGGCATAGGAAATATATACAATGCTGCTATGAATATTTCTTCCAATATATTGAGAGGCAATGAGTGACTTTAGATATCAGCGAATTTCATGTTGATCTATCTTTTGTTTTGGAGACCATCATTAAGGGCATTATCTTGGACATGATCTGCATCGTACATAATTTACATTCCTTGATGAGTTTGTAAGCCTTTTCTATGCTTCCACATTTTTCTTGCATGTCTATTGAATCATTTATACTATTTATCTCCTCCTTTCAGCAACTTAACATCTGTAGAATGAGCTATGGATGTGTTGTAGTGATGATTGGTAGGCACCCGTTCGAGGACCTAAGAACCCTACTCTACGAGAGTGGCAATTTGACCTATGTTCATCACTAGAAAGCTTCCTTCTACAAATGGATGAGCTTTGCAATAATGTTCCTATCTCACCAAAATATTTTCCCACATATGCTACACAAATGGATGACCTCTTTAAGATTAATGCCATCCTCCTCCATTTCTACAATTTCTTTTTTGTCTACATGTTGTTGCAATTGCATGTTACACAAACCTATCTTCAACTGTTACACTTTATGTTATTCAACAAATGAATGAGAAAGTATAGTTGCCACAGATAAAAGATAATTTGAATAGATATTTCTTCTATAGGCATAACTCTTTCATACATTTTATAGAGATATTAAAGGGTCGATTTATATGTTTTTAATTGTTTTGTATTCAAAACAATTGCAAACCCATTTAGAAATCTTAATCTCTTGCTTGAATCATCTATTGACAGGGGTTGAGGGAGCAGAGAGAATGAGCTACTATAGCTGTTCACCATCTTTCATTTTTTTTGGGTCTACTTCATCATTTTTTGCTGCTTTCTCCACCAAATTTTTTTCCACTCCTTGAAACTCTTAGGTCCTTTCACTTCTCCAAATTTGACGAACTACAGATGATGTAATGTTAAACTGAGTCCAGTTCAGGGTTATTTTCATGGAGGAAAATTAGCAATAGATATATTGATGGGAAATCTAATGTTTTGCGGTGAGTTGTGTTAGGGAAATTTTGTATACATATTTCCCATTTTTTGGCAATTTTATCGATATTTGGGGGATTGGCTTTAGTATAATTAATGTTGTAAGTAGAAATTTGCATGTATTTCGACACAAATTAGCGAAAATTTGTGTGCTTAATCCATTTTTGATGTGTTTTGAAATATAATTTGCAAAAGTTCATAGTGACTTGTTAGTATTGCTCTTTTAGCAAATTATGTTATGTTTTGATTTTCTATACTTTTAGAATTTGGCTAATTATTTTTAAAAAAATTATGTTTTAAAGTTGAGTTTTTTCAGCAAATCTAGGGGTACTATAATTTTTTCCCCTTATTTTCATTAATTTTTGGATATATGGCAGTTTTTGTTTTTTGAGAAATTTGTGTTTCAATTGGATTTTAGCAAGTTATTTTCTATGATTGATGAATCGCTTGAGGAAGTTATATTTTAGGTGGAAATTTGCAAGGGACTTTCTTTTCTATATTTTACTGATCTCCATATATTATGTGGATTATTGAGGAAAGTGAATGGGAATTGCAAAGATTTTGTATGGCTCTTTGTGATGAATTTGGTAGATTATGTGTTGGGAAATTTTTTGAGAAATTTATAGGTTTACATCAATTGATCTTTAAGTACTTGGTTGATTGTAGTTTAATTTTCTAAATTTTAGAAAATTAAGTGAATTTTTTTTTTACTATTTTTCATAAGTAGTTTTTAAATTAAATATAAAAAGAATTTTCTAAATTTTCAAAGAGTAAATGCAAAAGAAATATTCTAAATATATGTAATTGTTACTTAATTTTCTAAATTAATATAAGATAGAGTAGCCTAATTTTAAAAACTAAATATTCTAAATTTCCCTAAGTTTCTAAATTAATATACTTAAAATAGAAGGTTGAAAAATCTTTAAAAAAGGAAAAGTATCTTTGATGTCATTGTAAAATATATTTTAATAATAGAATAGAAATAAAATCATGAAAAAGATGAAAATCATTTTTCCTTTTATTTAAATTCTAAATTAATGTGTTTAAAATTGAAAAAAATATAATTAAGTAAAAAGGAAATATTGTAAATTTACTATCACACATAATCTTTAAAAAATAAAAGTATCTTTGATGTCATAGAATAGAAATAAAATCATAAAAGGATGAAAAACAATTGTCATTTTTTAAAATTCTAAATTAATGTGTTTAAAATTGAAAAAATAGAAAATTAAATTAAAAAAAATTCTAAATTTACTATTACACATAATATTTAAAAAAGAAAAGTATCTTTGATGTCATTTTAAAATATTTTAAATAATAGAATAAAAATAAAATTATAAAAAGATAAAAAAAATTGTTTTTTTTTAATTGGGTTTAATTACAATTCTAAAATAAATCTTTGGTTACGCTTAGGGTTAGGGTTAGGGTTAGCATTAGTGTTAGGGTTGGGGTTACCATCACAAATAGGTTTATCAACATGAATAGGGATTAGGGTTAGGGTTAGGGTTAGGATTAGGGTTAGGGTTAGAATTAGGGTTAGGGTTAGGGTTAGGTTTAGGTTTAGGGTTATGGTTAGGGATAGGTTTATAAGTGATAAAATATAGTAATTTGGTTAGGGTTAGAGTTAAAATTGGGATTAGGGTTGGGGTTATCATCACAAATAGGGATTTGGGTTAGGGTTATAATCGCTAATAGGTTTATCATTACAAATAGGATTATCATCATGAATAGGATTAAGGTTAGGTTTATCATCACAAATAGGATTAGGGTTAGGATTAGGGTTAGTGTTACTATTATTGTTAGGGTTAGGGTTATCATCATGAATATGTTTATCATCATGAATAAGGATTACAATTAGGGTTAGGGTTATAGTTAGGGTTATGGTTAGGGTTAGGGTTAGGGTTAGGGTTATGGTTATGGTTATCATCAAGAATAGGTTCATCATCATGAATAGGGTTAGGGTTAGGGTTAGTGTTAGGGTTGGGGTTATCATCATGAATAGTTCTATCATCAAAAAAATGGATTAGGGTTAGGGTTGTGGATAGGTTTATAAATGATAAAATATAGTAATTTGGTTAGGGTTAGAGTTAAAATTGGGATTAGGGTTGTGGTTATCATCACAACTAGGTTTATCATCATGAAAAGGGATTAGGGTTACGGTTAGGGTTGGTGTTAGGGTTAGGGTTATGGTTATGGTTAGGGATAGATTTATAAATGATAAAATATAGTAATTTGGTTAGGGTTAGAGTTAAAAAATTGGATTAGGGTTGGAGTTATCATCATCAATAGGGATTCGAGTTAGGGTTAGGGTTAGGGTTAGGATTAGGGTTAGGACTAGGGTTAGGGTTAGTGTTAGGGTTAGGGTTAGGGTTAGGGTTATCATTGCAAATGTGTTTATCATGACAAATAGGATTATCATCATGAATAAGATTAGGATTAGGATTAGGGTTAGGGTTAGTGCTAGGATTAGGGTTAGGTTTATCATTAAAATAGGTTTATCATCACAAATAAGATTAGGTTTAGGGTTAGGGTTAGGGTTAGGGTTATGGTTATGGTGATGGTTAGGGTGAGGGTTATCATCACAAATAGGGATTACAGTTAAGGTTAGGGTTAGGGTTATAGTTGGGGTTAGGGTTATCATCATGAATAGGATTATCGTCATGAATAGGATTAGGGTTAGGGTTAGGATTAGAGTTATGTTTATCATCACAAATAGGATTAGGGTTAGGGTTAGTGTTAGGGTTAGGGTTAGGGTTAGGGTTATCCTCATGAATAGGTTTATCATTACAAATAGGGATTAGGGTTTGGGTTATGGTTATGGTTATGGTTAGATTTATGGTTAGGGATATGCTTATAAATGATAAAATATAGTAATTTGGTTAGGGTTGGAGTTAAAATTAGGATTAGGGTTGGGGTTATCATCATGAATAGGGATTAGGGTTAGGGTTAGATTATCATCACGAATAGGATTAGGGTTAGGGTTAGTGTTAGGTTTAGGTCTAGGGTTAGGTTTATTATCATGAATAGGATTAGGGTCAGGGTTAGGATTGGTGTTATGGTTATTATCATGAATAGGGATTAGGGTGATGGTTAGTGTTAGGGTTAGGATTAGGGTTAGGGTTAGGGTTAGGGTTAGGGTTAGTGTTAGTGTTAAGGTTAGGGTTAGGATTAGGGTTAGGGTTAGGGTTAGCATTAGGTTTAGGGTTAGGATTAAGATTAATATTAGGATTAGGACCTAAGCATAATTATAACCCTAACCCTAACCCTAACTATAAACCTAACCATAACTCTAACCATAACAATAACACTAACCCTAAACCTAATCACTATTCATGATGATAACCCTAATCCATATTTGTGATGATAACCCTAACCCTAAACCTAATCCCTATTCATGATGATAAACTTATTCATGATGATAACCCCAATGCTAACTCCAATTTTAACTCTAACCCTAACCAAATTTTATCATTTCTAAAATCATAACCAAATTGAACCCTTACTATAATTGAACACTCACCCTAATTAAAACCAAGCCCTATTTTAACCCTACTCATAACCATATCTTTAATTCTAATTATAACCCTAAATCTAAATTAGTGATGATAAACCTAACCCTAACCCTAACCCTAACCCTAACCTGATTTAACCCTAACCCTAATCCTAATCCTAACCCTAACCCTAATTCTAATTCCAATCTTAACCCTAACCCTAACCCTACATAAAATTAATTTACCTAACCCTAATCCTAACCCTAACCCAAACCATAACCCTAACCCTCATCCTAATCCTAACCTACTAAAACCCTAACCCTAATCCTAATGCTAACTCTAACCCTAACACAAACCCTAATGCTAACCTAATTAAACCCTAATTCTATCCCTAATCCCAATCCTAACCCTAACCCTAACCCTAATCCGAACCCTAAAAAAAATTAAAATCTCTAACCCTAATCCTAACCTTAAACCTAACCCTAACCTTAACCATAAACCTAACCCTAACCCTAATCCTATTCATGATGATAAACCTATTCTTGATGATAAACCTAACCCTAACCCTAACCTAATTAAACCTTAACCCTAATCATAATCCTAATCCTAAACCTAACCCTAATCCCAATCCTAACCCTAATCCTAACCCTATCCCTAATCCTAGAATCCTAACCTAATTAAACCCTAACCCTATTCCTATTCCTAATTATAACCTTAACTCTAATCCAAAACCTAACCCTAACTCTAAACAAAATTAATAAAGCTAACCCTAATCCTAATTGTATCCCTAACCCAAACCCTAACCCTCATCCTAATCCTAACCTAATAAAACCCTAATCTTGACACTAACCTAATTAAACCCTAAATCTAACCCTCCCTAACCCTAACCCCAATCCTAACCATCCTAACGATAACTCTAACCCTAATGCAAAACCTAACCCTAACTCTAACCCTAAACAAAATTAAAAAACCTAACCCTAATCCTATCCCTAACCCTAATACTAACCTTAACCCTAAACCTAATCCTAACCCTAACCCTAACACTAATTAAACCCTACCCCTAACCCTAACCCTCATCCTAATCCTAACCTAATAAAACCCTAACCCTAACCCTAACCCTAATCCTAAACCTGACCCTAACCCTAACCCTAACCCCAATCCTAACCCTAATCCTAAGACTAACTCTAACCCTAATCCTAACCCTAACTCTAACCCTAATCCCAATCCTAACCCTAACCCTAACCCTAACCCCAATCCTAACCCCAAAAACAATTAAAAAACCTAACCCTAACCTTAACCGTAACCCTTCCCTAACCCTAACCCTAATCCTAATCCTATTCATGATGATAACCCTAACCCCAACCCTAACTATAACCCTAACCCTAAACCTAACCTTAATCCTAACTCTAACACTAACCCTAACCCTAACCCTAACCTTAGCCATAACCCTAATCCCTATTCGTGATGATAAACCTATTCATGATGATAACCCCAACCCTAATCCCAATTTTAACTCTAACCCTAACCAAATTTTATCATTTATAAAATCATAACCAAATTGAACCCTTACTACAATTTAAGATTTGTATTTAATTTTTAAAAAGAATTGTTTAATAAATGTTTGTAAATCAATCTTAACCTAACCCTAATCCTAAAAGTATACTAAAATATTATTATGTAATAATAATATTATTTAACCCTAACCCTAAGTCTAACTTTAACCCTAACTCTAACCTAATTAAACCCTAACCCTGACCCTAGCTCTAACCCTAACCCTAACCCTAACCTAACCTAATTAAACCCTAACCCTAATCCCAATCCTAACCCTAATCCTCACCCTAACCCTACTTCTAAACCTAACCTAATTAAACCCTAACCCTAACCCTAATCCTAATTCTAACCTTAACCCTAACCCTAATCCTAACTATAACCCTACCCCTAACCTTAACCCTAACCCTAAACAAAATTAATAAACCTAACCCTAATTAAACCCTAACCCTAACCCTAACCCCAATCCTAATCCTAACCCCATTCCTAACCCCAATCCTAACCCTAACCTAACCCTCACTCTAACTCCAATCCTAACCCTAACCCGAATCCCAATCCTAACCCTAACTGTAACCCTAACCCCAATCCTAACCCTAAACTTAACCCTAACCCTAAACCTAAAGCTATACCTAATCCTAACCCTAATTAAATCCTAACCCTAACCCTAACCCTAACCCTAACCCCAATCCTAATCCTAACCCCAAACCTAACCCCAATCCTAACCCTAATCTAACCCTAATCCCAACTCCAATCCTAACACTAACCCCAATCCTAACCCTAACCCTTTTCCTAATCCTAACCCTAACCCTAATCCTGACCCTAACCCTAAACCTAATCCTAACCCTAATCATATTATAATATTTTAATTATTATAATAATTTTATAATAAAATATATAATAAATATAAAAAATAATTTATTTAAGATATCACATGTTGGGCTGCGAGTGCTACTAGCATATATATATTATTTTAATAATAATATATATAAAATATGCCGAGAGATGATAACCCTCCTTACTGTAGATGAATGGAACTTGATTCATGGGAGAGAGTGATGGGTGGCTGGCATAGGGGCATGCTGGGTGCCTGCGGCCTACTCTAGGCTGCGAGCTTTCCTTCTTTGCGTCTCCTGACACCTTTCTAGTGTGTGCGGTTGTGAGTGGAGTGGCTGCAGGGTTTTGGGTGAGGTAGACTGCGGCTGTGTGGGGGGTGGTGGCTGGTGGGTGTGGGGTTTATGTGTGTAGGGTGAAGTTCTTTTTTTCTCTTTCTGGTTGTGGTGGGTGTAGAGTGTGGTGCAATGGCTGTGGTCTCTAAGGGTTTGGTGATTGCGGATGCAAAGGTGTCTCCAGGTGTGTCAGAGGATGTGCATGTTCCTTTGAAGGATACCTCATTTGTGGGTGAGAGCTCTAAACTTAAGAAAGTGAATGGCTGTCTGCCACAGAGTCAAAATCATCCAGTTTTGGTTCTCTATCCGGAATTGGTACAAGAGGATTTCTCTTACTAGACTCAACATTTTCTGATTTGTAAGTTTTTGGGTATCCATGTCTCTCTCTCAGCTTTGGAGTCTTGGATGTGGCGTACATGGTAGGTGGAGGGTGATTTTGATATTTTGGTGGTTGGGAATGGTTTTTTCTTGGTTGATTTTTCTTGCATTTCGGATCGTAATCGGGTTTTTGAGGGAGGCTGATATTTTTTCAACCAGGTGGGTTTGTTTATGAAACCCTGACATGGGGGTTTCAATGCTGCAAAGGATTTACCATCTCAAGTTCTGGTGTGGGTCCACCTGCCATGGTTGCCCTTGGAATTCTGGAGAGAATACATTTTGCAACGAATTGCTGCTTTGCATGGGAAGTCGGTTGCCATTGCTCAGACTACTCTGATTAAGAAGGTATTTTCTTTTGCTCGCATCTGTGTTGAAATTGACCTAAATAATCTTTTGCCAGACTCTTTGGAAATTTGTATTGGCTTGGCTTCATGGATTCAACAGATAGATTATGAGCCCCTCCCCTTTCGATGTCGATTTTTTCATGAATATGGACACCTTCATCGACAATAACCTCGGGTCTCCAAATCGGCTAGGGCTTCTTCTCCTCCTCCTTCAGGGCCTTCGGGTGATAAGGGAGATAAAAGCAAGGTGCCTGTGGCTGAAGGGGGGCATGATAAAGATGGTTTCACTCCTGTCAAGCCGAAAGCTAAGGGGAGAGGTCAAAAGCGGCCCTTTAAGGACAAATAAACTGATCAAGGGTTTAATCATTTTGAGGTCTTGGATAATCAGGCCCTGGAGGAGGGGATTCCTGTTGAGATGGTACCTGGAGCTATCAGTATGGATACAGGGCTAGAGCAGGCAGTTGTTGTTGCAAACCCTCAACCTTCCTCATGATTATTCTTTCATGGAATGCAAGGGGGTTGAATAGCGCCGCCCATCAGAAAGCTATTCAGGATATGATTGGGGTTCATTCTCCAGATATTTTTTGTGTTCAGGAGACCAAGCTTTAGGTGGAGGTCATGCTTCAGTATGCTCCTCGTATTTGGTTCTCGGGTCAGTGTTAATGTATTGGTTCTAAGGGAAACTCTAGAGGTTTGGCTCTTTTTTGGGATCCTCGTAAGGTTGTTCCTCGCTGGTGGATTTCTAGCCATTCCTCTATCTCGATGGTGGCTTCGGTTTTGGACTCTGGTGAGACTATTTTGGTTAGTAATGTTTATGCTCCTGTTGACTTCCGGGGTAAAGGTCAGCTTTGGGCTCATATTAGGTATGTTAAGTCCTGTGCTCCTTACTTGCCTTGGATCCTAGCTAGTGATTTCAATGCTATTTTGTGTCTGGAGGAGAAAAGAGGGGGGCTGTCGAGACTGGGTCCTACTTCTGAGTTGTTCTAGGCTAATGTGGACTCTCTTGCTCTTGTTGATGTTAAACCTGCTAATGGCTTATTTACTTGGAATAATAGGCGGAGTGGGCAGAGGCGATTTTTGAGCGGTTGGATAGGTTTCTTGTTTCTTGTTTTTGGGTTGGGGGCAGTCTGGTTATTGGCTCTGAGATTCTGGACTGGTGTGGCTCCGATCATTGGCCAATTAAGTTTTGAGCTTCCCCCTTTCCTAATCCAAAGAATCCTCCCTTCAAATTTTAGCTTATGTGGCTCCGTGATTCTTCTTTGTATAATCTTGTTGAGCAGTGGTGGTTGGATGGAGCCCCGACACATGGCTTAGCTATGTACTCTTTTGTTAAGAAGCTGCAAAGTATCAAGTTTCATCTTAAGCATTGGAATTGGCTTTGTTTTGGAAATTTTCGAGCCAAGAAAAGGGAAGCACAGGAGCATCTTGCTGTTGTTACTCGCTAGATTAGGGATTAGAGATTTTCAAAGGTTCTTGGGCATGCGGAGTCCCAGGCTCTTAAAGTGGTGGAGGAGTGGGAACTTCGTGAGGAGATATTATGGAAACAGAAGGCTCATGTTGACTGGCTTTGAGAGGGTGATAAGAATACTGCCTTCTTCCATCATTCTATGCAGGCTCGTCAGAATAAGTGCTATATCTCTTCTCTTGTTAACTCCAAAGGCTTAGTTTTATCCTCTCAATAGGCTATATCTAGAGAAGCTCGCCAATTCTACTCCTCTCTGTTTACTGAGGATTCTCTTCCTTCTGATATTGAGGGTAATATGATTCTTTCTTGTATTCCTTCTTTGGTCTCTAATGAGTTGAATGCTTCTCTTATGCGCCCGATTACTTTGGCTGAAGTGGAGGAGGTTGTTTTTGCAATGAATAAGGGGAAGGCTCCTGGCCCTGATGGGTTCCCTATTTAATTTTTCCAAGAGTTTTGGGAAATTGTTAAGTTGGATTTGGTGGAGGTGGTCAGGGAATCTTTTCATAAAAAGCAGATGCTTCAGGCCTTGAATGCTACTTTTCTTGTCCTCATTCCTAAGAAGGAGGGTGCTGATAGGTTTGATTTTTTTGACCTATTGCACTTTGTATTGTGGTGTATAAGTTGATTATGAAATTGATTGCTGAGCGGCTTAAATCTTGCTTTCCTGTTGTTATCTCTAAGGAATAAGGAGGTTTTGTGGCTGGTCGTCAGATTCTGGATGGGGTGGTGATCGCCTCTGAGGTCATTCATTCCATGGAGATCTCTAACGAAAGGTCTATGTTCATCAAGCTGGATATGGCTAAAGCTTATGACAGAGTTAAATGGAGTTTCCTTCAGAAGATTTTGTTGGCCTTTGGGTTTTCTTCTGACTGGGTGAGTTGGACTATGAGCTGTGTGACCTCCTCCTCCTTTTCAGTTATTGTGAATAGGGAACCTTCTAAACTTTTTGGTGCTACCAGGGGCCTTCGTCAAGGGGATCCACTTTCTCCCTATCTCTTTATTCTTATGGCTGAGGGGCTTGGTCGCTTTCTTAAGTCTCGGGTCTCTCAGGGTGGGATTGATGGTTGGCAGTGGGGGATGGGTCTGCCTACTCTTTCTCACCTCCAGTTTGTGGATGACACCTCTCTTATGTGGTTGGCTCGTCTTTGTGAAGCTGAATCCTTTAGGAAAGCTTTGGACATCTACCTTACTACTTCGGGTCAGAAAGTTAATGAGTAGAAGTCTTCTATTTTTTTCTTTAATACTACTTTGGCCATCTAGAGGGGGATCGCTACTATTTTGAGGTTTCAAATTGGTTCTCTCCCCTTTGTCTATCTGGGGATTCCTCTTGTTGTTGGTCGCCAACCCAAATCCTCTTGGCAGATGTTGCTCGATAAGTTGAGGAAGAAGGTAACACATTGGACTCATCGGTGGTTGTCTACTGCTGCTAGAGTTACCCTCCTTTAGTCTGTTATCTAGGCCCTTTCCATCTACAGGTGTTTTGTTCAATCAGCCCCTATGTATTTCCTTCAGGAATTTGATGCTCTTTCTCAGAAATTCCTTTGGAGTGGTAACTTGATGACATCTAAGTGGAGACTTGTTAAATGGGATTCTGTGTGTAGACCAAAGTAGGAGGGTGGTCTTGGTTTACGCTCTTCTATTTTGAATGGGCAAGTTCTTACGGCGAAGCTTTATTGGCGCACCAGCTGTGGGCCCGTGTTCTTAACTATAAGTATCTTCGTGGTGTTGCTTCTCATGAGGTTCCTCGCTATCCTCTGCAGGGGAGTGGTTCTATGATTTGGTCTACTATGAAAGTGGGAGCTCATTTGATTAAGCAGGCACTTCTTTGGATTTGTCACTCGGGATCAAAGGATCTTTTTTGGTGGGATTCTCGAGATGGTCACCCACCTATTTTGTCTACTTTTCCTCATCTTCAACCCCTCTGTGATGTTTTTACTGCTGCTAGTTGGGACACCATTGAGCATTACAAGATTGCTGAGCATGGTGGATCTTCTTTTTGCTAGAAGCACCCTTTTGAGTGGCCTCCTGGGGGCTCTGAGGGGGACAAGCGGGAGCTTGCTCAACTTTTGGCTTCCCGGGCTTGCAATTCATTAAGGGGACCTGATATTTTAGCCTGGGATGGTTCTGATATGTCTGGGAAGTACTCTATGTATACTGGCTATAAGCAATTGGGTCGTCAGTTGTTTGGGGATACTGAGGTCCCTTGGTGGAAGTTTGTTTGGCATAAGTTGTCTTGGCCCAAGTGCAATTTCTTCATGTGGTTGGTGGCTCAAAACTAGTGTCTTACTTGGGATAACTTATGCAAGCGTGGTTTCTAGGGTCCCTCTTGTTGTGTGTTGTGTCGTGAGGCTGAGGAGTGTGCTTCTCATCTCTTCTTCCAATGTTCCTATGCTCGGGAGATTTGGCATCTTTGGTGGCGGGTGTGGAATGTGCCCTGTACGCATGTTTCCTCTTTGGCTAAGTTTGTGGATTGGGGGAGTAGGGCCCCTGTTTCTACCTCTTTTCTTCATGTTGCTTGGGTGATTGGCCCTTCCTTCATTATTTGGAATCTTTGGTTGGAGAGGAATCGTTGGATTTTTCAGGATGTGTTGATGGGGGCCCCTCGCTTGTGGTGGAAAATTTTGCAATCTGTAATGCCCCACCACGCAACCCCAAAGGAATTAAGTAAAAAGCAACCAAATTTTATTTATATATTTTTTTACAAAGGAGTGAACATTAATTAACACAATGTAACCATTATTCAAATTGCATGACTTAATCCTTTGAGGTACACGAGGTCATTACTTAAAAACAAATCCTTATCAACAGGAACATTTACCTAATCATTACATGAAGCATACATTCAAACATCCATAAATATAATTGCATCAGTAACAACAATAGAGACATAAGATAGAATAATATCTAAAGTTATAATATCATGGTAGATTTTTTCATAACCAACTTTACAATAAAAGTACAATGCATCATCATGAGATTACATCACAATAGCACCATATGCAATAATTTACAAAACTTCCCAACTAGATGGGAGTGATACATCAATATAAGAATAACATAAGTACATGAATCTAGAACCCATGAACAAAGAATCAACTGCTACTACATCTCAGCACTGAAGGATGAACATGCATAAAAGAGAGAATCCCAACGGGGTGTGAAACACAATCCACTCGACCACCCCCGTGCTAGGAGTTGCTAAGGAAGGGTTCCCGGCCAAGAATGTCTAGACAAAGACTCACAACTAGCTAATGAAAATCTTACAACACATAAGACCACTCAAATTCAAACAACAACAAAAATCATCAATACAAGATAAGTGACCAATTCCAGAGGATTTCCAAAAGACAACATAAATAGGAATGTTAGAGGAGACTGTCATCGCATGGCTTAACATGGATTCGCCAGGCTACCTATTGCATGGTACTGCCTCCATCTACTGACGGATTATCCAGGCAACCAAGCGCTAGGAACCGCCTCCATCTATGGTTTTCCAAGCTACCTATCTCAAGAAACCGCCCCATAGGGTTGCTCATGCGGAACCGTTACCTTTTGTGAAGTCAAGGCAACGATCATGCCAACCACGGCCTTCTCAATCCCCTTTAGTCTGTGGTAGCACTAAAAGGCGGATGAGGCAACAATTATCTTTTTTTTTTTAGCGTATTACTACCCACCCTCTAGTTAATTAATTAAATTATCACTTATTAAATTCACTCTAATGAGGGCTATCCTAGTGCCCCTTTGTGCACCAACCACCCACTTAGAGCCACTCCCTCTAAACACTCAACCACAAGACAATAACATCAAGGATCGTACCACAATAGAACTAAATCAAATGACAATCAAAAGTGAGGCATGTCCATGTCACCAATCACAAGGAAACATATCCATAGTCTGGTATAATCCAAAGGTATACCGATCCATAAGCATCACAAATCTAAATTCAAATCAAAATCAAGAGTAACCACTTTACCCCACCTTTAGAATCACTTGGGTTCCTAAACAAGATTGTTAAACTCTAAGGTTCCCTTGTAGAACATAAACCCCCAAATAAAAGAAAATCCATTATACATGAAACGATATAACTCAAAAAATCATTAACAATAATACCAAAGAGACACATCTCAAAACATGGAACAATTCTCATCAAAATGTAATGCAATAACATTGATAACATCCAATTTTATCTCTACTTATCACAGTTACATTTATCTTCTTAAAATACCACATTCAACGCATCTTTTAAATAGTATAAATAAAGGTAAACTTACCTCTTTATCTTACTAATAAATTAACTAATATTTAACCTATTGAATATTACAATCAATATACATATACACATATATTTATATATATATATATATATATACATATATATATACATATATATATATTAATATTAACATTAATAATAATACTAATATTAACATTAACCTATATATATGTAGATATATTTAGTTATATTTGTATACCTATTTAAATACATAAAGTCCAACTCAAAATCTAATAACCATAGCATAAGGCGAATTCGAAATACTATGAACCAAACACATTACGCATATCATAGCAATGGAATGTGAAAATCGTGATACTTAATAAAGTCGTATTCATTTATATATATTTTTTGTTTTATTGAATGAATGGAAATACAATTATCGGATGCCAAGCTTAAAACCTATACATCAAATACCCACTATAAGTATTTAAGAATTAGCCATCAAATGAATCGAAATAACTATATCTAATATAAGATGCAGACAAAACAGTATTCAACAACAAGCAGCCTAAACCCAAATCCATCGATCACCAAACACAGGGCAGACGACTTAAAATCAAATTTTCAATAACAAATGCATGACACTGAGAATAAATTCGCAGTGCACAGGGTCGATAGAAAGAATGCAGAGCATTCAACGCCTAATATTATAGAAAGAAATCACAAATCCAAGCTTGATATCGCCATGCGGGGCATTAAATATAACCATTGATAAGAGTTGGATTTATTCGGTATTCATTAAAATTGCCAAGCTTAAGATATATATATCCATCTGAATAAGTCACAGAGCAAGGAAAATAAATGCCATAAGCAGAATTTCAAGAAAGACATACCAAACACTAGGTACTAAACATCAACAGAAAATGGACTTATCAAATTCCACATTGAATCAAAATCGAATGCCAAAGATAATGAAATACATGGCACTGAATGGCATTAAATAAAGCCTTCAATATAACATCAAAGCCAACAAATGAGCTCAGCCTAAATAGCATCAAATATAAAAGGGTTTACATCAAATCCAAGCCTGATGAATCCAATATAGATCACATATTGAATGAGATGAGAAGAACTTAATATTAAATATAAGGCGCAGGGAATAAAGCGCAACAAATAGAACATTGAATACCATGCAAATGTGAAACACAACAGTCATTAAAAGGAAACCGATATATAAGAAAATAGAGGATAACGCTAGAATAGAAGATTTTTTTTTAATGTTACAGTTGCATTTCCCTATTTGAAATAAATCGAATTGAAGAAGCATAGAATGAGGAATGAAATAAACAGAATACCCAAAAGAAATGGTATTTCCTGGCTGCAATGAGCTACAGATGATGCACAAATCAATCGACAGAAAAAGGGCTTTGGAGATCTTCAGAAAAGAAGAATTCAAGAATGGTTTCAATTCAAAAATTAAATTAATAAGTAAATGTTTCGTTTTCAGACAGCATAATCATTCAATATTCATTTTCTAAATGAAAAAAATTAGAAAAACAATGGAACCTAGATCAAATTGCTTGGTTGGCCTGAATATTCGATGTCGAGTTTGAAATCTATAGCTTGCAATCCAATCAAATCCCCAATCAATCCCTTCTCCTCTTCTTGCCTACTTCCTCCTCCACAAAAAGAATACAAAATCCCCATTTCAACAGCCCCTTGCCTCTTCCTCTTCCTCTTCACGCAAAATAGCTTTAGAATTAATTAATTTTATTCCCAAAATAACCCCCACAAGAATATCTCCAGTTTTTCTCTTTTAATTACTTTTTAAACAATAACTTTTTTTAATCACCACCACTTATTTCAAAAATTTAATTTAAACAAGCTTTTAGTAAATAACTAACTTTTAATTAAATATAATTAAGCTTCAAAACTTACTAAATCATAATTAATAAAATAACTTTAATTAATCTTATAAATATAAAATAATTAATTTAACTATTACCAAACCATAAATAAATTAAATAAATCATTTAACTCAAAAATCAAAATACAAATACAAGACCACGTCAACACATGACTCAACAACCTCCTAACGACATGACGGACTTGGGACGGGAATTCTTCCTTAGCAACTCCTTTTAACAACATCGTACCCATTGGGTTCATTTTGTGCTCGCCCTGTCTTGCCAAAGCAGGTGGAATCGAGACTTTTAATCCTGCAATTCCTGCAAACAAATAAACGTCAAGTAACATATAATCTCCACTGAAAAACACACCGTGAAAGGTAATAGCGTGGTAGTAGGGCACTCGTGAGCGAGTGGTACTACTCCGTCCTTTCACCAAAATACACTGAACATGTCATCATAAGCATAATATCATGGAAGTACATTATTGCATATAATTTAAGGAAAACCATTGCATAACGAACCAAATCATCAATGCATAACATATCATCAAATGTCACACATAAATGTAAAGAGCAGTAAACAAGTAACTAAGAAACCACACATGCAAATATCAATCCACCACATATAGTATCACCGAGTATCCACAATATCAAAGAGTATCAAGAGTATCAAATGAATCAGCAAACATGGGGGTATTACACATTCTTTGGGTGAAATGATCGCGACTAAGTGTGATCTGACTGATTCGATTGCTCCTTTTGATGTTGGTTTTTTCAACCACCTTCATCTTCCTCCTTCGCATCGACAGCCTATACACAACAGGTGTAGGCATCCAACACCAAAGGTGAATAGGGAGGGAAGTTGGTCTCCTCCTCCTCAAGGCATCCTATAAATTAACATGGATGGCTCTTCTTGTGGAAACACTGGTCATGGTGGAATTGGTAGTGTTGGTCGGGATAGCTCTGGGGATGTTCAATTTATTTTCTCTATTTACAAGGGTCTGCATACTAATAATCTTATGGAGGCTCAGGCTATTTTAGTGGCTGTGGAGCGTGGCAGTCAGTTGGGGTGGCGCAGGATTATTTGTGAATCTGATTCCCAGCTTGTGGTGAACTTGTTGAACAGGTGTAGGTTGGATGATGTCAGTTGGCACTTGGCTCTGATTATCGAACAAATTCTCAATCTTTGTGTCTCTCTTGAGTTTGTTACTTTCACTCATATTCCTAGGGAGTGGAATGGTGTTGCTGATTGTTTGGCTAAATGGGCTTCTGATCATATTCATGATTGGAATTTGGTTGATCGGGGTCAATTACCTCCTGATTTGTCTCAACAGTTGGACCATTTGGTGGAGCTGGATAAGGCTATGTAATGACTCTGCTCTGTAATTTTCTCTTGTTTTAATAAATTTTTACCCCTCTTTTATGTAAAATATGCCAAGAGATATCCTTCTGGAGGTGCCTATTTTTTAATCAATTTTTTATTATAAAAATTAAATAAGCGCCTCGAGTAGAATATCTCTCGACATATTTTATATATTATTATTAAAATTAATTATATATATATATGCTAGTATATAACTTTTCAATTTTGTAATTGGTTTTTTTCAATTTAGAGTTTTATTAAATTAAGTCCTCTCGACTGCCGAGAGCACAGCTTTATATATCTTTCCAATACAAATATTTTAACATCAGAGTTTATAATAAAATCTAGGTCAGTAAATTATTATGTTAATTTTCACATTCTTGATCAATGAATTTCTAAACTTGAAACCTTGCTGCATTAACTACTATTATGGTTCATTTAATTTAAAGATGGAAAGATATTTCTATTGCTAGGTTGTGCTACTGTCAATGGTAGTCTAGTTTCTTTTTATTGTTGGAAACTTCTGGAAAAGCTTTTAATACACTAAAGCAACTTCTTACTTCGAACATTTGAGGCAAAATTGTAATTTGACAGATTCAAGTGAAGTTTCTATGTCCACCACATGTTTCAAGTAGTTTGGCTGCTGCCAAAACACAAGGATATCTCCAAAACTTGTGCAAAGGCAATCCTTTTAATAGGATAATGAAAATTGTTAATCACATGGGAATGAAACTTCTTTGCCATCTTCGCAACTTATTTGGAAATTTCAGAGCATTGCACAATCGTAATATCTTTGTTCTCAAATGAATATTTTGAGGTGGTGAAACTAACACACAGTCATCTCTTCTTTCCTTGTATTGATGAAAAAAAAAAATCAATACTTGGCCTATCTAGGACCCTGTGGTGGGAAAGTAACTCTTTAATTTTCAAAGATTGTTTAGAAGCACACAATGAGTTTTCATGAGCAAAAATGTTGTTTGAGAATATGATATTTTATTGCCAATTTCATCATTTGACCCAGAAAGTTCCTTACACGCATCAAAGGAACCATGAAATAGGTTAGGATGTTCTTGATGTTGTAGCATTGTGAATATAATTTTATCGTTAAGGTTTGAGTTTTTAGATCCTGTAGATTCATGAGATAATTGATCTCCCACAGACCTGTCAATAGCACTTTCATCTCTTCCCTTTTTGACTGAAATTGCTTTTTTGGCATCTTTTGTCCGTGAAGATATTGTTGGTGGATCAAGAGTATCACTCACTCTTATACGCTATGTTTTTAATTCTACATAAACTAGTTCTATCTCTAGTTTCAAGAAAGACCACTCACCATACTTGACCTCCTTCTCTTACCTCTTGTGTCGCCTGGAAGGGTACTCTAAATCTACTTGCCTTCTACTAAAGTACATTTGCTCAAAAAATATCGAATGTAATCTTCCTCTCTGCTTCCAATTGATTTTAAGACTCTCCAAATGGAATAGTAATGCCTTTTCCATATATGTGTTCTTGATACCCTCCGAACAAGAGTAACCCAAAAAATTATCATCAAGACTAGGGTTGCCCAATGTGTTGCCTAACATTCCTTAACCAACATCTATAGATTTGTATCACTTATTAGGCATTATAGCCCAAACAAAAGACCGCTTGAGCTGTGAAACTTGTCATACATTTCAAACAAATGTATCACACCCCATCTAAGAATATTTTAGAAAATGACGGCATTAAATTCTCAAATATTGGTGTAAAATTAAATGTCTAGTTTGGCAGCAATTAGCAATCTCTCTTCCACTGTGTAAGTGGAATAAAATCAGAATTTTTTTGAGGTGTTCAATTTTTGTATCAATGTGTGTTCTCTGTAAAGTCTACAAATCATTTAGTGGGATCCAATCACTATTAAATATTATAACAGTGTCAACTGAGCTTTATATTCGGTCCACAAGCACGTTTTCAAGTAAAAACACAAACCTCTCTAAATCCTTGAAAAAAAACCTTTACAAAGTTGCCCTTCTTTTCCAAGTGCTAAGCCACCATCAACATGTTCATAGGATCCAACACCTAATCGATTTATTAAATGATCATCCAAAATATCCCCAATAGAAGCACAACCAGATCGACCAGGTGCCTGAAATAAAATCAACACTCTTAGAGCTTTCAATTTGATGTTTGAAGTACATTGTCCAATAGTTATAGCTTTCCTCTTGCATTTATACCAACATCATAAGATTGTTTTTCAATAAATCTTTTTGTAAGTGATATCTGTAATGATGGGTCAACAAGATAAGTGTGATTGCAATACATGAGATTAAGGGCGATGTTTATGCAGTCAGTAGGATGTACGTTTGATTATATTTATTAATTAATTGAAAATAAAAAGTTGTTGCACATTTGACTGTATTTATTAGTTAATTGAAAATAAAAAGTGAACAACTTTTTATTTTCAATTAATTAATAAATACTGTCAAATGTGCATCCTGCTGACTGCGAAACTAAGTGTCAACATTGTTCTCAAATGAAACACCATCACTGTTGTTCTGGATATATTTATAATGTTATGAGGTGTGTAGTATCCACCAGGATTGTCTATGCAGCCCTCAAAATAGTCATTTGATCGTATTTATTAATTAATTAAAAATAAAGATACAATACATTCTTTATTGTTAATTAATCAATAAATACGATTAAATGTCCGTTTTGAAGGCTATGTAGATATTGGCAAAAAGATCTAAGAATAATTGAATGACAGAATTATTCTTAGAAGAGATGCTGTTATTACTATACATTCATTAATTGATTACTCCCTCCAAGAACTTTCTACCACTTGGGCTGCCAGTACTTAGTTGAGAAACAATGTCGTAGCCAGTCCATGCTCCTTAACAATCTACGACTTTGTGGCCATTTTCATTTGCATTTGGTTTTCCATATATGCTTTTCCCCCATTTGGTGTTCTTTACAATTCGGGATTGGTATCATACCTACCAAGTGCATTGCTTGAAAGTTTCGGAAGCTTTTTCAACAAATCCATTATGTGCCAATTCTGCAATTGTCACATTCTGGGAGATGACATCTCTTTGAGGCATCAATCAAACAGTTGAGGAGCATCCACTAAACGTCTGCACTTGGCAGACATGTTAATACGCTTATTCTGAAAGATTGTGAATGCAACGAATGTAAATCACCTCTAAATGTAATGAAAGAATGGATTCGAGGCGTAAACTCTTGACTAAGTGGTTGTTGCTGAAGAATCACATCATTATAACTCACAAGAATTGGAATCTCTTGCATCTGTGGGGTAGTTCCGTTCCTCATCTAAAAGCTTTTTGACCTTTGGATCTAAACTCTTTAGATTACCCACAACTTTTTTCAAAGGACTGTTTAAATTATCATTGGAGGGAAGTCATCTTCGCTATGCTCCCACATTTTGCATATATGTCTCCCAAGGTGTTTACAAGTATGATAAAAATCGTTCCATTATACTTTGATGAATGAGTGCGCCCAGTTTCAAATTTCGCATTTTGGGATGAACAAAAGTTACGTAATATTTGTCGGGCTTATAGGCAAGATCTTATTTTGATGCCTATGAGAGCATTTTATTTAAAAGTTTCGAAAGCCCTTTCAACTCATGTATATTTTCATATATGGCGTTTCAATAGTTCGCATGCCTCTCCTCCTACAATTCTTCCAGATATAAGTGTTGATTTTTGTAGTTCGAAAGGTGGGATGAGGATTTGTTTTTAAAGCAATTTGAGTTGGATATGTTTTAAATCACTTTAAAGCAACTCAAGTTAAGATATGCTTTAAAACAATTTGAGTTGGATTTTTAGCAATAGCATGATTTTTATTTTTTAATAGAATATTTTCGAGTTTGTGAGGATAAGATAAATCCAAGAGTGATTTTATGTACAATTAAAGCCAAAGAAAGCAAGGAAAGATTCTTTCCTTGCACGCTAAGTAAAGCAGCTAGGCTCTATAAATATAAGATTGCTGTAGCAAACTCATATTGTATTTTCGAAAAAAAGTTTGCTGTTAGGCTGAATAGAAGATCCAACATTTGTAGGTTTTTCCCTGCATTGGGGTTTCTTGGGCATATCTGTGTTATTGTTTTTTTGTGTTTGGTTTCTTGTTATTTTTGCTTCCGCTGTTATTAGTTGTTAATTAGCCCAGTTGTATTAATTGTTATAAATCATATTTCTTTCTGTGAATTTATTATGCAATTAATCTATTGTTGGGTTATAGAAATTAACATGGTGTCAGAGCTCTAAACTCTGAATACGAAGCTAAGATTTGTGACACAGATTTCAAGAAAAAAAATCAGATTTTCCTCTCTAGTTCTTTTGTGGCTATGACAACTAGTGTTCGATATGAGGACAGGCTCGAGGGTGCATCTAATTTCTTGTAGTGGAAGGTTTGGATTACATCTGTTCTCAAGGAGAACAGGCTGTGGATCTATGCTAGCACAGAAGTGACTCCACCAACAAATGATCCTATTGCCTTAGATTCGCATGAAGTCAAAGAGGCCAAGGCTAAAAGGATTATCTTGGATGGAGTAAGAGATCATTTAATTCCTCATTTATCAGGGAAAGACATTGCTAAGGAGATATGGGATACGCTCACAAAACTTTATCAGAGCGACTATCAGAGTCGTAAGATGATGCTCAAGGACAAATTGCATAATACCAAGATGTCCAAAGGTGGTAGTGTGACTTCTTACTTGTCCAAGCTGACACAGGTCAGGGATGAACTTGCTCTTGTTGGAGAGACGATTAAAGATGAGTTGGTGCATCTAGCCTTGAATGGTTTTTCAAAGCACTGGGAAGTGTTTGTCAAGTGTGTTGTCAGCAGAGGTCGGCTACTTGATTGGGCAAGACTTTGGGATGATTTTGTTTAGGAGGAGATCCGTGAAGGTGTTCATCGAGGAGATCATACGAAGAAGGGTCAAGATGAAGAAAATCTTGCTCTTGCAAGCAAGGGTAAGAAGAAGTCCAATAAAGAGCAATCAGAAGGTTCTTCTTCCAAGAGTGGGAAGAAGAAAGATCTGAGCAAGATTAAATATTTTTTCTACCATCAGATGGGTCACAATGCCAGTCAATGTCTGAATAAGAAAAAAAAGGACAAGCAAAAGAAGAAATTTGCTGCTACAGCTAAGCCTATGGACGAGTTTGCATCACAATTTGAGAATGAGTTTTCACTCATTGCCTGTCTCTGAAGTTCAATTGCCAATAGGGTATGGTATATTGATAGTGGGGCTTCTCGCCACATGACGGGAGTCAGAGAATGTTTCACCAAGTTGGAGGAGAAGAAGTTGGATTTCTATATTGAGCTCGGAGATAATGCCAAGTACCATGCAACTGGTATTGGCACTGTCAAGTTTCAGAGGGAGTCTAGAAAACCTTTGTTGGTGGAGGATGTGTTGTATGTCCCTTGCATGACAAAGAATTTAATCTCAGTTTCTACTTTGGAAGACAAGGGTTACATCGTAACCTTTGAGAAGGGAAAAGTCTATATTCATCCCAAAGATTCCAAGGTTGCAAAAGTGATTGGAGTTAGGCATGGCAACTTGTTTCGATTACAGTTTGAGCTAGTACATGCGTTGGTTAGTAGCTGTAAAGGGATAGGAGAATTGTGGCACAAGAGGATGGCTCACCTTCACCATGGAGCACTTAATATTCTTAAGGAAATAGTGACGAGGCTGCCTGAGATGAAGACAAAAAATCATGAGGTGTGCAAGGGTTGTGCTCTTGGGAAATATGCCAAGATCAGTTTTCCAAGTAGTGACACTAGATCTGAAGGGATTTTGGATCTTGTACATTCCGATGTGTGTGGGCCCATGTCAACATCTTTGAATGGATATGAGTATTATGTTACCTTCATTGATGATTTCTCCAAGATGACGTGGATATATTTCATGAAGAATAAAAATGAGGTCTTCAATAGGTTCAAAAAGTTTAAGGCTCTCATGGAGAACCAAACTGGGAAGAAGATCAAGATACTGAGGTCTGATAATGGAGGCGAGTATACCTCGAATGCCTTCAAAGATTTCTGTGCTCAGGAAGGTATCAAGAAAGAGTTGATAGTTCTGTACAACCCTCAGCAGAATGGGGTTGCTGAACGAAAGAACAGGGCTATAGTTGGAGCAGCCAAGGCCATGCTTCATGATCAGGATTTTCCTTGGTTCTTATGGGAAGAAGCTTGCAACACAGCTGTGTATTTGTAGAATAGAAGCCCTCACGAAGTGTTGGGAAAGTTGACTCTAGAAGAGGCGTTCACTGGTAAGAAACCAGATTTGGGGCACATTCGCATCTTTGGATGCCTTGTATATTGTCACATTCCTATTGAGAAGAGAACCAAGTTGGAACCTACTGCAGAGAAGGGTATCCTTGTTGGGTATAGTGAAACTTCTAAGGCTTATCGGGTTTACATTCCTGCTCTCAGGAAAACAGTGGTTTGCAGAGATCTGAAGTTTGAGGAAGAGAGGGCTCTTCAGAAGTCAAGCAACTTGATGAATGAGGAAGAACAACCATCCATGATTGAGGTAGCACAAATTCCTCAAAATTCAGTCATGCAAGCTGGAGAGTAGAGCAAGCAAGCCGAGCAGGGTGATCAGAAGGAGGAATCAATAATTCCTCAACCTCAAATTCCTATGACTGAGAAGAGGAGAAACAGGGTAGCTAAGCAGACATTGAGAGAGGTTCAAGAATATGTAGGTGATCCTCAAGATTCAGTCAGATAGAGAAGGGCTCCCAAACGTTATTCTGAGTATGTTGCACTTATGAGTGAATTAATTGAAGTAGAACCTTCCAGCTTTTAGGAGGCATCCAAACACCAAGTGTGGAGAGATTCCATGGTGGAAGACTATTCTTCCATCATGAAGAACAATGTGTGGGAGGTAGTACCAAGACCAGAAGATAAGTCTATGGTGGGCTCGAGATGGTTGTATAAGATTAAGCATGCTGCAGATGGTAGTGTGGAAAAGTTCAAAGCCTAGTTTGTGGCTAAGGGGTTTTCTTAGAAGGAAGGAGTCGACTATGATGAGACTTTTGGTCCGGTAGCTAGGTACTCATCCATAACAGCTATCATTTCTATAACAACACAGATGGGTTGGAGGATTCATCATATGGATGTAAAGACAACCTGCCTCAATGGGGTGATTGAGGAAGAGATTTACATAGAGCAACCAGAAGGGTTTGAAGCACATGAGAGAGATTCTCATGTATGCAAGTTGAAAAGAGCACTATATGGACTCAAGCAGGCTCCCAAGGCATGGTATTCACGAATTTATAGTTACTTGCAGAGTGTCACGGTCTTTATCAAGAGTGAGGTGGATCCGAACCTGTACTATGCTCAGGTGAAGGGCGAGCTTCTCATATTGTTGTTATATGTTGATGACCTATTTCTGATAGGGTCAGAGGAGCTCATAGCACACTGTAAGCAGGATCTTGCAGGATTGTTTGAGATGAAGGACTTGGGGTTGATGCACTACTTTCTAGGATTGGAGTTGTAGCAGAAACAGGGAGAGATCTTCCTTGGACAAGGGAAGTACTTAATTGATATCTTGAAGTGATTCATGATAGAAAACTGTAAACCTATGTTGAAACGCCACTTGTGACAAATTGGAAGAAGATTGATGCTTCTAGATCAGAGGTAGTGGACCCGACTTTATATAGATAGTTGATAGGCTCTCTTATGTATTTGGTCAACACTAGGCCAGACATTTGTTTTGAAATGAACTCACTTAGTCAGTTTATAATGGAACCTAAACGTGTGCACTTGATAGCTATAAAGCATGTTTTGAGATATCTCTGAGGCATAGTTGATTATGGGTTGAAGTATCTTCAATAGGATGGAGTGAAGCTCGAGTGGTTTACCGATGTAGATTGGGCAGGAAGTACAGTTGATCGGAAGAGCACTTCAGGGTGCAGTTTTAGTTTGGGATCAGGAGCAGTCTCTTGGTATAGTAGGAAACAGAAGTCAGTTGTGCTAAGTTCTGCTGAGGCCGAGTATATGGCAGTCAATATGGCTACATGTGAGGCTATGTGGCTTCAGAAACTTCTAGCTGGGCTCTTTGATCAAGAGTTGGATCCTACAGTCATTTACTGTGATAATCAGAGTTGTATCAAACTCTATGAGAATCCAGTGTTTCATGACAAGTCAAAGCACATTGAGATCAAGTACCACTTCATCAGAGATTGTGTGGAGAAGGGGATAGTGAAGCTCAATTACATTCCTATGGATGAACAAATAGCAGATATCCTGACAAAGGCCTTCATGAAGAGCAAGTTTGAATTCTTTAGGGACAAGTTGGGTGTGGTGCAGAACACCTTCCTCGCTAAGAGGGAGTGTTGATTTTTGTAGCTCGAAAGGTGGGATGAGGATTTGTTTTTAAAGCAACTTGAGTTGGATATGTTTTAAATTGCTTTAAAGCAACTCAAGTTAAGATATGCTTTAAAACAATTCAAGTTGGATTTTTAGCAACAACATGATTTTTATTCTTTAATAGAATGTTTTCAAGTTTGCGAGGATAAGATAAATCCAAGAGTGATTTTATGTGTAATTAAAGCCAAAGAAAGCAAGGAAAGATTTTTTCCTTGCATGCTAAATAAAGCAGCTAGGCTCTATAAATATAAGATTCCTGTAGCAAACTCATATTGTATTTTCAAAAGAAAAGTTTGCTGTTAGGCTGAATAGAAGATCCAACATTTGCAGGTTTTTCCCCGCATTGGGGTTTCCTAGGTATATCTATGTTATTGTCTTTTTTTGTTTGGCTTCTTGTTATTTTTGCTTCCGCTGTTATTAGTTGTTAATTATCCCAGTTGTATTAATTGTTATAAATCAAATTTCTTTTTTTGAATTTATTGTGCAATTAATCTGTTGCTGGGTTATAGAAATTAACAATAAGAACCCAATAAAGTGAAAATTTATGCTTTCATTGTCATTTCAACCATTATTATCCACTGATATAGGAACTTGATCTAGTTTTAATGACCATCCATGTGGACTGAAAGAAGAGGCGGAGGATGTAATATATAGCAGAGCAAAGCAAAATAAAGAACAGAAAGGAAAATACAGAGATCTGAAATGATTTGTATTACAGATATATATCAAAACATACAAATATTTGTCATCATAAAATGAAATATTTAAACTCATGTCCCCTGTTTCAATGGTTGCTTCAAACTGTTACTACTGCAATACTGGCATCTACACTATTTTATTTTGGTTTCTTTTCTCATACTTAGAAAAGGCTCTTTGAGCCTACGTATATGCCTAGCAAGTAGGGAAAACCAAAAGCATTTAATTACAATTAATTCTGCTGTGTGTGAGAAATCCAATGGAGAGATATGCAATTAAATTCACATTCAAAATATGTCCTGATGCAGTGGATGGGAAGGGAAGTTCATATGAATATGAGCCAGAAAAAAGAAAGCCCACACATATGAACAAATTTAGAAGATATGTAAACAGAGAGGGAAAATGTGGAAGATACGGACCAATAAGGAAGGAAGTTGGGATTAAAATTCCAATATGGATCTTTGGCTTTATTTTCCATTGCAAACTTTAAGGGTTTGTAGACGAGGATGTAGTTTCAATCTTTCTTTTATTTATAAATTAATATATTTTCAAACGTAATATCTCATAAATTTGAAAGTTTATTATTTTTTTCTTAATAATTTTAAATTTCTCTAAACAAAATTCTTTAATAATATTATGTTTGTTAAAAATTAAGTTAAGATGTTTGTACATAAAGAATTTTGATTTTCTACCTTGTTCTTATTAAGTAATTAATACAAAACATATATTTAATAAAATATATTGATATCATCCTTCAATATGAATTGAATTTCTATTTCAATTTAAATTTTAAAAAGATTTATATTTACTATTTTTAAAAACGTGCATAAATATGACATGTTTTTGTAGTTGTCAAAGGAAAAAATAACACAAAAATACATTCTTTACTCAACAAACTTTTAAAATGTTTATTATTAAAGAAAATTATACATTTATACAGTACTACATTTTATCATTTTACATCATATAGTTTAAATCACTACCCCAAATTAGCAACTACCATTAGCTTATACTCATCATCATATAAAGCTAGCATATTCCCTCCTTTTCACAAATGAATGACATCTTCGTGTGATCAACCAAGCATGATCTTTATTTTTCATGAGCTTTGATTTTGTCTCTTTTTAAGTGGTTGGCTAGATTCTTCTCTTTCTTCTTTTCTAGGGTACAATATTCTATGGGGGTGATATACTCCCTTGACATGTTGTTTAGGAATTTGATATATCTATTTACACTGGCAAGAGTGAAGCTTAGGTTTATTGGAGAAGTTTACCCTCCTTGAAAGTTAAAATTCATTTAAAATTTACCTTTAATTTCCTATTGTCGTATCCCTTGAACCTCCTATGGGTGCAAGTGCCAATAATTATTAATTTTTTATTTAATTCTAAATCCACTTATTTAGTATCTCTTAATGAGCCTCATTTTATCAAATATGATCAAGTTATAATATTTTAAACAAAATTTATAAGATTTGTAAAAGGGGATGTCTGGTTTTGAAATATTTTTTTGAAACATCTTAATTTTATTTATAAATTAATCCTTTCAAGCATAACATATCACAAACTTGAAATGTTTATTATGCCTTTTTTCTTAATATCTTTAGATTGACAAATATATTCCAAAATCTTGATTATAATCTAGACATCATCCCAAAAAAAAACTTTAATAATATTATGATTATTAAAGATTAAAGTACCTTGTCTCTACATAAAGAATTTTAATTTTCTACCTTATTCTTATTAAACAAGTATATACTTAATAAAAGATATTGATATCATCCTTTTACATGAATTAAATATCTAGTGAACTTAGATTTTGAAAAACTTACATTTACTATTCTTAAATGTGCCTAAATGTGATACATATGTTTTACATTTATTAAATAAAAAATTAACATTTTTTACATTCTTTACTCAAGACTTCTAAATTTTTTGTTATTAAATGAATTATATATATAAATTAAAATTATATTTATCTTTTCATAGCATATTTATTTATATTATATTTACAAGTACTTTAAATCACTACTCGAAAGTTTTTCATCTAATCAATTGCATTGACTACAACTAGAATTTTAATCTCTTAACAAAAATATATACCTTGATATTCAAGAATGAATTTCAACTATCACTCATGGGAAGTTAGCTTGAAGCTTTACCCACACCTGGATAATCTCAGGTTGATCCCACTAGTCACATCTACCTATCACATTCTCAATGCTAAAATATCCTTACAAACATCTCATGCTTGTAATGTTTAGGTATCTATGCATTTCCTTCAACATGTCAAGTGGAAAAATGCCTCCATAGCCAAACCTTGTAATATTATTTTCTCTTCCCCTCTCAATGCCAAACCTCTCTACACTTCCATTACCGCTCCAGATTCCTGATCCTTGAAATAAGGTGTTATAAAGAATACAAGTCTTGAAAGGTCCCCTGTAGCAAGCCATTTGGAACGTTGTGTGAAGATAGCTATCAGTGCCCATCTACCCTCATCTATCCCCATTGAAGAACTCATAGCACCCTGATTTATATTAATTTCCTTTTGTAAAGAATGAACACAATTTATAACATAGCATAGCATAATGGCATCATGATTGTAGAAATGGTTGCGCAACAATTCCGACTAGGACAAAAAGCTTCTGGTTAGAGGAGTCAACCACAGAGAGATTCAAAGAGAGTAATGATTCTACAATTGAGGACGCATCAGAGACTACCCGCGCACATATTATTATTTCATTTGGCTATTTCTACAAATTCCTAGCACAACATTTAGTCAATGCATGATTACATCTCTTTTTGCTAGCAATGGTCAACCGCTGGCTTAGTCGCCAAGGCTTAAGGCACCCAGATTTCACAAGAAGGGTATCCAGACCCTGCAACAAATTTTTTTGAGACCCACCATATGTATCATGTCATGGGATGTTTTTTGTGCCCAACACATGCTTCATAACTAGGACTGTGCTACTTATGATGGTCTGGTGAATGCCATTCTTGCTAAAATGCTTCATAAGGTTGGAATTCATGGGACCAAACCTTGGTGGGAAGATTGGAAGTGGTATCTAGACACCCCTTTTAGGAACTACAAGCCTCAGCTTGGTTATAGGTGGCTCTCACCACATTTTCCTATGATTTAGAGTTTGAACCAAAGGTGGCTTCTTCAATCTCCCGCTCATGTTTGGCGTAAAATATTTGCTGCCACTTTCTCTAAAAGTGTTGAGCTGAAGCTTTCTCACTTTTCTTGGTGTATTCTTTTTTAGGGCTTTTCTATGGGCTCTTAGTTGGTCCACCTGGGGGTCCGGGACCCTTGTTACCCTTTTTGTGGGAAAGCTGAGAATTTTAACCATCTTTTCTAGTTTTATCCTAGACCTTAGTAGCTTTGGACTTGGATTCATGACTTTTTTTGGCCCTTTCGGCCAGAGCCTTTCTCCTGGCATATCATGTTGCTTGGAGATTCTCCCATAATTCTTGCAAAATTCACCCAGCTTCGGCACACTTTTAGGGTGGAAATTCTCTTCAATATTTGGAAGGACAAAAATGCTTGCATTTTTTCAAATTCTTAAATGGATATTCATGTATCTTTATATGCTAAAGTTATGATTTGCACTAATATTATTTTATAGGTTCAAGTGTAAGCTAACAAAGTTGCACTTGAGGTTGCTCACCTCCAGGTTCTTATGGACCACTGGGGCAATGCCCCTTGTACTGTTGCTTGGGTCACCACTTCGCCCACCTCTTCTTGCGGCTGGTCGCCCTCTAGGGGCCCAACAATGGAGTGGATTTGCATGTCCCCATTCACAACCCCCGCCTCGGTGGGATTCTCACACTCCTTAGTGAAACCATTCTCCTCCAACACGAGCTACTTAGGGGTGGCCTTCTGGTAGTGCTTCGGGGAGCAGCGGTGGTGGTTTCGGGTGGCCCTCTAATGATCCTCCTTCTTTTGGCTTTGGGTGGCTAGTTACCGGTAAAGTGTTCCCACATATGGTGCTTGCAATCTCCCCTTAGCACGAGGAAGAAGATAAAGAGAAAAAAGATGTTGATGATGGTTGGGGTCCTCCTCTTGACATCACTTCAAACCCCGCTGATGTAAGGGGGGAAAATTTGGATGATAGAGACCCTCTTGGCTCTACTAGCACTACTCTGGCCACTTAATGGCCTTTCTATCTTTGTTATTTTTGGACTTCTAGGCTTAGCCTATGTAATTTTTTAATTTTCTAGGCATTTCCCTTGTGACTCTTGGGGTGTGCCTCTCTACCACCCACCCTTTTTTTGTGAATATGTATCTTTATATTTGAATTAATATAGATAGCTTCCTATTCATCAAAAAAAATGTACGATTACATGATTCATAATTAAAATATATAATATCTATAAACTATTATTACCTATATCATTTGAATCAAACTTTTAATAGTTGATCCCTTGTTTTCTTTTAGTTCCACCGTCCTCAATCTCTTCATGTGCTTAAAACTTTCTATGCTCGACACCTCCCAATAGGTGTGTAGTCTCAATATTTCCAATCTTGTGCAATATTTTAAACCTTCAATTTTATCGCAATCTCGTACTTCAAATTCTCTAAGAGAAGTTAACCATGCAAAGGTCAAAAGCACGTCCAATTATGGACACGACTTGAAATCAAACCATTCAAGGTTTGCTGGCAATGCTTCAATCTCCTTTAAATGATTATTATTTTGTAATTCCAGTCTTTCAAGGTGAAGACAACAGTCTTCAAAAATTGAAATCCTACACAATTGTGTATACTTTAGTTTTAGCTGCTTTAGGTTGTTGAATGCAAAAGATAAATATGCCACCCCAAAATCTACTTAGTTGATTGGGAAATTAGATAAACCTTTTAGCTTTGGACAATTTTGAATTGAAAGATTAGTAAAAAAGAACAAATCTCCAAGAGAGTGTGAAAATTCTATTGTAGTTACTGATTATTAATCTCCTATCTAATACATAGATTATTTGACTCTGAAAAATTAATTCACAAAAAATATTGAAAAATAACACAACTACAATTTTACAAATAAAATTCACAGGAATAGAAAATAAAACATGCACAATAATAAACATAATATTTTTAGACAAATTGTCCCTGGAAAAACCCTAAAGGGATTGCAAATGAGGAATTTTATCAAACTTTAGCAAATTAAGAGGTACATAAACTGCTTGCCTCTTACTGGTAAAGCTCTGACAATAGGGCATGTGCAGGATCATGGTATGCCAGAAAGTGGCAATGGAAAAAAGAATACGTGTTTCTACGACTCAAAAATGCGAAAATGCTGAGTTGACTTTATGTGGCTCAGGTGACTACCGAAGCAAAGCCCAAACCTAGATTTCAAAATCGGATATTCGATCCAAATCGGATATCTGATTTTTGACACATATATATACTTCTATTTCGGCCCGATTAAAACTCATTCCCATTCGACATTTGCTTAACTGCGGTGGGCGCATAGTGGAAAGTTGATTCCGCAAATTAGATATTCGATTTGGTGCAAATCTATCTTCAAAAGGTTAGATTGTTGATTTTTTATTTGCTCTAATCAAATTTTCAATTAGATTTGTGTAATTTTAGTTGATTTTTTTCAAAATAGGGTTTTTTGATAGATTTTTTATGAAAAATTTGAGTTTAGCATGGATTTTGATGAAAATTGAATGTTTGCAATGGATTTTGACTTAAAAATAGTGTTTTTTATGTATTTGGATTAAAAATTAGAGAATTTTATAGATTTTTGTTAAAAACTAGGGTTTTTGTTGGATTTTTTTAAAAAACTAGGGTATTTTTATAATATTTTCATTTATATTGTCTAATTTTAATTAGATTGATTTGTTTTATATTTAATCGAGCATTATGGCTGCTCACAATGAAAATGCACAAATTCCACCACCTCCACCACCTCCACAACCATCAATTCAAGAATTAATTTTTGAAAAATTGCAACAATTAAGGGGCATTTCTGAAGTTTATACGAGAGTCCCTCGATTATCTGAGATGTCAAACACAATGAAAGAAATAATTAAAAACATAGAAACCCTTTCCTCGCAACATAATGCCTTTCATTCATGGCAAGAAGACATGAGAGAATATTATGCATGTGGATTGTCCTATGATGATGTGAAAGATCTTGGAATAACCAAAGCCCAAATGGCCTCTTTATTTGTTAACCCCCGCACTGGTTTGCCAGTTAATGTTAATAAAACAAAAATTTCTATAAAATGGTGCACTCATAGAGACATTGTAGAAAACTTTTGGGATCGTTGGTGTATGGTTTTTCTGAAACCACCGAACAAAAATTGTGATATACCATTTTACTTTATAAAAAAATTATATGCTGAATTTGTGTTAGGGCATCATGTCAATTACTTTCACATTAGACCCTTCTAGGGCGTTGGTGGAGGTATGCCCCAGGATAGACCAGGGGCAGTTAGAGTAATACCCGGCCCATATGTTCCCCTCCCTCACCTTCCTCTGCCACCTCCAGTATACCATCCAGATATTATGCAGGATGCGGCCACACAGACTATCCATGCTATTCACTCTTTGAGTGGTCTTTTGGTTTCGCATGCTTCTGTAGTAGCTCAGCCACATTCAGGTGATGTTGGTGATGGCTCGAGTGTTGCTACATCATCCTTGTCAGGTCCACATAATTGTGTACCACATACTTGCTCCATGTGCCACCAAATATGCTTGGGTCCTCTTGTATAGCCTGCCGAGCATCCCTTAGACACTTCTGATTATGACTTCCATGATGTGGACATTATAGATCAGACACAACCAAGTGGAGCACACCATACAGAGTCCTCTCCTGCTAGAGAGGGGGGCATTGGAATAGTGACACAAGTAAAATTTAAGTTGTGAATTCATAACTTGCATTTGTTTTTAAATGAATATTAATAAGAGATAGTATAATATACTCATATTTATTTACATGGTCTATTTAATAGTTAATGTCTAAGGAGGAGCTGACACAAGTGACAAATAGCACCCTGAGGGCCATTTCATTTGGCCTAGACACGCACATAGTATATATTTTTGCACTCACTCATTTACATTTATTTATTATATAATTTCTTGTCCTTTGAATTGTTATTAATGAAATTATATAATAACTTATATGTTTATCTTATTTTCCTCTTGTAGGAAATACCTTGTACGAGCAAGGTGCAGCCTTGACCAGATTATGGAAGTGTAATGTTGGATAAGGGGAAGGTAATTGAACTCAAATTTGATTGAATTAAGAAGATCTAAAGATCTTATATTGATTATACATATATCGACATAGATTGGTAGTTTCATATGTACTTGTCATTTTTATGTGCAGGGAATTATGAGCTATACGTCCTTCTTGACAAGTGACACAACACCCAAAGCAATACGTATTGGAACACTTGAAGGAGTAGGTGTTGAAGCACCTTAAGGAGGAGATGTCGAAACACCTAAAGGAGATAAAGAAAAAGATCAACCTAAAGAAGTATGTGTTTATTTTATTTTGTGTTTGGTATTTATATGTTCCTATTACTGACAATTGTATGCTAACTTGGATCACTTTTATGTTTTTGTTCACCTATATAGATTGAAATTACAAAAGATGGTTTGGTCGGTTCTTTAAGAGGGGCATATTCTAGAACTCCTGACCCTTTGAAGAGAAGGATATTTCAAGTAATCAAGACTACAATTTTAGAGTTCAATTATAATTTAATGTATATTGATTTTGATGTTAATTATTCGATTTTAAATTATATAGCATAACTAATCTCAATTGTGGTTTGACTTTTTCTTGTGTAGCTACCTTTAGAGGCAATGAGTGCTTCAAAGAGGCTCCATTTTGATGATCCACCAGTAGTTTAGAATGAGATAGACATTTTTGCATGTAAATATTGAATAGATACCGAGATGGCATATGCCACATATTGTAAAATTTTGTTTGAGTTGGCGTTGATGCCATTTTTGTATATGGACATACACTTGATTATTGGATAATTTGATATATAGAAGTTGACAATTGAAATTTAATTGCCTCCTCATGTGCATGATTAAACTCTTTGAAATTTTAATTAAGTGAGCAATGGTTAAATATCTTGATGTACAATAGCATAAAAAGAATGTTTATATTATGTAGTTTATTCATATTGCTGATTACATTGCATTGCACATCTTTCAAACTCAAAGCATTACTTCACATTGCATAAGTAACAACTAGATGCTGATAGATGAAAAAATTCCAATTACAATATAGTTTTTACAAAGTCAACCTAAGCAGTTATGCAATTACTTCACAGTACATAACTAATAATTAAAAATTTATTCATATTATTGATTACATTGCATTGCACATCTTTCAAACTCAAATCATTACTTCGCATTGCATAAACATCCACTCCAAGCACCTATCCTTGATGTACCTGCCTTTTAGCTTAGTCAAATAAATGCTAGGCACCAATTTCAGTTAGCCTTGTCAGTCTAGGTGCCTATTCTCATCCATCATGCCACTCAAAACATCATTTTAGATCCTCCCAGGCACCATTTTTACCTGTTGCTCACTACTTCATGACTGTTAGGCACACTTTCAAAAGCCTCATGTCGCTAACTCACCTTCCAGTTAGGTGCATGTTTTGGCTGATGCTCTATAACAGACCTCTCCTTCTGCCACTTAACGTTGATAAAGCATAGACCTAGGCACCCTTTTATGTATGCTTTGATACTACAAATGAATGCCAACTGAATTTTAGGTAACTTTTTCTCACTGTCATCTTTTGTTCAGTCCTATATTTCTACTATATCTGCCCTGGAATGCTTCTCAGCGGATTGATAAGTCAATATGACAAGATCAGATAGAAGTGACATACTAGAAAACTATGAAATGCGCAAGTATGAAAATTAAAATAAACAAAGAGTAGAACTTTATCTTTGAAGATACTTTAGCAGGTTGGAAACATGAATACCAATGCTACAAATAATTTTTTCTTTCACTACCAAGCAAAACACATCATGCTAAAACATTCCAACAAAATGACAAAGGCATGTCACACATATAATGGAATCATATTTATATATACACTAACACATACCTAGACTTTCAAATTAAATTAATTAACCCATGCAAAAACAAAATCACAAGAACTCAAGAGCACACAAATTAGTCACTCACACACAAACTGTAACCAAGCTAGCTTATGAGATTCAAGAAAATAGGTGTAATAAGAAAACCTTCACAATGATTTAACTCGAAAAGTTGTTTTTGATCCACCAATTCACCAGAGTTTCCATCATTCTTTCCCTTTTCTTCATATTCCATAATAGGATATGGTTCTCTTTTCAACCCCTTTGCTCTACCCCTTTTCATTTGATTTTGATCTTCTAGGTTCTTATTGTGTATGTTATTACTTGTATTTTCATTATTTTCCAGAGAGGGTGATGGTTCCTTCTTTGATGTAGTTGGCCTCCCTCTTTTAACCCCTTTCTTTCCCATTGCTTTTACTAGCATAGCTTGTGATTCTATAGTCACTATCAGGTTGAACAAGAGAAGCAAGTAAACAAACATAATTTGCAATCTTTCCTTCCTTTATTTATTTCATTACCCCAATTACTACTTTCAAATTTGACTAAAACATTATTCAAAATGCAACGTATATGGTATAGTACAATGTGGCATGAAAATGAGACTCTACTTCATACAATATAATAATCTACTTCAATTGGAGTCCAGTATAAAATATATTAAAGGAGGACTATATCTAATAAGAACAAGATAGAGATTAATAACTTGGATGAATCACTTGTAACCAAACTCAGTAGCCCAAGGGAAGACTTTCCAACAACCCATAAAAATGTTCTATAATATCATGAAGAAAGTAAAGCATCAGTATGTCAAAGCTGGGCAATAATTTTGGAGTTTTAAAGCATCAAAAGAACTTTGGGAAAAAATAGATCAATAAAGTACATCTTAAAAATTTGTTGTTTTGTACCATTCAGAAAACATTAACACTATTTAGCCTAATAATAATGAACAACTTAGCCTTAAATGTGTATTCATAAATTCAAATTGTCTCCTCCGCCAACTTTCATTAAGTCAAAATCATATTTATTTATTTGGTTTTCTTCCATATGGGAGTTGGTTACAGGAGGGATGTGACAATTATCTTATGTGATAATTATGTGGGATTTATTTTTATAATTATTGTAAGCATAAGGCTTCAAGGATCTTATTACATTGCATGGTAACAAGGCTCTTCATTCTTCTATGGAGAGACATCATCTACATCTGTAACGGAGGCTTGATGCTTAGGTCTATCTGAACAATGTTTGGAAAAATGACCAAACTTATCATACCTAAAGCATTGAATTTTTTCAATTCACAATGAAGGTTTGGACAATGAAGCTCTTTTATTTGGGTTGTAGATCAAACAAACTGAAAAAAGAGACAAGGGGTCAGAAGTTCTAATCTACTTCCTAAGAATTCAAGAGATGGTATTGACTTGGTAAAACAAAACAAAACTTTGTTTCGCCACGCAGGAATCGCGCCAACTACGCAAAGCCATTGCAATCTTCAAGGAATTAAAGTAGCAAAGTGGTGCAACTTTCATTCCGCAACTCGTACGCCCAAATGGACTGTTCCAACACGTCTGTATGGGTACGTTTACGCTAGGGATGGTCCTCTTTTGCACCCAAATATGCCTAATCACTCCAAGCTACATTGGACCGACAATTTCCCTTAAGAGTCTAGAGTGCTAAAAGGCAGCAATATTTGAAGGGCTATTTCTCGGAGACCGTGGGGCATACAGACACTCCATCAGAGGCTACGGGACCATCTACCAAGACCATCTACCAAGACCTCTCTCAGTTTTTGCTATCTCAGAGGTGTTTTCCTATGGTGATAACTTTTTAGTGGAGGGAAAAGTTGCCAGATGCAAGCAGTGTAAAGTAGCAAAGTGGTGAAACTTTCATTCCGCAACTCGTACGACCAAACGGACTGTTCCAACATGTCCATATGGGTACGTTTACGCGAGGGATGGTCCTCTATTGCACCCAAATATGCCGAATCACTCTGAGCTACATTGGACCGGCGATTTCCCTTAAGAGTCCAAAGTGCTAAAAGGTAGCAATATTTGAAGGGCTATTTCTCGGAGACAGTGGGGCATATAGACACTCCGTTGGAGGCTACGTGATCGTGTTGGGACAATCTATGAAAACCTCTCTCAGTTTTTGCTATCTCGGAGGCGTTTTCCAATGGTGATGACTTTTTAGAGGAGGGAAAAGTTGCCAGATGCAAGCAGTGTAAAGTTGCAAAGTGGTGCAACTTTCATTCCGCCTTCATTACAACCAAAGACTATTCCAACACGCCTCAGATGGGTATCGCTTCGCTTAGGATGGTCCTCTTTTGCACCCAAATACGCTGAATCACTCCGAACTACATTGGACCGACGATTTCCCTTAAGAGTCCAAAGTGCTAAAAGGCAGCAATATTTGAAGGGCTATTTCTCGGAGACCGTGGGGCACTCTGAGACACTCGTCGGAGGCTATGTGATTGCCAATTTGGGACCATCTCACGAAAACCTCTCTCAGTTTTACATCTTTCGGTTTTTCGATTGGTGATGACTTTTTAGAGGAGGAAAAGTTGCTTTAGATGCAAGTAGTGTAAAGTTCTGGTAGGGTGCAACTTTCATTCCATAACTACAACCAAGCGGATTGTTCCAGCTGCGTCCAGGTAGATGCGTTTACACTAGGGATGGTCCTCTTTTTGCACCCAAATCGCCGAATCATGCATTTGGACCGGCAATTTCCCTCAAGAGTCCAAAGTGCTAAAAGACAGAAATATTTGAAGGGCTATTTCTCAGAGACTGTGGGGCATACAGACACTCCGTCAAAGGCTACATGATCATGTTGGGACCATCTACGAAAACCTCTCTCGGTTTTTGCTATTTCGAAGGCGTTTTCCAATGGTGATGACTTTTCAGAGGGAAAAGTTGCCAGATGCAAGTAGTTTAAAGTTGCAAAGTGGTGCAACTTTCATTCCGCAACTCGTACGACCAAACAGACTGTTCCAACACGTCCGTATGGGTACGTTCACACTAGGGATGGTCCTCTTTTGCATCCAAATACGTCGAATCACTCCGAGCTACATTGGACCGGCGATTTCCCATAAGAGTCCAAAGTGCTAAAAGGCAGCAATATTTGAAGGTCTATTTTTCAGAGACCGTGGGGCATACAGACACTCCGTCAGAGGCTACGTGATTGTGTTGAGACCATCTACGAAAAACTCTCTTAGTTTTTGCTATCTCAGAGGTTATTTCCAGTGGTGATAACTTTTTAGTGGAGGGAAAAGTTGCCAGATGCAAGCAGTGTAAAGTAGCAAAGTGGTGCAACTTTCATTCCGCAACTCGTACGACCAAACAGACTGTTCCAACATGTCCATATGGGTACGTTTACGCGAGGGATGGTCCTCTTTTGCACC
>VDFB02281492.1:634443229-634598790 GCA_007258455.2 Sequoia sempervirens
AAAAATTTATAATTTTATTATGGTTAGGGTGGTTAGACAGACACCTACTTCTTATTTTTTTCCTGAAATTTAAGTAATACTGCATTGAAATTTCAAATTTTCACTAAATAGATTTTGTTTTAAAAAAAATAAACCTAGTAGTTTAGAAACTACATTCAATTTCCCACAAAATTTATTCTTACATGTTTTTGAAATAATATAGATAACTTATTCAAATTTTTACGTCAAGTTGCCTAACTCTAATTTTTCTAAATTTTCATTGCCACTTAAGGGCCTATTTGGCCCATCATGATCCTGCACATACCCAATAATCTTCTACAAAAAGTATTCCCTCAATTTCTCTAGCTGAAATTCCACGGCTCCTATCCCCAACACTATCACTACAAGACTATTTGTTCTCACTACAAATCTACTTGCTATCACTACAAGTCTTTCTCAAGTGTGTGTTCTCCAAATGCCCATTGATCCCCTTTTATACTTTTCTCATTGAAAACCAATGGCCATGATTTAATCTCAATCAATGGCTAAGATTAAACAGACTCTAACAACCCTAACAAACTAGATTCTAGATGTCTCTAGAGGAATCAATTAATTAATTACATAATTATCTAAACAACTCACTCCTTTCTAGAAGTCTCCAAAAAAAAAAATCTTGGGAATGGAGACACCTGTCCAAGCAACCTAAAATTAACACTCCCTCTTAGTGAGGAAGGTGTTTTGCATAACACCCAACTTATCTCTGATGAAGATGAATTTATCCTTCCCCAATGCCTTAGTCAAAATGTTTGCTACCGACTGATTTGTAGGTATATATTGTAGCTGAACAATCCCCTATTGTACAAATCACTGATGAAGTGATCCCTGATGTCTAAATGCTTAGACCTATCATGAAACACTAGATTCTCGGACAATTTGATGCAACTTTGATTGTCGCAGTGTATCACCATAGTCTCAACCCTCTGACCAAACAAGGATACCAGCAACTTCTGAAGCCATATCACCTCACATGTTGCCATGTTAGCTGCAATGTATTTTTCCTTAGCAAAACTCAAAGCCATATACTTCTACTTCCTACTATACCAAGAGACAACTCTTGATCCAAAGTTAAAGCAACACCCTAAAGTGCTTGTCTTGTTCATTGTACTATCTACCCAATCTTCATCAGTATAACATATCAACCTCATACTATCACCTCAAGCATATCTAATCTCATACTCGATTATACCACACAAATACCACAATACATGTTTTGTCGTTGTCCAATGCACTCTTTTTGGGTCAACCATGAACTAACTAAGAGAGTTTACTGCAAAGGATATATATGGCCTAGTGTTGACTAAATACATGAGAGACCCAATCAACTACTTGTATAAGGTGGGATCTACATCCTTCTCTCTGGATGAGTCTACCTTCTTCCAATTCATGATCATAAGAGTAGATATGGCTCTGCCATCTTCCATCTTGAACCTCCTCAAGATTTCAATGCAATATTTCTCTTGTCCAAGTAAAATCTCTCCATCTATCTATCATACCTCCATGCCTAGAAAGTAGTACATAAGCCCCAAATCCTTCATCTCGAACTCTGTTGCAAGGTCCCTCTTGCACTGCTCTATGAGCCCCAGTGAACTTGTTAAAAATAAGTCATCCACATATAGAATAAGAATGAGAACCTCACCTCCAACCACCAAGTAGTAGAGGTTATCATCTGCTTCACTCTTCATGAAACCCATTCCCTACAAGTATCTATCAATGTGTTCATACCATGCCCTGGGAGCCTACTTGAGTCTGTACAAAGCTCTCTATAATTTGTACATGTGGGTTTCACTATTGTGTGCTACAAATCCCTCTGGTTGTTCTATGTATACCTCCTCTTTCAATTCATCATTAAGAAACACCATTTTGACATCCATTTGATGGATTTTCCATCCCATTTGCGTTTGCAAGTGAGATCACGGCTCATATAGAAGTATACCTAGCCATTGGAGTGAATGTATCCTCATAGTCTATTCCATCCTTCTGAGAGAACCCCTTGGCCATGAACTTTGTGTTGTATTTTTTGATACTACCATCTGCACTGTGCTTGATCTTATAGATCCAGTGTGATCCAACCACTTCCCTATATGTCGATATAGGCACAACCTCCCACACATTTTTCACTATTGAGGTATATTCCTCAACCATCGCATCTTGCCACACCTACTATTGTGCGGCCTCCTGATAGCTGAAAGGCTCACTATCTACCAACTAACTAACTAATGCCATAAAGTTGTTATACCCAGCTAGTTGTCTCCACTATCTGCTACTCATCCTAGGAGCTCCCACAAACTCTTAAGTATCCCTTTGTGACTATTGGTTCCCACTACCAACTGTAGAGGATGAAGTATCAACCTCTATGTCTCCTAGATGCATCTCTTGGATTTGTTGCATTTATTGCTCCATACTCTAAAAATTCTCAGCACTTGAGCTTGTGCTTATACTAGTAACTATACTTGAGCTTCACTGCCCCTGATCTGGTTGCACAATCCTTGAAGCTTCTATTGGCTGCTCACTCTGATCATCTATTGACAAATCTATGGACTTGCTAAGTGCCTTGTCTTCCATGAACTTGACATCACTCCTGACAATAATCCTCTTGGCCCTTGGAATGAATATCTAATATGCCTTTGAGGTTTCACTATACCCCACAAAGTACCCTCTCTCTATAGTTTGATCTAACTTGGAATGTGTAGGCCTTTGAATGTGACAATACACCAAACTTCCAAACATCATGAAGTGGCTGACATCTAGCTTCTTCCCTAAGAATGCCTCCTTTAGTGTCATCTTTCCCAATACATTATGTGGAACCTTATTTTGTATGTATAATGTTGTATTGCATGCCTCTGCCCATAAGTAACATGGCATATCCTAGTCATGTAGCATAGCCCTTTCCGCATATGATATAGACCGATTCTTCCTCTTAGCAATCCCATTCTGCTATAGGTTGTAAGGAATAGTCCACTCTCTCTTAATTCCTTCCTTTTTATAGAACTCCTGGAACTCTTTCCCCTTGTAGTTGCCTCCATTTTCTGACTAAAGAACCTTTATCTTCCTTCCTGTTGAATTCTCCACAAGAGCTTTGAACTCTTGGAAGTGACTGAAAACCTCATCCTTCGTCTTCAAGAAGTATATACATGGCTTCCTAGAGAAATCATCTATAAAAGTAACAAAGTAATCATACCGTTTGAGAGACTTCATCAACATTGGTCCACATATATATGAATTTACTAGATCAAGAAAACCCTCAAATCTAGTGTCACTCCTTGGAAAAGCTACTTTTACAAACTTCCCCAACATGCATCCCTTAGATACATCATCATGCTCTGTGCTCACTTCTAAAAAACCTGTCACTTTCTCACAAAGAAATTTAAGTGCTCCATGATGTATATGGCCCATTCTCTTATGCCATAGCTCTCCTTGATCTCTAGAATTATTGTTGCTCATCAATGCCTTATGAGTATCAAATTATAACATATAAAGTCGGTTGCTCCTAAATCCAATAGCTATAGGTGATTTCCAATCCTTGTGCTTGATTAACACACTTTCCCCTCTAAAGAGTACATTGTAACCTTTATCCTAAAGGATGGATACGGAAATCAGATTCATACCCAAGCCTGGCACATGCAACACATCATGAATGTGAATCTGCTTGCCATTCTCCCTCTAAATTAAAATAATCCATTTCCCAATTAGATTGAATTTGGACATGTTCCCCATAGAAATTTATATTCTAATGTCCTCCTTATAGCTAGAGAAGTACTCTCTAACTCCTGTCATCTGAAATGATTCCCCACTGTCTATATACCAAACACCCTATGAGGTTGAGCTATCCGTAAAAGCTATGAGAGCGAACTCATCCTCCATTCTACTAGAGAGCTCATCTAGACTTGTTGAAGTTGTCGTTGGCTTCTTGCCTTTGTTTTCATTCTTCTTCCATTGCGGGCAATCATGAGATAGTGGCCAACCTCATGACAACCATAACACTTGACCTTTGACAAGTCCTCACTTTGTGGATTTGATCCTTTGCTAGGCCCCTTCTTCACTTTCCCTTTTCTTACAAGGGCAACATTTTTCTATTCTGCCTCACTTTTTTGACTCTTGTTGTTGGTTCCACTAATAAAGACTAAGTCTAAGCTCCTCCTGAGTGAAGTCACTCTAGAGTCAATCCCAACTCAGTAAGGTGTTTTTCCATTAATAACTTGAACAAAGACATCCCACTACTTAGTAAACCCATTTAGGGCTACTTGTACTACCTCGTCCTCATTTGGTTTATCTCCAACAACTGCCAACTTATCCTTGACAATTTTGAGTCTAGTGAGGTAACTTGTAACATCTTCTCCCTTTTTCATCTAAGTATTCCTCAACTTTTCTCTGAGAATCAACTTCCAGTTAGTGGTCGCATTATGGTACAAATTCAGAATGGTGTCCCACATCTTCTTCATTGTATCTAACTTTGCGACATGTAGAATAATATGGTCCTTGACACCATCAATAATCAACCTCCTCACCTTGGAATCTTTCTTCTTATATTCTAATCTAGCTATGTTGTATCTGTAGGTATAGCTACAACATTGGTCACATATTCCTTGATCCCATTCTTTTTCAGCAACAAAGAAATTTTGGCTTTCCAGACACCAAAATTTGGGGCCCTCCATCCAATCTATCCCAATCTCTTAAACTTGCTGAGGCCATCTCAAAAGAAAATAATAATAATAATAATAATCTGAAGAGGTAGAACAGGGTTTTATAAACCCTAAATTTTCCTTCTTGTTCTTGCACTGAGCTTTTACTACCCTCATATTAGCTTTGATACTATGTGAAAATTCTATTACAGTTATTAATTATTAATCTCCTAGCTAATACATAGATTATTTGACTCTAGAAAATTAATTCACAACAAATATTAAAAAATTACACAACTGCAATTTCACAAATAAAACTCACAGGAATAGAGAAGAAAATATGCATAATAATAAACACAATATTTTTGGACAAATTGTCCCTAGAAAAACCTCAAAGGGAAAACTATTATTGCAGATGAGGAATTTTATTAAACTTCAGCAAATTAAGAGATACATAAACTACTTGCCTCTTATAGGGAGAGCTTCAACAATAATCTTCTCCAAAAATTCTTCCCTCAATTTCTCCTGCTAAAATTCCATAGTTGCTATCCCCAACACTATCACTGCACCCTTGCTATCACTGCAAGACTATTTTCTCTCACTGCAAATCTACTTTCTATCACTACAAGTATTTTTCAAGTGTGTGTTCTCCAAATGCTCATTGATCCCCTTTTATACTTTTCTAATTGAAAAACCAATGGCCGTGATTTAATTTCAATCAATGGCTAAGATTAAATAGAATCTAACAACCCTAACTAATTAGGTTCTAGAAGTCTCTAGAGGAATCGATTAATTAATTACATAATTATCTAGACAACTCACTCCTTTATAGAAGTCTCTAAAAAAATTAAATAAATAATTAAATAATCTTGGGAATGGAAACACCTATCCAAGCTACCTAAAATTAATAGAGAGGTCGATAAAGATTCCAGGTTGGGACAATTCTTAATTGAAAGATTGGTTAAGGAGGATAAATTTCCAAGAGAGTTAGGCAAGGATTTTAGGATGGAACAATAAAAAGTAAAGTGGCCTAGAAGTGGAAGATATAAGCATGGTAAATTTCCTATCACCATCTTGTTAACCTGATTAAGATTGTATAGAAAATGGTAGAATGTTTCTAGAGTTTCCCATAAGCTAGAACATTCCTGGAGCTATTCTAGAAAAGAAAATTCTAAGAGTTGTAAAAAAAAAAATTTAGGTTTTAGAATTATCTAGAAAACTAGAAGCTTACAAGCTTCAAGGACATTGTATCTATATATATGTGATTGTAAAGAGTTGATGGGTATAGCATCTAGATTGTTGGTAGACACAATATTCAGATAGTTGCTAGACACAACATTTTGGATGTAATACACAAGCTAGAAAAATATAATTTTCTGAGTGATTCAACTCTGTTTTGCCCTGTGTTTTATTTGTTCATTGTTATGTTTTTTCCTTGATATTTCTTGTTGATTAAATTGTTGATTATGTTATAGTTTGGGCCTATTCTAACATAGTATCAAAGCCAAATTCAGCTATAGATTCATCTAGAGGTTCAATTAGAGGTTTAGTTAGATATTCAACCATGTTAAGCTAGAGGTTCAACTAAGAGATTTAGCTAGAGGTTCAACTAGAAATATATTGTTGGAGTGATTTGTTTGTACGACAGATATATTGCTGGAAGTAATTTATTTGTAGGGCATATATATTGCTACAATGGTTTGTTTGTAGGGCTGGAGTATTGCTAGATTGATATTTGTTTGAAGGCTGATTTTCTTGCTATGATAGAAGAATGCTTGGTATGCTAGAGGTGAACATTAAAGGGGGATATTAGTATAATGTTCCCCTCTTCTTTGAATTTTCTCTATATTATTCTAGCCAATCTTAAGAGGGGATGTTAAAGATTAAGATTGTCTAGAAAATGGTAGAATGTTTCTAGAGTTTTCCATAAGTTAGAACATTCCTAGAGCTATTCTAGAAAAGAACATTCTAAGAGCTATTGTAAAAAAGAACATTACAGGTTTTAGAATTATCTAGAAAACTAGAAGCTTATAGGCTTCAAGGGAATTGTAGCTATATATATGTGATTGTAAAGAGCTGATGGGTACAACATCCAAATTGTTGGTAGACAAAACATTTAGATAGCTGCTAGACACAACATTTTGGATGTAATATGCAAGCTAGAAAAATATAATTTTCTAAGTGATTCAACTCTATTTTTCCCTATGTTTTCTCTATTAATTATTGTTATGTTTTTGCCCTGATATTCCTTGTTGATTATGTTATAGTTTAGGCCTATTCTAACACATCTTTCACAGCTTACTTAGTTCGCTTATATTAATAGGAAGCTCCCTTAAAATATTCATAACATCTAAATACAAATCTTTCAAAGATGTCTGATTTGTGATGTGACGAGGCAACTCTTTCAATTGCTTGCAATCAAAAAGGCTCAAAAACTCTAGCTCTGTAATGTTTTGGAAATCATCTGACACAAGAATTAGCTGTCTACACCCCCTTAAATCAAGATGCTACAGAAGCATCAAGTTCTTAAAAGTATCTGGCAATCTCCTCAATTTCAAGCAATCTTGCAAATTGAGGTACTGTAAATTTGTCAATTCTCCAAAAATGTTGGGTAGTGTTGATATTCCACATTTTTCTAAGACAAGGTGCTCCAACAATTGCAAACAACAAATTTCTGTTGAAAGATTGCAAAAGTTTCTTGCACCTATTATTACTATCTTTCTCAACTCTCTGAGGCACCCTATTGAGTTTGGAAATCTTTGAAATTTGTGGCACCAATAAATAACCAACTCTCTTAAATGAACTGGAGTCTGCATCACATTTCAAATGAGATAAACATAAAACATTTTCGAATTATTAAATAAATTGAAATGTAGATTTAATAGAGAAAAATGGGAAGACTACTTACGTCGGTCTCAGTCTCCCACAACTCTTCTAAGTGATATTCCCTTTCCTCTTGGTATTCATAGAGTTCTAAAACCCTCAAATTTTTCAAAGAAATCCATGTCAAAAGATTTCTTTGCTTAATATTGAACCAGCGAAGCTAAAGTAGCTCTCTTGATACTTCATTGATTACTTGATTAAGATAATCTCCTCTAATCACCAAAATATTTAGTCCAACTAAATAGGGTGCCAACAACAAAATTTCTCCACTTACATTAGGCTCTCATTCTTCCTACCAACAATAGCCATGAAATTCAATAAACTCACTAATTAATCAGCCTCCTTACATTATTTAGAAGGCCTTTGAGCTCTAAATACAAAAAATATGAAATATTCAAAAAAAACTACATAATGCAGAAAAGTTATACAAACTATCAAATTAATAGAGAAATGGAAAACACAGAAAAACATACTATATATGGTCACCACTCTTCTCTTCCAATTGTGGTAGCCTTAATTCCTCGAATGCCATTTCTTGTCTAAAAATAAAAATAAGAAATTCAAACTCTTATAAAAATTAAAAAAAAAAAATCATTGGCTATTCAAACACATACAAAGTAAATACAGAAGTTAGTAAGTCGATCCGATTGTGATAAGGGCTATCAAGACTAACTTTTGAAACAATTATTTAACACGTAATTCAATAACCTTCCTATACACAAACATATGGGTACAGAAGAACTTTTCCTTTCAATTACAATGAAAGAAAGTATTACCCTCACCTCTATTGATTACCATAATTAATAATTTGTTGGGTTGACCAAAGTCGGAAGGGGCAATGTTAACTAGTGATTTCTCTTCCTAGATCTCTTAAATGATCATGCATTCTTATATAATTGTAGTCATCTAGTTCGACCAAACACTTATTTAGAAGCTTTTTCCAAGTGTGCAGACCACTCCATCCTAATCCATCCCAGAATTCAATCACCAAATCGTTCTTTTCTTTGATAAAGAAAGAAGCAATATCAAGGAATGCCTCTTTCTCTTCATGATCAAGGGCATCGTAGCTTACTTTAAGTCTCTCTTTGATATCTTTGGGAAATATTCTTGAGATCTTGTGTAATAGAGAATCCCAATCTTCTTTGGAAAAATTCATATGCAGTTATGCTTTGAATACCTTGAGAGAAAGGGGCAATCCATGGAAGGCCTCTAAATTTTTTTTTTAACAAGCACCTTAAATCCATCAAAGGGAGAGGGTTGTTGAAAAGTGTGCCAACAAAAAAGTTTCTCTGCATTATGTGGATCCAATTTTTTCATTTTATATACTGAAGATATATCCCAAGATGTAAGAACTTCAAATTCTCGTGTTGTAATGATGAGTAGACTCCCCCTCCCAAGCCTTTATTTAAAAGGTATGAGAGCATCCAATTGATCAGCATGATCCACATCATCCATGACAATGAGCACCTTAAAAGATCCCAAATACCTTGCTAGAGTTGCCTTACCTTGCTCTATATTATCAACTAGATCATTCACACCAAGGCCTTTAAGGAGTTGATTCTGCTTGTTTTGGAATGTGCTTTTGGCTTCTCTAATATCAAAAATAAAACAAGACCTCTCCATGGAAGATGATCTTTTGTTGTATATTTCTTTAGCAAGGGTGGTCTTGCCTAATCCACCCATGCCCCAAATACCCACAATTTGTGCATCCTGATCACCCTAGTCAAGTTGGAGTGTATTTTTAAAGTCTTCTATTGCTTTGTTGAGACCTGCTAGATGTTTTGCAACTATTAATGGAATATTGTTTCTTTCTTTTTGTAGAATATTCACAATATTCTCGAACAACCCCATCTCATCATTGAGCAAGTAAAAATATTGAAAGATTAAACTACTGAGAGCCATTTATGCCAAAGTAAAATTTCAAAGATATAAAAAAGAAATCATATTTGTTTTATAGGGAGATCAAATGTGTGGTACTTGTGAATAAATATTCAATGAGCTCCCTTCTGGTGTATTTTACTCTAAGTATCGACCCATGCATCAAATCCACTTGGCCTTTTATCAAGGTTTGCTTTCCCCTCCACGTGTCTGCTTTGCACACACCGAGGGTTTCTCTTCCTTTGCATCTCGGGAATCCCTACTATACTTCCATGTGTCATAGCTATGGGCCATTTTTTATTGTTCCTTTTTGCTTCCTCATCAAGATCTGCTCGTGTGTGATGAAGCTCTCATTCCAAAAGAAATTTGGCAGGGCCCACAATTGTTGTCTGCGATGCACTCTTGCTACATGTCTACTGTTCGCAAATGTTTCATCGAGAGGATGAAATAATGACTGCGGGCAACAAAATGCTGCCACACGTCTCTTTTGTGCCTAGCCAATGATCATTTCCTCCACTTGTGGATAGAGCTCTGCCCACTCAACACGTGTAGACTTGGTACAAGTTTTCAGCAGTGAGAGATAAAGGTTTACATGGGCAGAGAAATGCTGCCACATGCCTATTCTACGAATCTTGTATTTGGGCAATGAATCATGCGAACCAAATGTGGTGATTGGCCACCGCATGTCATAATCATTTGCATGGGATGTTGACACTTGTCTATTTAACATTGCCATGACCACTTCTATCATTTGCAAGAGATGCCCCTATTCCTAGAATGACCAGATGCTTAGTTTCAAATCTTTTATGTTGTAACAGCTTGGAGAATATTCTTATTTCCGCATCATTTATAGGGATCGTGAAATCTTTTCTGTTGCTGCTCTCCAAAGCGGTGGGATTTTTTGCTATATATACTTTTCTTTGTTGTGAGAAAAGGGTCCAACATTTTGAAGGAACACTGGTTTTAGGAAAAAATGTTAGGCCTTTATTACTATTTTATTTTATTGCAAAATACTTTTAGACTGTACCAATTCTTCAGTCGTTATGTTCTTTCATGCTATTTGATTAAACTACAAACTGTGTTGCTATTGTTTGGACATTCCTTTTGAAAACTTCTATATATATTAAATGCAAGTTTGCTGATCTAGATCATGTCTAATGACTCTTCTTGGCAGTAGGAATGTATGTAATATTATTTTATGTCAATGAATGGATTGTTTGTGCTTTGATTTTCAGTTTCTTCTTTTCTAGAACACTACAAATACCAATCAGGCCCTTAGATCTATGATTTATCATGTCTATCATTAAGTCTTGGTGCATTGCCTTAGGTTAGATTTTATTTTATTAGATTTGTTTCCTTTTCCCTTTCCAAAACCCTATTATAGAAGAAGTTGGCTTCTCTAAAAACTTGAAGGTTACTCAATTTAATGCAAAAGGTCTCTTATAAATTGAGTTTCCCATAAGACACTGTTACCTTGTCCAATTTTGACATCAATAGTACTTACTCATTATTTTTTTGATGATTATGCCACTATAAAATGAGACCTTATAGAGTGCATCTTTCCACTCTTGAAACTTTTCTCGGCTATATGTACATTTCTTTCTATGCCTATTAAAGGCATTAATGTATATTCCTTTCCTTTTAGCTACATATCTGAGTTCATTAGGGTCTACATGGTAGAAAACGGTAACAATTTTTGTGCCACTTTCAAGCATACATGAGAGCTCTTCCAAACACCAAGCTGACTCTGCATATGTCTTTGAAAAAATTGCTATATGAAGTGTAGCACCGTGGATTGCTACTTCTAATGTTTCAGGCAAGAAATCGCCATAATCAAACTCTTCTAAATCTAAAAAAGCTGTCACGTTCATGTCAGGGAGGATATTATAGATTCTGCTGGCTAACGTTTTCTTAACATTTGGTCCATGATGATTAATGAACACATCGTAGCATGGCTTTTGGATGAGTGTTGAGGATTCACCCAAACTAGATGGAGATGGCGTGATTTCACCAAAAGCAGCCATACCCTCATTCTCTGGGATGCGGTCAGTGGTAGAAGTGTTTCCAGGCTCCCTCTCTGGTCAAACAGATGTGGTAGAAGCAGACGCCATGAGATTAGACTTAATTGACACAGAGAAGCAATGACTGAAAATCAATCAAAATAAGCTGAAATATGGCTCAGTTCTGAGCGAAGGCAAGAGCTGAGTATTTATGAGGCTGAATAAAAATAACAAAAAACCAGACAGGTAGAGTTAGTGGGTGTGATTTGCGTCTGGAACTTCATCAAAGAAACACCCATTTCATGAACGGAAGCATGTGGCAGGCAGGATCATCAAGAAACATAGTGTCGTCAAGGAAAGCGCGTGACAGAAGGATCATGTGACAGAAACGCAGTCGTCTAGGAAAGCGTGTGACAGAAGGATCATGTGGAAGAAACGCGGAATTGTTGAGGAAAGCGTGGGAAGGCAGGATCTTGTGGAAGAAACGTGGAATCGTAGAGGAAAGCATGCAGACAAGAGAAGGCAACGTCTATCCTTTAAAGTGCTTTTTATTAAAATAATTATTAATTAAAACTGAAGTGCATCATGCATCGTGCATCCAGAATGGTAGATGTAAAAGAGACAAGACAAAAGGGGAGTCGTAATGATTAGAAGTGACATTTAGAGAAGAAAGGAAAAATGATATGACAAGTGGAGCATAACAATAAATTAGAGCCATGTATAGATGACAATAGTTTTAGATATCTATTGTAAATTTAAATTTTTACTATTTCCTCTTATATTATATTATTTTTAAAAATTATAAAACAAAACATATTTGTATTTATTTAAGATAATATTATAGTATACTATTGTATTGATGTTTACGTAGGTGATCTTTATGTGAGTGATTTTATATTTCTCAAGAATAATCTAACATTTCATAGACTATTGTATTTCATTTGTCTTGATCTCTCTAATATCTGATTGTTTATATAATAACTAACAATATTTACAAATACGTTTAGGAATTCAAAATATTTTTCAAACACTCAAAGGCTATCTAGTCTATGTAAAGTAATGGACCACTTCTAATTTTTCTTGTGTTTGACACCTCATTGAAACCCACCAAATATAAAGAAACATACAATGAGTAACATACATTACACAATTTGAGATAATTATGAATTAAAACTTGAGTAGGAGCTATCTCAAAGAAAAAAAAACAGTAAAAGAAAGAAAGAGAGGCAAGAGATTTCCCCTAATATAGAAAGTGACACAAGGCACTAACTTTGTAGAGTGAAAATCTAACTCTATGGATGGATCAATGAGAGTGCTCTAGCTAGATGTAGAAAAATGTAAAAAAATGTTACAACTACATAGATAAATGTAAAGGAGTGAGTTGGATACACGGGAAATGACACCATCAAAATGCAAATGAGATGCCAAAAGGTCAAGTCATTGTAATATAGTCTACATCTAACTCTATGCATTGCATGGTAAAAGGACTTGGTCTCAATATTGTAATAAGCCTCTATCTACTACAAAGAAGTGATCACAACTATCATGGTTATTGTAAAATAAGAAATCTCCTCCTTTACAACTCCATCTTATGATTTTGTACTCATTTTAGTGCTCATACCCTCGTATATATTTAGGACCATTTATTATTGATTTGGAAACCTTCAATGATTACAAAAGGGATCCATAAGAGCCCTAAGCTCTAGGAATCATGCTCAAACTCCCTCAAAAGATAAAATATACCACAAGGATACTCATGCCCTTGGGCACTCTAGCCATCAACATGTAGCACCCCCAATGTTAGGACTCCTCTTAAATTGTGTAAAATGATAGTTCTCCTTCTCTTTTGTGGGATAATTTGATCAAGTTTCTAATGGTCATTTGATTAAAAAATTATTTGTAATCCACATAAATTTGGTATTCTTTCCTCTCAAATATATTAGATATGTTGCTAATTCAAGAATAGAAAATATTATATGTCTATCTTCTCTCCATACATGAGGAATTATAAAAAGCACAACTAAAAAGTGAAGGAGTTGAATATTAGATATTCAAATAAAAAATAATAGGGGTGTTATCATAATCCTTCTATCATGAATCTCTTGTATTTCTTCAACTGAAAAGTTCACAGACTCCTCCCTTTGTACAAACTAAAAAACCCATTCTTCTTCCTCCTAAAATTCCCAACATTTTACCAAAAATTGAACCCCATTTCATTTCCTATCAAAGAATATATATATAATTCAAATAAAATAATTCCTTTTACATACCCACAAATTCTTATACCCTAGTAACAAGAGAAACCCAAAGAGTATCATCAAGACCAGGGCTATCCAATGTGTTTCCTAACATTCCTTCAACCAACATCTATAGATTTGTATTACTATATAGGAATTTTGAGCCCAACAAAGGACCACTTGATCCATGAAAGTTGTCATAGTTTTTAAAAAGGTGAGTCATACCTCATCTATGCATCTATTAGCATATAGTCATATTAAAGTTATTGAAATTGGTGTCAAATTAAATCTCTAGTTTGGAAGAAATTAGCCATCTCTCCTGCATTGTGTAAGGGGAATAAAATAAATAAATTGAGGTGATCAAATTTTGTATCAATGTGTGTTCTTTGTAAAGCCTATGAATCATTCAGTGAGATCTAATCACTTTCAAATATTATAACAATTTCAATTGACCAAATTTTTATATTTTGTCCACAAGCACATTTTTCAAATTAAATACAAGCCTCCTTGAATATGTACAATTAAATGTCTATAAATTTTCCTTTTTTTAGGTGTTGAGACATCATCAACATGTTTATAGGATCCAACACCTAATTGATTTATTAAATGACTACCCAAAATACCCCTAATAGAAGTATAACCATGTATCAACTAGGGGAGGAGAGCCCATAGTGGTGCACCCTATGTATGGAGGCCCACTTGGAGTACAACATGGACCAAAAATAAAAAAAACTTTCCCACCATGTCACCCTACCACTTGTGCATAGATGCCAATTTTTTTTTAAATTTTTTAATTTAATTTAATTTATTTATTATTATTTTTTAAAATCATGTGGTGGGTTAGATGGATGTGTGTCATGCAAGAAATTCACCACACCAATCATCCAATTGAGGGCATTAATCATGTGTTACCCCTTTTGTTACCTCCATTAGGCAACTTGCGTTAACCATCCCTCTGCAGTTAATCAGCCTAACAAGTGCACAATTCAGAGATCAAGGTTCATTCAATGCTCCAAATTCTTACATATCCCACTCATTTTCATTTCTTTTATTTGCATTTATTATGGAGTCTTCATTTGGTTATGCACCCATACATGTTTGTCTCTCCACAATTCATTGTTTGCCTCTGTACGCTTGATTGTTTGGGTCTGGACTCTCGAAAGCTCCATTTCTCTTATAGGTGAGGTTTTTACCTCACTAGGCCTATACCATCATCTTTCATTTCAACGGTATTCTACCATACACTTATATCATTCTATTCTTTATTGCACAAACTTTCACTATGCAAATTTCTCTTTATATTTGATTGATGCTACAAAATATGAGGAGCATTTCACTAGTTTTGATTTCATGTATAGTCCTCCATGCACTTATACTCTTTTGTTCTTCATTGTAAGAAGTTTTACTCTGCATTTTTCTTTTAATATTTGCTTGCTACTACAAAATATGAAGAGGGTTTCACTGGTTATCATTTCGACAATATTCTACCGTGCACTTGTAATATTCTATTTAGCAATATGTATATGTATATATATGTATGTATATATGTATATACATATATTAATTTATATGTATATGTATATGTATATATATATATGTATATATATATATATTTATATGTATATGTATATATATATATATATATATATGTATATGTATATATATATATATATATGTATATGTATATATATATATGTATATGTATATATATATATGTATATGTATTTATATGTATATATATATAATGATATATTTATATGGCTTAAATGAACTACACATTAAAACTAATAGAGTAATGTATACATTCCTTCCCCACTCATGCATCTAGTTGATGGAATTAATTGTGTGTCACCCCTTCATTACTTCCACTAGAAAACTTTCCTTACACGTCCCTCCACAGTTACTCAGCCTAAGGAGCACATAATTCAGAGATCAAGGTTCATTCAATGCTCCAAATTCTCGCATATTCCACTCATTGTCATTCCTTTTGTTTTTGTTTATTTTGAAGTCTTTGTTTGGTTACACATACATACATGTTCAGCTCTCCACAATTCATTTTTTGACTCTACATTCTTCATTGTATGGCTCTGCACTCTTGAAGGCTCCCTTTCTCTGTTAGGTGAGGTTTTTTATCTAACTAGGCCTCTACAAATGTCTTTCATTTCGACAATGTTTAACCAATGTCCGTTCATGTATCACTATACTATTTATGCAATATATATGTACAAATACACAATCAGACATTTATGTATATATATACCAATATTTGATATGGCTGAAATGAAGAACATATTAAAACCAACACACACACACACACACACACACATATATATTCCATCACCTACTATACCAAAATGTGTATATGTCTCATACAAATGAAGATCAAATTAAAATAATATAATAGTTTTTCTATCATATATCTATATCTATGCATACATACATACATACATATATATATATATGCCAACATATGTACATGACATGCACTTGTAAGATTTTTTTATATTAAATGTGATTGTTACACTCTAACCGCACAAGATCAAGTGATGTTAGATCAATTCTTAATTTCTACCAATGCCAATTAGTTCTATACAATTTTATTATGTCACCCACTTTGTTGTAAGAGCTCAAGTAAATGTGATTTCATTTATAATCTATATGTCTAGGAATATAGATCAGTTGTATGCAATGTAAATGTTTTTCACCGACTACCCTGTAAATAAATATGTGAGGTTTCAACTTATACTGTTTATGAATGCCAATACATTTTTGTTCCATACAATGCGATTGTTATACTCAATCTGCTCTAAGTGCACAAGATCAAGTCATTTTAGTTCTCTTCTTAATCTATACGATGTTAGTGTGTAATCCAATCTCAATTTGTTCTTCAATTTCCTCATTTCACTCATGTATAGATGTTGGTATATATGTGTCTATAAATATAGTTATTTTTTAGATAAATTATTTTGTTTCTTTACATTTGTTGGTATACATTTGTAGTTATGTGTGAATGGTGATTCTAGACCTACACAAAAACAAAGAACAAACACATTATTAGTTCAATATGCAAGTTAGAAACAACATTCCCCATGAAATTCATTTGAAATGAAATGAACAAAAAAACAAGGGAGAAAGGTATGTGCAGGATCGTGATGGGCCAAAAAGTTGCAATATGATGGGTATTTGTAGGGTATGTGGCTGACGACTTTTTTTTTACCCAAAATTGATGAAATGAAAAGGGTTTTTAAAAGAGATTCTCAAATTTCCACCAATATAAATTATGCTTCACTTTGAATTTAATAAATAATTATTATTCATTTTTTATTTGAATTACTACTAAAGTCCTGATTGATAGGCTGATTGAAAAACATCTATACATTTCAAACAGTATCACATTTTTTAAATAAAAAACCTGTGTCACATTCTATGCTTCATATACTATAAGATTAAAAAAGAAAAAAATGAATTTAATGAAGTTTTGACCAAGTTAAGGTATCGACATAAGAGTTTTTATATTTTAAAAAGTTGTAATAAAAAATCATAATTAATTATTTACTTGGAAAAATTAGAAAAAAATATGCATCACATCCAGACATGAGTCCTCTACTTATATCTAAAATATTATTAAAAAATATTAGCATTTTATTGTGGTTAGGGTGGTCAGACAAACACCTTCTTATTTTTCCCCTAAAATTTAAGTACTATTGCATTGAAATTTCAAATTTTCATTAAATAGATTTTTTTATTTTCTAAATAAACCTAGAAGTTTAGAAACTACATTCAATTTGCTATAGATTCTATTCTTACAATTTTTTGAAATAATATAGATAACTTATTCAAATTTTTATGTCAAGTTTCCTATCTTTGATTTTTCTGAATTTTTTGCCACTTAAGGGCCTATTTTTTCCATGATGATCCTGCACATACCCAGTCTAATATCAAATAAAAGTTGAATAATCTTATCCAAAACACTCAAACTCTCAATCCCATGGGGGAATTGGTGCTATTGTGATGTGGAAAATAGCCCTTTCCCAAGTCCTTGCATGTTTTGTTGATCTTTGATGAAGATTGATGATCTTTGATAAAAATCCTCCATAACCTAGCTGTGAAAGATGAAATGTGGATAAAAACGGATGAAAATGCCTAAGATTGTGGATCCAAATGAGCATGGTGATCTTACATGGATTATGGATGATCAAATACAATAGAGGATCCCTTTATTTATAACAAAGAAGGATAGAGGATTGAAGAATAGGATGAATGTGGGATTAAAGATGGACCAATGGCATTGTGCCACTTGTCAAGATGCCAATGGAAGGAGGGATGGAGCACATTTTGGTCAATGTGCATGATAAATGCAATTAGATTCAAATTTAAAATTTGAAAATGACATTTTGGAGGGAGAAGAAAATGGTGTTAATGCCACTTGGCTCAAGACAAAAGGACATCTAAGAGGTTTAAATGCCTTGTTGGATGTACAAACCCTTTTGGAGGGATTTTTCAAATCTGGAGAATATTCCAACATTGATGCCCTTTTTGAAAGTAATTGAGGATTTAATAAATTAATTAAAATGATTTTCATGAGGAAGTTGCAAAAGCTAGAGGATTTGGTGATTAAGACTAGCATTAATCAAGATTTGATTAATTTAAATGGAGATTAGTTGATTTGACCATTTTGATTTTGATTTTTGGATTAATTTAAATGAAAATGAGAGGAATATGATGTAGACTTAATTAAATAAAGAATTTGATTTATTTAATTAAAAGGAGATGATGTTAGATTAAATCAAATAAATATTGATTTATTTAATTTAATAGAATGACTTTAGAGGCTAATTAAGTAAAGTGAATTATTTAATTAAAAGGAGACTATATGATTAATTAAATAAAATGATCTATTTAATCAATAAGAGATGATGACTTAATTAGATAAAAAATGATTTATTTAATTAAGAGATGAAATGTGATAAATTAATTAAATATAAATTATTTGATTAAATGGTTAGCAAAGGAGATGATTCAATATGAAGCAATGTTAGTAGATGAGGTGTATAAGATCAATCGTTACATTTTTCGTGTCTACATTTTGCCCCTATTTGAAGCAATGTACCCACTATGTTGGTTCAAAGAATAAACTCGTCATGATCAAAATTTAAAAAAAATCAATTTTTTCGGATGCCCCATCAGAAAGAAGTATATTGGTACATTGCCCCTCGAGAGATCGAGTGAAAAGTTCAATTTGAGGGCTAATCTCATGAAAAAGAGGCTCAAGATTAGTTCAACTTAGAGAGGACTAGAAAACTTGAATGTTTGATGTAGACAATTCTAATGATATATAGATAGTTATTGACCATGGGTAGCCTCATGTATATTTTGATATAACACATAGATCTAATTCTTTGATAGAAATGTTTGTAAAGACAGAAGAAAAAGATGGATAAAAAGAGGATCCAAAAATTCCATGAGTCATTGAGACTTTTTTAGATATGATGATGGATGATAATGATGATGATGCTTATCAAGAATTGGGATTTTATAAGGGCTACTTACCTTATGTTTGATAACACACATAGGAATGATGCATCAAGGTATAAAAAACCAAGATGGCGCTGTACCTAGTGCGATGGACTTTGACTTGACAAACAGATAGGAGTATTCTTGTTCACACCTGACATACGAAAACCTTGCTAGGATGCACTTCAGAAGTTTCAAACATCTTAGAGAAAAGCATAGAAAGGTATAACCTATTAATGCAATAGTCAATAATTTACCCAAAAAACCTTCCATACATACCTAACAAAGCAAGCATGACCAAGGTTATATTACAAAAATATCCAACAAGTACAATAGATAAAAAAAGATAATGATCGTTGCCCATTTCTTTCTCTCTAAATCCCTTCATTTGGGACATCATCGAGAGGTCATCAAAATGGGCACAAAAAGATAAGTAAAAAGACAAAGATAAAGTAAACAAACAAGTTAATGTTCTTCAATACCGCTAGCCAAGACTAAACTACAGTGATGTCTAATGTTGATGTCCACTGTAGGAAAGATGCATCCTAGGACATGATGATATCAAATGATTTTGGGATTGAATGGATGATAATCTAGTGATATGAAAAGTTGACTAACATGTTTACATACTGACCTAGACTCAAGACTTTGACGTTTGAGTTTTCACTTTTAACCTGTCAGACTTATTTCCGACTATTTCACCAAATGTTGAGGATGACAATTGATTTATTATGAGTGATGTTTATTGTGGGTGAAAGTGAGATGAGAGATGGATTTATTTCAAATATTTGGATACTTTTGAAGTTTTTGAAATGTTTTGAGGTTGTTTTTGGTATTTTAAAGATTTTACAAATGTTTTGATTTTCATATTTTCTTATGTTTTGGAGTTTTTTGAGTTTTTGACCAAGAGACCAACCTAAAGACCTATCCTAGGGGCCTCAGGGGTTGATCAAAAGATTAGTATTTCCTATGTTACACACACAGATAACATGTAGTTTGACTGACTCAGACTTGATTATTGATGAGATATGAACAAATGGACTGCCAGTTTATTATGAAGGACTCCTTAAGGATTGACCTAAGTGTCTCAGGGGATGATCAAAGATCAACCTTGCCTATGTTCAGAGCTCAGAGACTTGTAGTTTGACAAGATGACTATTTTTTTTACTTTTTTGAATTTTGACCTATTTTTGGATTTTTTGATATGTTTTGAATTTTTTTTTGCATTTTTCTAATTTTTTTATGTTTTTGGATTTTCTAATTTTGGGACTTCAAGAATACACGAATCCAATCTGACGAGAACATACCCCCAATGTGATGCAATAGACTAGTTTGATAAAGGCAAGACAAATTGACCTTGAGAATGGGCCAAGTATTCTAGGAGGGATCATGACACGAACATAATACCAAGCTATGATGTGGATGCAGATGGATGATGGATGAAGATATTGAATGCAATGAATGATGGAAGCATAATGGATGGATGATGAGTCTTAAAGATCCTGGTGGATGGAAAGTGCCTATTTACACAAGATGCCTATTTTTTAGGTTTTCACCAAGGTACTTGCCTAAAGTGCCACCAAAGTGGTTTTCATTAGAGGACAATTTTTTTCTCTTTACTGCTTTTAATCCTTTTTCTAATTTTTTGGATTTTTTTTCTTTTTTGATTTTTTTGTTGTCACCAAGATGCCTATTTGCCAAGTTTTCATTAGGGTGACCACTTTTTCATGACATTTTTTGATTTTTTGGTTTTATACCTTGGAAGATTAGGCATAAATTTTTTTGAGATGGGAGTCGTTCATGGGCTCCTATAGCGGCTCACCTTCTAGTGTTGATAATTGATATGCCCCTAACTTGTAACTTGTTGTGATGAAAAATGGTCCCAACCAATAGGGTTCAAATTTACCCTTGTTTTCTAGATTAGGGACGTTCTTTTGATTTTTCTTTAGCACAAGTTCTCCAACCTGGAAGGTCCCACTCTTGATCTTCTTGTTATAGTTCCACTTGAGTCAGTTCTGATGCACTTGTAGATGGGTCAAGGCCTCTATTCATTGTTCATCTAACAATTCTAGCTCATTTAGTCATGACACTTGGTATTCCTCATTCGTGATGATATTCTATAGTGATATCCTCAGTGACAGGAGCTCAATTTCAATGTTTAGTATGGCTTTTGATCCATAGACCAGGGAGAAGGGGTGGCACTATTCATGTGTGAATACTTGTTCGATAGGCCCAAAGGGAAAGATTTAACTGTAAGTGCTAGTCATGACCAACTTCATTGACCTCCTTTTAGTGCCAAAATGTTAATGGTGATCCTAGGCCTGCACAAACACAAAGAACAAACACATTATTAGTTCAATATGCAAGTTAGAAACAACATTTCCCATGAAATTCATTTGAAATGAAATGAACAAGAAAACAAGAGAGAATATCAAATAAAAGCTAAATAATCTTATCTAAAACACTCAAACCCTCAATCCCATGGGGGAATTGGTGCTATTTTGATGTGGAAAATATCCCTTTCTGAATTCCTTGCAAGCTTTGATGATCTTTGATAAAAATCCTCCATAACCTAGCTATGAAAGATGAAATGTGGATAAAAATGGATGAAAATGCCTAAGATTGTGGATCCAAATGAGCAAGGTGATCTTACATGGATTGTGGATGATCAAATACAATTTAGAGGAGATATCCATTTATAACAAAGAAGGATGGAGGATTGAAGAATAGGATGAACGTGGGATTAAAGATGGACCAATTGCATTGTGCCACTTGTCAAGATCCTAATGGAAGGAGGGATGGAGCACATTTTGTTCAATGTGCATAATAAATGCAATTAGATTCAAATTTGAAATTTGAAAGTGACATGGAGGGAGAAGAAAATGGAGTTAATGTGACTTGGCTCAAGGCAAAAGGACATGTAAGAGGTTTAAATGCCTTGTTGGATGTGCAAACCCTTTTGGAGGGATTTTTTAAATTTGGAGAATATTCCAACATTGATTCCCTTTTTGAAAGTAATTGAGGATTTAATAAATTAATTAAAATGATTTTTATGAACAAGTGGAAAAAGCTAGAGGATTTGGTGATTAATACTAGCATTAATTAGGATTTGATTAATTTAAAAGGAGATTAGTTGAATTGACCATTTTGAGTTTGATTTTTAGATTAATTTAAATGAATATAAGAGGAATATGATGTAGACTTAATTAAATAAAGAATTTTATTTATTTAATTAAAAGGAGATGATGTTAAATTAAATCATTTGAATAAAGATTGATTTATTTAGTTTACTAGAATGACTTTAGAGGTTAATTAAATAAAGTGAATTATTTAATTAAAGGGAGATTATATGATTAATTAAATAAAATGATCTATTGAATCAACAAGAGATGATGAATTAATTAGATAAAAAAAGGATTTATTTAATTAAGAGATGAAATGTGATGAATTTAATTAAATACATATTATTTGATTAAATGGTTAGCAAAGGAGATGATTCAGGAAAAAGCGGTGTTAGTAAAATTAGGATCAGGAGTATAAGATCAATTCGTACATTTTCCATGTCTACATTATGCAAGCGAAACTAAACAGAATGATATATTTGTATATATATATAATTTGTATATATATATAAAATTTGTATATATGTATATATATAATATGTATGTATGTATGTATATATATATATATATATATATATATATTTATATTTATATATATATATATATATATATATTTATTTATATTTATATATTTGCTTCTTTAGATGTGTTCTTTGTTTTAGCTTTATAGAAATTTTGGTATATTCAATTGATAGTTGTAAATTTATGTCTTGTTTACTCTGCTTGGATGGTGTGCAATTTCAATTCATGTTTGGGTCACCCCATTCTTCTTTCAATGACTGGATGATGGTGAATTCCACTTCAAAGGTATATAATTTACTTACTATACTTTCTTCAATAAGGTAAACACTGTGACATGTCTTTGATTGATGCCTCCTTTCATTTCTTATTGTGGACTAAGTTGGAGAAATTCACCATATAGATCATTGCAACAAGCCACATCATTGGCCATCTTTGTTTCATAGAGGTATTTTTTTAACCTCACTAAGGTTGTACCACTATCTCATGTCATTTGTTGCTTCTTTCTTTGTATTATTTATTTAATTTGTTATGGGCATGTTGTGTTATGTTTAAGTTTAAGGTGATGTTCCTTTGTCACTAATTTTGAATAGAATATTTGAAGTGTTTATGTGGTTATCCATAGTTTGAAGGTTCTCTTACTTTCTTGGTGCATCTTGTAATGAAATAACTTGCACAATAGAAGAATATGATAGGAAATATGTTGCAAATACTAAATAATAACTAAGAATAACAAGCCACTTCAAGGGGGAAAAGCTCCAAATATATCCAATGAGGACACAACTCACCATATGATGATGATATAAGACTCACAACTTGGACTATATATACCTATTTATGCCTAGGATATCACCCAAGCTGACTTAGATAACCCTATTTAGGCCCTAGGCTAACCTAATGAACTGAATAACAATATAATAATGATAATGTGACTTTTATTAGGAGTTAAGATAGCCACAAGACAACTATTCATAACTCAATGTACTCAAATATTAAGGGCATAGCATGCCCCCCTCTTTAGATAAGCATTTTCCTCAATGCTAGGCAATTTGGGATGCTTTTGAATGAACTTCTCATCCTTCCATGTGGCATCTTGAATTAGTAAATTATTCCATTGGTCAAGATACTGAGTGTTCTACTCCTTAGCTTCCTTGTACATTTTTGAACAATACATTTTGGTTCCACTATGATTCTTCCTTCTTCATCAAGCTATGGTAATATTTTTTGAGTAGGGGTATTATTTCCAATTACCTTCTTCAACAAGAAATATGAAAAACTAGGTGTATCTTTGTTGTTGATGGCAATTCAAGCTTGTAAGCAACACTACCTATCTTTTGCATGATTTGATATGGCCCATAATATTTTGGAGATAAATTGTTATTCTTTGAATATTGCTTTAGTGACATTTTCTTGTAAAGTTGCAATCTCAAGAAAACTCAATCTCCAAGTTCAAAACTTCTTTCACTCCAGTGTTGGTCTGCTTATTGATTCATATGGTTTTGTGTCATAGATCAATTCTCCTTAAGTCCTGAAAGCACATTTTGTTGATGAATCAAGTGGTCCTCCACATCGTGAACTCTTGGTGACAACTTTAATGTTGATGTGATGGAAGGAGGATGATATCCATATAATGCCATAAATGGTGACATTTTTTATGAACTATGGAAGGAAGTGTTATACCACCATTCTACTAGTGGTAGCATCTCTACCCATTGTGATTGTTTGTTTGAAGTGAAACAACATAGATATCCTTTCAAACACTTATTAACAACTTTTATTTTCCCATCAAATTGTAGATGATATGAAGAACTATGAGCCAATATAGTACCCAAACATTTGAATAAATCTATCCAAAAGTTACTAGTAAAGATAGGATCATGGTCACTAACAATAACCTTAGGTATACCATGTATCTTTTGAATGTTCTCCAAAAATTCTTTAGCCATTGTATTTGTTGTAAAAGGATGTGATAATACAATAAAGTGTGCATATTTAGTGAGGAAATACACTACTACCATGATAAAAAATTTACCATTAGATCTTGGAAGCCTGGTGATGAAGTCCATGGAGACCTCTTCCCAATGCTAGATAGAAATAGCTAAGGGTTGCAAGAGACCAAGTGTCTTAATTGTCTCCCCTTTATTTTGTTCAAAAAATAAACATTCTGCCACAAATTTTTGATAATCCCCTTTGAGACCTTCACAAAAGAAGTATTTCTTGACCTGATGATATGTCTCCAAAAATATTGAATGACCACCCATTGGAGACTCATGTAGCTCTATGAGAATCTTTTGTTTGAGAGAAGAATTCTTGCAAAGATACAATCACTCTTTATACCACAAGGTATCACCCTTCCAACAAAACTTATTTAGACAACTAGGATCACTTTGTAATTGTTGAATGAGATTACTAGTAGCCATATCATTTTCCCACTCTTATTTGGCTTCTTCTACCCAATCTTCTTGTAATATTGAAAGGGAACACAATAAAGCTTCATGCTTCTCATCCTTTCTTGTTAGTACATCTGCCATAGTATTTCCATTCCCTTTCTTATATACAATCTCAAAATCATATCCCAAAATCTTAGTAACCTATTTTTTTTGTTCTTCAAAAGATAATATTTGTTCCAAAAAATATTTTAGGCTATCATGATTTGTCTTAACCTTGAAATGTCTACCCATTACATAAGGCCTCCATTGTTTTACTGCATGAAGAATAACTAGCATTTCCTTCTCATAAATTGGTTTGAATTAATTCTTACCCTTTAATCAATTGGTGACTCTCAAAAGCAGTGGGTTGACCCTCCTACATGAGAACTACACCTATACTATCTCCTAAAGCATCACACTCCATAATAAAATCCTTTGTGAAATCGGGAGTGGAAAGAACTAGAGTTGTGCGCATAGCCTCCTTTAACATGTTAGATGTTGAATTAGAAAATTCATTCCAATGAAAAGAATTATTCTTTAATAAAGTTGTGAGGGGTGCTGCTATATGACCATAATTCTTCAAAAATATTCTATAGTATCTTATCAATCCCAAAAAGACCCTTAATTTCTTAATGGTTTTCAGAATAGGCCATTCCATGATAGCCTTAATTTTGTTAGGATTCACCTTTACTCCATGTGAAACTATGTGTCCCAAGTACTCCACCTCATGAAGACCAAAAGAACACTTGGATAGTTTAGTATAGAATTTATGCTCTTCAAGAACTTGTAATACTTGATCTACATGATGCAAGTGTTCTTCCCATGTCATTCTATAAGTCAATATATCATAAAAAAACACTAATACAAACTTCCTCAACAACTTTTTAAAGATGGAGTTCATCAAACTTTGAAATATAGATAGAGCATTGGTAAGACCAAATGACATCACCAAAAACTCATAATGACACTCATGAGTCCTAAATGTTGTATTACAAATATCTTCTTCCTTAATTCAAATTTGGTGATAGTCGAATCTAAGATCTAACTTTGTAAAATACATAGCTCTATTCAATTCATCAAGAAAATCATCAATGATTGGAATATGAAACTTATCTTTGATGGTGTACATATTGAGCACTCTATAGTCTGGACACATGCACCCGGTTTCATCCTTCTTCTAAACCAACACCACAGGTGAAGAGTAAGCACTTTGGCTATGTATGATAATTCCTACCTCTAACATCTCCTCAACAATCTTTTCTATCTATTTTACATATATGTGGGTACTAATAAGGCCTAATGTTGGGCAATTGGCTCCCTAGAACTAGTTGTATGGCATGATCATGATCCCTCTTAGAATTAAGTCCTTTAGTCATATCTCCAAAAACCATTGAGTGATGCTCAATTATTTCCTACAAATATGGATGGGTGGGAGCATTAGATTGTGAGACTTCTAATGAACATAATTGGGCCAAAAATCCATCCACTCCTTTCTTAAGCAACTTTTGCATTTGATGAGAACTCACCATTTGTGGGGAATTTTCCTTCAAGCCTCTTAGCTCTATTATCTTTCCTTTTGATTGGAATCTCATGAAAAATTCTTGGAAGCTCATCTCAATTGTTCAAAAAGTAGTAAGTAATTGTACTCCCAAAATAATACTTGTTGTACCCATGGAGTTAACATACATGGGGCTATCAAGTTGATAATCTCCCATGGATAATTTAATTCTATGACACTTTGGAAAAAACAATTGAAAGTACCACCATCTATAATCAAGAATTGAAATTATGGATCTGGATATATATAACAATTTAGACGAATAGCCAACCTTTTGTTGATGAAATTGTGAGTAATACCTGAGTTGATCAACACTAAATTACTTTTTGCTTCTTTAAGAACCCAACTACCTTGAGAGTTTGTGGGGCACTAAAACTAGAGAGTACATGAAAAGAACTGATTAGTTGTGATTCATTATCTAAATACCAATCCTCCTCTAATATTGGTTCCTCCTCTTCTTCCTCACACGGTCCTTCAATATAAAATATTTTTTTCACTACATTTATGTCCTCGACTATATTTACTATTGCAATTGAAGCATAACCCTTTTCCTCTCTTCTCCTCAATTTGTTGTGGATTCAACCTGCTAGGTTGTGGTAGTGAATGTGTAGGAGATCTCCTTTCACTTAAATTTATATTCCCTTGTCTCCTACTAGCCAAAAACTTCTCCACTTGTCTTGCCATTTCTATTGCTTGCAATAAGGATTGTGGTTGGAACAATCATAATTCATATTTTATGTGATCCTTTAAACCACCTAGAAATGGTTCCTTCATATTATCTTTTACCACATTCTCTACTCTTAAAGAAAGGGTTTGAAAGTATCAAATATAATCCTTGACCATGGTTGTTTGCTTTAAACTAGTGAGTTGGAAAAAGTAGCTATCCATAAAGTTATCTCCATAATGGTAGTGAGTTCCTCTTGAAAAATTGACCATGTGACCACACAAATTTTTTTTCTCTTCTCATCACATAACCAATAATACCAAATAAAGTGATCTAGTTCTAGGTATAATGATGCCATAGCCACCTTTTTTTGACTAGGAACATGATGAATATCAAAGAAATATTCCATTTGGCATAACCACTTGGTTGCATCCTTACCATCAAACTTTCACATATCTAACTTAGGTATGACTTACCTTGGCATATATGATTATTAAAGGAGGGATACTTCTTGAAATCAAATTCAAGTCCAAGGTATTCATGCCCCCCAAAAGCATTATCTTCCTCCTTGTGAGGTGAATCTTCTCCCTTCCACTTCATACCCTGAATAAATAATTTCAATTTTCCCATTTCTTTTGTAATCTTCTTCTCTAATGATGAAATATCACCCTTTTCTTTTTTATTTCCTACTTATGGTTAAAATCCTTATTTTCTACTCCCTCATTTTTTGAAGATTTTCCTAGTGTGGTAGCATTCTTTTTTCCTCTTATTGCAAGTCTTGTCATGATAGTAGAAAATAATTTTACAATAAATCACACAAATGAAAATTATTTAAAAATTTTATTGTAATTTACTAGGGTCAAGATACCACTTACCTATAAAAAAAAATTCCAAGAAATTAGTATATTTGCAGCCCTGAGAGCGAATTTATTAGAAAACCTAATTTTGCAATAACTCAATTAATTCTACTTAAATTTCTCCAAATTTTAGAATGTAGGCTCCCACACTATTTTCTCAAAAACCCAATAAAAATAAGGCTTCTATTTTATATGATGTGATAGATATACATCTTCCAAATAAATTGTGTAGAAACCTTTTTTTTTAGACTGTAAGAATTGATCGGGTATCCGTTCCCCTATAAAATGCAGTGTGACTTGTAAAAAAATTTCATGTGACTGATGGATATGGTGTGACACACCCTCTGGTACCATGGGGATGGTGGAGAGACTAGAACACATGACCTATTACTTGCAACATGATTTTTTAGCCAATCAAGCTAGGCCCACCACCCCTAATTGTGTAGAAACCTTAATTCTGCAATAATTCACTTAATTTTTCTCCAATTCCTTTGAAATATGGAAAAAATATTCTTTAATATGGTCTTCAAAAACCCTTTAAAAATTAGAAAAAGATTCACCAAAATCTGAAAGTTATGCGCCTTCCAAAATGACCTCAAAAATTGACAAAAATGCCTTGTCATCACAGTGCCAAGATCATGCTCTGATACCATTTGTAATGAAATAAATTGCACAATAGAAGAAAATGATAGGAAATATGCTGCAAATATTGAATAATAACTGATAATAACAATCCACTCCAAGGTGGAAAACCTCCAAATATGTCCAATGAGAACACAATTCACCATATGATGATATAAGACTCACAACCTCCTATATATACCTATTTATGCCTAGGATATCACCCAAGACAATTTAGATAACCCTATTTAATCCCTAGGCTAAACTAATCAACTAAATAAAAATATAATAATGATAATTTTGGAAAATAGTTTTTATAGATATCATGCATGCTTGTTCCAAAATGGGAGCTTTGCAATAGTCTATGGACATATTTCAAAGAGTACAACAAGAATCTCATGAAAAATGCAAAAACATAGACAACGATCAATACTCAAACTTAAGATATTTTATATTGATATCTTGGTAAAGTCACTTTTACTATAAAATTAGTTGAGCTTGGATGGCATGTTAAAATTTAGTCAAATTAGTTAAACATCGAATTTTTATATACCTGGGCTTTCTACTTTATGTTAGTTATAGTATTAGTTTAGAACATGTGTTATGTAAGTCACCCTTAGATAGCTTTAATAAAGGGATACATATGCTTTATTTATCATCTCACTAATAAATAGAATATAGTAATTGATCCACATGCATAAGATGGTAGTAGTTGCCTCAAGAGTAATGGAAACCTATGCATCCTTTTCTATTTAGTCATAGCTATGTACCTTGATTGGTATGTTTGATTTTTGGAGACTAATTTTTTTTTAGCAACATTATTATAAAGTAAAAAAAGCATTACGAGCACCATAATTTATACACAATTTACCACTTTATTTTAAATTATTTTATAAATCAAATAGTTTTTATTGTTATAAAAAATATAGTGTTTTATTTTAATATGGTGTCAACAATTGAGAGGATTAAAATTTTCTAGATTTTTTTCATCAACATTTTGGATCACACTCTATAATCTATTATAAGGATGAAGAAAATAGATAGCATGATAAGAAAAAGAAAATGTTAACTAGAAAGCCAACCTAGCTATACATCTATAAACTTTGGTGATATTTTTTTGCACATAATCAAATCTAGTAATATACCAAATATAAGTTAAATTATAAAAGTTGATGTCAAACAAGATAATCAAGATAGATATGATGAGAAGATGAGATCTAATATAGCAAAGAAATTTGTGCTTGCATAATGGAATAATTTTTCACCATTTTATGGTATAATTGTTAAAAAAATTGTACATATATCTAAGCATTAAAATGGCCACTAGAATAGATAAATTGCTAATTATCTTGGATTGGGTAATATGAATATTTTACAAATCCATCTAGTTGTCATGTTCATAGGCTACATTTTTGTTGCAAGTGATAGTAAGAATTATATCCATATTATTAGATTTTTCCTTTCACTATTAAACATTTTTTTGCTTATATGCTTTGTTTTACAATTTTATTTTATCGATAACTAGAATCTTAACTTGAAATTGATGAGCTACTGCATATATTGTTTCAAAGAAACTATTCTTGTTTACAAGCTCATTCAAGTACCAAAATTCTACTAGAAATTAGTACATATATCCCTACATCTAATTGCTTTGGAATTATGATTTATTGGCATATATTTTGCTTTCCAATGCTACAACAAAAGTGAAATTGTGTCTATACAACTAGCATTTGTCGCTGGGCCTTGGCACCATTTGCTTGTTTTCTATAGAGGCACCTCCATCTTCTTTGAAGTGCCTATGATAACTCATGCTAATATAAATCTAACATATTCCATCTATTTCACAAATGGATAACATATTCATGTGATCAGTCAAGAATTATAATCTTGATTTTTCATGAGGTTTGATTTTGTTTCCTTTTTAGTGGTTGGATAGATTCTAGTCTTTCTTCTTTCTTGGCACACCAAATTCTATAAGGGGTGGTATATTCCCTTGGAATGAATTTGGTGTAGTGCCCCTCCATGTTGCAATATTTATCATGCTGATGTTAGATGCTAGAGGATTTATTTTGTCTTTTCAGGTACTCTTTGCTTGTGGTTAGGAAATTCTATGACACGTGTTCAATATGTTACTATGTGAGGTAATGTAATACTCAAGACTTATTAAGATGTTAGGATTAGAAAGGTTATGCTTCGTTTTTACATTTATTAAAAGGCTAAGAGTTACTTCCTCATGATTATATGTCAGATAATGTATTAAGATATTAGCATACTAACCCTTGATGATGACCTTATGCATAAATGATCAAAGGGGTGTTAATGCTTTATGATTATGATAACCCTTGTTTAATGATTTTATTTAAGGACATTTGATGAAGTACTAATGTTTATAATGATATGCTTAGATTATTGTTGTGAGAACCCTAGTCCTAATACTTGCAAAACAATGAGAACAAACACATTAGATTATAAATTGGAAACATGAACAAGGATTTCCCATCAAATCTATTTACAAAACTCAAATTATGAAAATAAGTAATGAAGAACACAATGAAAACAAAAAAATAGATTGAATTCTAATTTAAATTTACAAACTCATGACCCCATGGGGGAATTGGTGCCAATTTGATGTGAAAATTGGCCCTTTCCCAATTCCTATGATGCAAGATTGATATGTTGATGACAATTGATCCACTCTGATGATGAGGGATGAGAGCTTCAAGCCAAAATCTACAAAACCTAGCTATGATTCAATGATGATGGATGATAATGGCTAAATATTTTAGCATGGTAACTTTGCATAATTTGTGGATAATCAAATGAGGAGATGAACTCTTTATTTATAGAATGCCAAGATGGATGAATGTCCAAATTTGAGAAATGTGGGACTAACATTCATCCAATGGGAAGATGCCACTTATCGATCTATGAGTGCATGGAGGATGTGCAAGATTTGGGGATTGTGCCAATAAATGCATATTTTTGAATTTCAAACTTTGTTGAAATGACTTGTAAGAGGGAAGGGAAAATGCAATAAATGCCACTTGGCTCAAGGAAAAGGACATGTAAGATGAAGCTATTGCCTTGTTGGATGTACATATCCACTTGTAATTTTTGAATTCAAACTTGAAGGATATTCCAAAAAGATGCCTTGTGAGGAAAATAGAGATTTAATAAATGAATTAAATCTATTTTCATGTGCAACTTGCATAATCTAGAGGATTTGACATGACAAGAGATTAGATTAATCAATGGTTAATTAATTTAATGAGATATTAGATGATGTGACCTGATTGACTCAAATTTATGGATTTATTTATATCAAATAAGAGAGGAATATGATAAGAGACTAATTAAATAAGAATTTTAATTTATTCAATTAAAAGAGATGGTGTTAGATTAAATCAAATAAGGTTTTAATTTACTTAATTTAATAGATATACTTTAGAGATTTAATCAAATAAAATTAATTATTTAATTAATTAGGGATAATTAGATCGAACTAATTGATTTAATTAACAAAAGACAGAGAGTTAATTAGATAAAGTGATTTATTTAACTAAGGGAAGAAAATTGATGAATTTAATCAAATAAGGGAATTTGATTAAATGGTTAGACCAAGGGATGATTCAGGATGAAACAATGTTAGTACGTCAGGATCAGATGCACAATGTCAATCGATATATTTTGTGTCTACATTTTGCCGCTCTTTAAAGAAATGCAATTGTTGCATTGGTTCAAAGAATAAACGATCTAGATTAAGGCCAAAAAATTTCACTTTCTAAAAACTTGCCCCAATGCTACTTGGGGAGAGAAAACATGCCAATATAATGCCCCCTTGAGAGATTGGAGGAAAATTTCCAATTTTTGGATGATCTCGTGCAAAAAGAGGACAAGGTGCCCGACAGGCCCAAAAGGCTCTCAGAGGCCAAAAATGTGTCTAAACGCAATAAACGATGCAAAACAAGCCTCAACTGGACAAGAACAGGTTTGGGGGTCCAAAACCCTAGCAGGACAGCCAATCAGGGTTAGAAAACCCTAATTTTCAAGATTAAAAGGGGCCCTAAGGGTCACTTTCAAGTCATTTTCATACAATTCCATTTGCAACCTTGAGATTTGAGCTCTAACTTTTTGATGAAATGGTGCAACAATAGCTTCCCCAATACATTTCTAGTTGAGTTCAGATGTACCAGTGACAACCTGGCATTGGGGCACCGATAAGTGACCCTTCTTTAAGCTTTATTTTTTATTTATTGCATTCATTTAATGCTTTTAAAGTTAGTCAGTTTACAGTGGCGCTATATAGTACCACTCAAAAATCAAATTGTAGTGTGCAGTGTGATATTGCACCATTTGGAGTTTGAAAACTTTGACGCTAAGCTCGGGGCCAGTGGGGCAGTTTTGGAAAGTGCAATGCGATGGTCTTGTATTTGTTCAAAGTGCGTTGCTGGCAAAGAAAGTGCACCACAGCAGTGCCATTTTTGTTTTCCAAGTCCTAGTGTTGGAGTTTGATTAGAAATCAAACTATGACGCCTTCATAAACTACACCACTGGAGAGGTTTTTTGAATGTTTGACAAATAAATTTTCAATTTTTTTAACATGGTGACCTTCCTTGATGCAGGACGCAACGAGGGAGATCTACTCTCGAGAGCATAGGTTGTGGGACATGTTCAGCTATTTGCGGTGCTTGAGTGATAGGGATCAGGATAAACTCCAAATTGCAGGGTTATGGTATATTGCTTATGTAATACCCATTCACACTCACTTAGGGATGTTGTCAGCACTGGCTGAGAGATGGCACAATGCGACCTCTTCATTTCATCTTCCCACTAGTGAGGCCACCATCACCTTAGAGGACGTTTGGCGTATTTTGAGATTGTCGATTCATGGTCGGCAAGTGATTTTTGACATGGATGAGGGGCACTACCCTTGTCATAGAGTCCTCACCAAAAATGGCATCGTCTTCTATGAGGGGTAGATAGAGATCGAGTGGCATAGGATCCTAGAACTTCCCTACCAACTAGTTGTTACATCCATCATTTTGGGTCTCGTTACCCCTGATAGACAAGGGTGATACTTCAGTCCTGGCTAGGGATATTGCTGGGAGCAGATGGTTTGAGACAAGGTGGTCCTTTTTGCTTTGGGGTCAGTTCTTCTAGCTTCTCTCTATAGGGACCTGCACAAGTACGTGTACATGGATGGTAGAGTGCTTAGAGTAAGCGTGACACTTCTTCATGTCTGGGCATGGGAGCACATTGTTGTGCTATGTCCATGCATTGTTTTAGTTGCAATGATGCCAGACAATCCCCTCATATGGTGATACAAAGGCGGTGTGTCCTTCACACATAGAGGTGAGCATGGTATCCCCTACTAGCGGAGGGTCTTGGATGAGATGCAGGTGTTTACCTGGCAACCATACCTTGGTCGGTCCAGATGGGCCGATGATGTAGATCAATTGTTCTTTGCCTGCCAGGATCGATTCATGCAAGGGCGGGAGCATATGATGATTGAAAGGTACTTGCCCCGATGCGTGTAGTGTTAGTTTGGTGAGCCCCAAGATCGTCCTGATGATGATTACATAGCCATCTTCGCTCGCACCATGACACAGGTTTCATGGGTGCAGTATATTCTTGCCCCGGAGGCAGTCAATAGTTTCAAGTAGTTAGTAGCTCAGTCATGGGCTTACAATTAGGGACCTATAGATCTAGGCACGACTTAGGCCTACAAGGATTGGTTCTAGCCTCCACTTCGATTGACTATTCTAGGTGCAATCCTAGATCAACAGAGAGTTAGAGGCAGAGGAGGAGGTCAAGGATGGAGGGGTGATGCGCGACAGGATTAGCTAGTGGGGCCTCTAGTTCAGCCAGGGCAGGGAGATGTATTGATGCCTAACTAGTAGCAGCTGCCACCAAGTGTACCACAATAGGTTGAGGATCAATCTTCGGTGCAGCCTTTGGTACAACCACCAATATAGACACCAATGCAACTAGCAGGATAGGTGGATCCCTAAGATGCGTTGATTGCGCAACTACAGGCCCAAGTCTAGGATGTGACAGCTGAGAGAGATTAGGCGAGGGCCAAGAGAGAGTAGCTCAGGGCCAAGAGGGATCATGCCATTCAGCAGAGATAGGCTACAGAGCTATAGGTAGCCACAGAGCTAGGTAGGAGAGAGCGGCTAGAAAGCATGGTAGCCTCCTCCACCCATGGTACAGTGTCAGTTCAATCCTACAGGGATGTCATCCGAGAGGCTGAGTACTATTGGAGGCATTATCATGAGGCAGTAACCAGAGAAGGATGGGTCCCAGAGTACTTAGAGCGGACTAGCTACAAACTAGCAAAGGGTCATGGTGACAGGGGTGAGGGCAACATACACGGGGGCAGGCCTTGATCTAGATTCTATGATGCTTTTTTTTCCTTATGGGCTCCTTTTTGATAGCCCGATGGGCCTTTTGTACTTGTGAGATGGGGTTAGAAATCAAATAGAATAGATAAAGTGACAGCCAACACCTCTAAAATATTAACCCACATCCAAACAAGAGAAAACAAAGTAAGCATAAGGAAAATAAAACATTAAATTAAAATACTCCCCATGCTTGAACTTGAATCACTTCTCTTGCTCTCCTATTTCTCTTTTTGTAAATATGCCCTCAGATTTGTAGTGTGACTTGTGCAAATACCTGTAAATGATAAGTAGAAAGTTGGAGAAGAATAGCTGTTAAGGTGAAAATGGAGAAGGAAGGTTGCTTTTATAGACAACCATTTGAATGGACGGTTGAGATTAATCTTCTAGAAAGATTCCATGATCAATGGATGGGAATGCATGAGAGGGATGTTACAAAATGGATGGTTGATATTAAGTCTCAAAAAAGATGCCAAAATCAATGGTCCAGAATTGATGCACCAAGAATATGCTATTCATGGAAAATCTATGATGCTGACGGCTATGATGCCATGCAAGACATGTAGGATATGATAGAAATGAATGTTATGACAAGGGATTATGAGAGAGTATCTTTGACCAAGTGGTGCATAAATAATTTATTTTGAATTATTTATTCGAAAATGGAGGAAATGGACAAGTGGAAAATAAATAATTTATCCAAATTATTTATTTAGATAAAATGACAAGAGGAGTATTTAATTAAATTAATCAATTTAATTAAATGGAAAGATCAAAATTACACATGGGATAATTAAATAATTTTAATAATTATTTAACTATAGAAGAATTAAAGGACCATGAATAGATAAATAATTAATGGTAATTATTTAACTATAGATGAAAGATGAAAAAATAATTAAATAAATAATAATCTATTTAACTATTGAAGAAGAGGGAGAAATTAGTGACACAATTAAATAATTTTAATTGATCAAGATAGAATAAAGATGGGGATGTGAATTAATTAAATAATTGAAACTTATTTACTTAATAGAGGAATATGATCAAACATAATTGAATAATTAGAATTATTCAATTATCGAAGGACAACGACCAAGAAAAATGATGCTCACAGACTTAGGACATTTTTGAGTGTCTACATTTTGCCCCTCTTTGACATAATGCAGTTCATCGCATTGTGTTAAAGAAATTTAATTCTAAAATATGCCCCAGTGAAAGAAGAATGACGAGGAGGGTTACAGTATGCCCCCTCGAGAGGACAGGCGAGTTCCAAGAACACAAGTGTGCTCTCAAAATGGATGATAAGACTAGAGGATGAAGGATAAAATAAATGTTAGCTTGGAAGGCGACGGATATTAGCGTGGAGGAGAAAGGAGGATGAAGATGGAAAGCTAGATGAAAAAAAAGATAGGGGAACCAACTTTCATACTTACATTTTTATATTTATCATCATTGGGCAAATTATTGTAATGGCCAACAAACACCATGATATGACGTAGACCAAGGTGTGCAAGGTTGTACCATCACGTGAGATAAGCAGTCGTAGACAAGGATGATCATGATTCATACAAAAAGGAACATTTTCCCTAGTCTTTTTGCCATAACCACCCGCAAGTAGAAAAAGACAAATCATGAAACGTCGTTGCTTCTCTAAATCCTATTTCCAAGACATCCTCGAGAAACTAGCAACATGATTACCAAAAAGGACAAAATAAAGCCAAAACCATGATCATGATACATTGCTGCTTTTCTAAATCCCAGAGTCAGGAAATCACTGAGAAACTAGTAACATGAGTGTCAAAAGACAAAACAAACCTCATGATACATCTCTTCTTTTCTAAATCCTGTTGTTGAGATCTTGCTGAAAAACTAGTAACATGATGAAAAATCAACGGACAAGTGCCAAGTGTTTTCCAAGTGTTTTAATCTCAAGATGTCTAGTCTGATGTCGAGATGCCAGGCTATCAAGGTTTTGACGATGCCAAGATGACGAGTGTCAAAGATTGCCAAATTCAGGAAGGACACATCCTGAATAATGTTGATGTCAAGAGGAGAAACCCCCAAAAGTCAAGAGGATCCCTCAATATTCCAGGTGATAGTGATGATGCCTAGGAATGACACATCCTAAGGCATAAATGATGGGGGTTGTTCTTCAGAAGGACACATCTGAAAGAACATTGATGTCAAAAGGAGTGGTTCTTAAATGTCAAGAGGATTGCTCAAAATGTCAGATGACGATAACGATGCCTAGGAAGGACACATCCTAGGGAATGATTAAATGACGGGCTACCCTTCAAAAGGATACATCTAAAGAGTAAGCAAGATTTGACTAGCTTGACTAAGTTTGACTGAGATTGAATGATTTTGATATGCCAAGATGATTGTCATGTTTTATTGATAGATTGTCGAAGTTCACTTGGGTAGATTGTTCATTCAAGTTTAAAGATTGTTTCATATGTGTGAAAAAATTGTGTAATGAACCCTAATAGACTGACCTAGTGTGGCCTCGGGGGCCCATCGATAGATGGCCTTGCCTATGTCATGCACTCAGAGACCTCGTAGTTTGACACAACTAAAGACTTTGTCTTGTTGACGAAAGATTGAGTTATGATTTATTTTGACTAACCTAATAGGACTGACCTAATGTCTCGGGGGCTCGAATATGAGCCTTGTCTATAGAGCAAATGTGCAGAGACAACGTAGTTTGACAATGAGAAAGACTAATCAAGACTTGAATTGACGTGACTGTGTTGACTGACATGATTCTGTTTTGGAAGTTTGTGTTTTCTTCAGGATGTTTTTTGATTTTTAGGTCTTTTTTCAGGACTTTTTTTAAATTTTTAGGGATTTTTTAGGATATTTTCTAATTTTTAGGTCTTTTTTTCAGAACATTTTCCAATTTTTAGGTCTTTTTTAGGGACATTTTCTGATTTTTAGGTCTTTTTTCAGGACATTTTCTGATTTTTAGGTCTTTTCAGGACATTTTATGATGTTTTTTTTCTTTTTGAATGGTTTAAGAGGATCACTACAAATGCATGTGACTAATGCTTACACATGAGAATCCAAGAACAAACATGATTGTGCCCCTAGTCAAGATGAATACCAATTGATAGGTGATGACAACGTTGTTTGACATGGGAATGACGCATCCCAAAACAACGTGAGGACGATGATAATGTGACAAAAGTATCGAGGTTTGCAGTTGGGGAAGGAAAAAATTTAAGTAATTTTTTGGATAATGTGCTTGTATAAATGAAACTCATTGCATTTGGAATGATTTGGTTAGGACTAGAAGGGATGATGAAGTATCCTTAGACCGTTTGACAAGGGAAAGCCGAGATAGGTGATAGACATGAAAGACTGATAGGTGGCATTGATAAAGGATAGGAGACATGAGACTCAGGGAATTGTCATATGATTTTCTAGGACTATGTCATATAGGGATAATGATGGAAATGACAAAATAGTTTGTGACAAAAGGATTGACATGTCAAGAGTTTTCCCCAAAGCATGATTTATGTGTGCCAATTTTATGCCAAGACTAAGGTAGGTGGGAAAATGGAGGGAAATGATATGGATGAAATGGATGGATGCCAATGTTAAGATGAAGGCATAGGAGATGAGATGAGTTGCACCCAAGTGTAAAAGTCCACATAGATGATTTATTTTACACATGACGCCTATTTTCTAGGTTTTCATCATGGTACTTATCCAAGGTGCCTATTTGCCAGGTTTTCACCATTGGACAAAATTTTTCTCTTTACTATTTTCTTGACTCTTTTTTTTTGTGTCACCAAGACCCCTGTTTGCCAGGTTTTCATCAAGGTGACAATTTTTTGATTTTTTAATTTTTTTGTAATTTTTTTTTTATATTTTAGGATGACCTTGATGCCTTAACTGACCACTAATTGTTTTGGAGCAATTGACGGTGTCGATGTAGAGACTGGTGCCATGATATTCCAATAATGACCTTTCTAAAGTAGTTGTCTTATTAGGATTGTAGAGCTTATATACAACAGATTGATGTCATCATGATCCTTTCTGATACTAGAATTGGCCTTATCAAAATAAGCACATCGTGATAAAGTGCCATGAGAATCCTTGTGATAAAGAGTTGCTACCATGATGCAATGGATTTGTGACATGGGATTTTTGGACTTTAGGTGAGATGTAGGATTATGATGGATGATGGTAGACATGGAAAGGTTGTTTGGACGTTTGGATGAATCACTTTTTATTTTCCAAACTTGGTATGATGGATGACGGATTTTGGAGGGATGGAATTTGGAACCAACACCTTTAGATGCCTTGCGTGTTGACCATTTTGAAGGAGGTGGACATTTATGATATGTGGGAGTCCTCTTGTCTTGTGGATCCACATTTTGATTAAATTTTTCTTTTGACATATTTTCTTTGCTTGATCCACTTTTCTTTGGGATCCATTTTAATTTCATTTGTCCACTTGTCTTTTTTTCTGATTTAATGGCCTTTGAAATTTGATTTTTGACTTTGTAATACTTTTGTTTTTGTTGGCTCCAAAGGGAAGGTTTAAGATGTTGAGAATGATGGTTTATGGTGTGGGCAGGGTGTTGGTAGCAATCTTATGACAAGGATCACTCATGGACTCCATTTTGAAGTTTGTATCTGACAAGTTTTCCCCCAGTATTGAGGAGGTTCCACTGACATCATTTAATTTTCCAACTAAATAATAGCCAAGACCTTGATGTCTATAATTTTCTTGGAGCTGTATTGGTTCTTGAATTCCTTGCTCATGTATTCCTAGTCCTTTTTTTTATAATGCATGCTCTGACATATTCTATTTGCGATGGGGTATTTATTATTTTGAAAGCAAGATACTAACCCATCATGATGTATGTGGACATTGTCACCTGGAATATTTTTGTCTACAAGAAATCCTGCTCTGACAAAGATAGATGACCCTAGTTGATAAAGTGTCCTAGCTTCATTGTTGTGTTGGCCATATTTTTTACTGATATCTTTGGTCTGATCTTTTGACATGTCAGATTCAGATGGTTCTATGGTTGCTTCCAAGTCGACATTGAAACCGTATTTATGATCATTGTCATAGATTCTACCAGATTCATCTATAGCTTGATCATTTGCAAATATGTCCATAGAAGACTCTTGTTTTGGAGTAAGATCATCTATGTGTCCCATGGAGGCAAGTGTCTCATTTTGGAAAATGGATACGCCCGAAGTTTGGATAGGGTCATCTTCAAGTGTTTGATCATGAATGGCATAAAGGTCAAGTAGTGGATCATTTTGGATTTCTTGGTCAATGGTAGGGTCTTGGTCAAAGATGGGGTTGTCATGGATTTGGACTTCTTGGTCAATGGTAGGTGTATTTTGGATGTCATGATTGTCTTGAATGACATCTTGAATGGAATTTAAGATAAGGTCATGGGATGGAATACCTTGTTTTTGACATGAGGGTGACATTATAAGGTCATGCTTTGGGTTTTCGTTTTGACATGTATCCTCAATTTTAGACAATGGGATTTGACTTTGAGTAATGATAGAATTTTCATGACTAAAAGTGGCTTGTGAGGGGGTGACTTGAAAAGGATTAATGGATGAAGGACTAGGATAGGACATCGGGACTTGGAGTGAACTAGTATGTGAAGGACTAGGATATGACATGGGGACTTGGACTAGATTAATAAGGTATGATGTGGAGACTTGACATAAGTTGGTAGATGGTTGATAAGGCATGTAGACTTGGACGGGATTGGTAGGTGAAGGAATAGAATAAGACATGGAGACTCATAATGGACTAGTGGACAGTTGGTTTCCCTTGTCAAGGTTAGGATAAGGGTGATAATTGGATGTTTGTTGTGAATTAATGGTAGGATTTATGTTAAGTGACTGTTGATGGATGGAGGTCCCAAAGTATTTATGTCAAAGCCTTGTGGTAACTTAGCCCCTTGGTCCAAAAGCATGGATAGATACCTTTGAGGGTCACGTAAGACTAATTTTTCTACAAAGGAGGCTATATCAGGATTTTTCATTGTAGCTTTTAAGTCTTTTACGTATACTCGTCCATTTTGGTTTCTTTGTATGAATGGTTTAGAAGGATTTTGTGATGAAAATGGCATGTTTATGGAAGATTGCATGTTCATGTTGTGAAATGGGTTGGAAAAAGTCCAATGTTGATTCATGTCATAAGTGTTATTATAAATGTTGGGATTGAAATCTTGTCCAAAGTTTTCCATTTGTTCTCTTTGTCTTTAAAGCCTAGTCTCAACCATAAAAGGGGATTGCTCAAATGAGGATGATGACAATGCAAGTATGACACCAGCCTATGTTTTTGGATTTTTTAGATAAAGGATGACAATGCAAGACTATGTTTTTAAATTTTTTTAGATAAAGGATGACAATGCAAGACTATGTTTTTGGAGTTTTTGATAATAAGGGATGCAATATGACAATGTTGTCTAAAGAAAATGACTAATGCCAAAGGACAATGAAGACTAAGATGACAAGATATGACACTAAATTTTTTTTTTTTGTATTTTTGGAGGATGTCAATGCAAGGTGATAATGATGTTTTCCTAAGGAAAATGACCAATGCAAGGTGATAAATTGTTAAGAAAGGATGTCAAATTCCAAGGTGATAGTGAGGACTAATGTGAAAATGTTGGTTAAGGAAATGACCAATGCAAATTCTAGATGCCAAATGAGGACTATGATGACAATATTTTGGTTTTTAAAGATATGCAAGGTGAGGACTAAAATGATTTTAATGTCTAAAGTATGCAAATGCAAAGGTCTAAAATGATTTGGAAGAAGGTTTCCTAACCACCCTATGCTTGATCTATGTCTCAATTTTGGAATATCAAAGGACTTGTTTGAAGGATAAAATGACAAGTGAGTCTTCCTAAGTAGACTTTTGATTTGGAAGAATCTCACAATAAGATAATGACTAAAGGAGATAATGATGTCTAAGTCCAATGATAACCTAATTTCGAAAGTCAAGATTTTGCAAAGTGAGGTAAGGTTGTCCTAATCCAAAATATGCAAAATGAGATGATGACCTAAGTTTTTAGTTTGATTGAAAATGCGAATGGTGAAACCTCAGGATGAAAATAAATATTTGCAAAGATGACCCTATGGTAAGATGCAAGCTAAAGTGTACAAGGAATGAGAGATTTGAGCAATTTCATGATTTGGTTTTGACATAAGACTTCTAGGCTGAGACTGTTGTTTTGATGTTTTATTGAAAAGTTTGAGTTGGTTGAGGTTTTGTGTCCAGATTTGTAAATGTTGTGTATATTGTTTGAAAATCTAGAAAACACTTGACAAGCATGATATTTTGGTGTATGAAAACACACATGAGACAAGCACAATCCTAATAGGCCAAGGGTTTGTATACTTGGTATAGCCCACCGATATACCCCGGATTGGTGCTAACCACCTTTCCTTCTCGAGAGCGGATAGCTTAGGAGTTTGGTGGCACTGGCTCCCCTCCACGGCTCATTAATGTCATTCAGGCACACCAACTTCAGATTCTTGGGTCATCACTTCCCAAGAACTGCTATCTCTACTCAAGGGAGTCAGTAATGAGTATCTTCGGGCATGATACTGTACCCTGCACTATACCAAGCAACGGTTGAAAATGGTTGGCCTCTAAAACAAAAGGTGTCTAGTTAGGGCATCCATTCGAGTGGCCACACATGGGGCAAGAGATTAATCACCAATTAGGTGGCACTCCAGTCTAAAGAGGTTACGCTCAATAGGGTTTATGGGAGTACTAATCTATCTGTGTGACACATCCATACTTGTGGTACTTGAACTTTCCTCAAGCACCCATTTTATATCCCGGCTGGAAGTGGCTTGGCTTTAGCCTGTTACCAGTCGGGTTGTCCCTTAAGGTGAGTACTTTTTCCCTTAAGGCAGACCCATTTCTAGAAATAATAACCATTTCTCTTACACCCAGGATCACTCGAAAGTGCAAGGGGAGAGGATACTTTGATTATTAAGTCATGAGGGTGACAAAAAATAACATGGGTCTGGTTTTCTGATCACCTTGTTTTCACAAGGTGAGAGCATAATCACCTACCACCTTCAAACACAGTCAAACAAAATCAAACACATGTTCATTTTAATGCACCGAAAGAAGTGTTCCTAAACTAGAAATCACAAACACATTGTTTAAGAAATGAGTCTTTGACTAATGGAGCTGCAAAACCATAAATTAGTAGTTTCATAAATGTCTTGGACCAATGAGAAAGCTGCAAAAAAACTAAGTTAGAACAAAAGATTAAAAACCAAACTAAAAGTTAGTAAATAATTAAACTAAAAAAATAAAAAGATCAAACTAAACTAAGAAAAAGAAATCAAAACAAACTAAAAACTAAGAGCTCATTTTTTGTTGTTGCTCCAAAAGAAGTAGTTTTGGAAGCCCCATTCCAAAGCCACACGCTACAAACAAAAGATTAGTAACCCAAAAAAAAACTTGAATGAAAACAACAAACTAAAAATAGTGATAACTTTCTCACAACTAAACAAAACTTTAATTTGTAGATATCTATGGAAAGCTAAGACATAGAGCTTCAAAACCCAAAAAACATTTTGTAAAATTCTACACAACAAAAGTATTACAAACAAAAGAAAAATCAGATTTTAATAACTAAATCTTAAAAAGCTGTGATCAGTAAAATGGCCATAACTTTCTCAAATCTTAACAAAATTTCAAACTGTTTAATATTTTGGAAAGCTGAAAATGAGGTCTACAAAACCCAAAAAAAATTTTAAAATATTTGATGTGTCAATCCTTTTGTGCTCAAATGAAGATGACGGGATTTGATATGAATTCTTGGCTGTAATATGCAAAACAATGAAAACAAACCAATTTCTCTGCAAAATTATAAGATTCACATCGGGTTCACAAAATGTGAGATGGGGTTAGAAATCAAATAGAATAGATAAAGTGACAGATAACACTTCTAAACTATTAACCTCATCCAAGCAAGAGAATACAAACAAATGAAGATTTCAAAATGAAAGCAAATAAAATAAAGTACTCCCCATATTGTAGTTGATTCCTTCTCTTGCTCTCCTATTTCTCCCTTTGCAAATATGCCCTCAGATTTGTAGTGTAACTTGTGCAAATACCTGCAAATGATAAGTAGAAAGTTGGAGAAGAATAGCTATTAAGCTGAAAATGGAGAAGGAAGGTTGTTGTTATAGACAACCATTCGAATGGATGGTTGAGATTAATCTTCTAGAAAGATTCCAAGATCAATGGATGGGAATGCATGAGAGGGATGTTACAAAATGGATGGTTGAGATTAAGTCTCATAAAAGATACCAAGATCAATGGTCCATAATTGATGCACCAAAAATATGCTATTCTTGGAGGAATCATGATAGAAAGACATGCAAAGACATGCAGGCCATGACAGACATGCAGGCTAGAATAGACAACAAGGACATGCAGGGACATGCAAGCTATGACAGGAAATGAATGTTATGACAGGGGATTATGACAGGGTATCTTTGACCAAGTGTTGCATAAATAATTTATTTTAAATTATTTATTCGAAAATGGAGGAAATGGACAAGTGGAAAATAAATTATTTATTCAAATTATTTATTTGAAAATAGAAGAAATGGATAAGTGGAAAATAAATAATTTATTCAAATTATTTATTTGAAAAAATGAAAAGAGGAGCATTTAATTAAATTTATTAATTTAATTAAATGGAGAGATAGAAATTAGACCTTAAATAATGAATTTAGATTAACTATTTAATTAGGAGAGTTGGCATGGGATAGTTAAATGATTTTAATAATTATTTAACTATGGAAGAATTTTTTTTTTTTAGGCTGCAGGAATCGGGTAGCACGACCCCCTTTAAACTACAGTGCGCCGGTAAACTCTTTAACGCGACCGGTGGCGTTGGTGTGACATGCCCTCCGGTACCACGGGGGTGGGGAGACTAGACCTCGTGACCAACCTCCTGCAATAGGAAAGATTTAGCCAACCGAGCTAGGGCCCCAACCCCATTTAACTATGGAAGAATTAAAGGACCATGAATAGATAAATAATTAATGGTAATTATTTAACTATAGATGAAAGATGAAAAAATAATTAAATAAATAATAATTTATTTAACTATTGAAGAAGAGGAAGAAATTAGTGACACAAATAGTTTATTTAATCGGTCAGGATAGAATAAATATTAGAAAGTGAATTAATTAAATAATTATTAAAAATTATTTAATTAATAGAGGAATATAATCAAACATAATTGAATAACTAAAATTATTATCGAAGGATGAGGATGAGGAAAAATGACACTCGAAGGCTTAGGACATTTTTATGTGTCTACAGTACTGATTGACATACATGTATAGTGATCTGTTTATTATTTGTACTATGACAGTTATGCAATGATATATATATGAGCCGATGATTTTGATATGATGTGATGTGATGTGTACCTTTTATTTATGCATGGATGATTTCATTTCTATATGTTGTACAATGATGCTTATGATGTTTTATGATGTGTTTATTTCCGATGCATTATGCAATGATTATGACTAACAGATCTATATTATGGCGACCTATGATATGCAAAAGTATTTATGTGATGTGCAATGATGTTGTCTATATGGTGATCTATTTATGTTGATGCAAATGGTGATGTGATATACAAAATGATATGGTATATATGTGAAATGTTATAAAAATTATGCTTATATATGAATGGCTTATGAATGGATGTACGCTTTGTATGTAATGATTATTTAGGCTTATGTGGAATGATTTATGAATGATTTGTGATGTTTATTTATGAGATGAAAAGGATTATGTAATGTGAATGCGATGGTCATGACATGATGCAAATGAAATGGTTTTAAGATGCTTAAAATAACAAATATTATTATCCTAAACATATTAAATGATAATGTAATGTATGTGATGCGATGATATGTTAATTCAAAGTGGTAGTGTAATATGAACGTAATGTGTGAGATGATGCTATGATTTTTATGTGAGTATGTATGTAAATGAATTATTTATAATGCTTATATACCTATTTTGTATGATTATGCAATAGGTGGTAATGTTAAAATGATTATGAAATGCAAATGCTATGCAATGGTTTATGTGATAAATGCAATATGATGGATGCAATGTAATAAAATTGATGCACATTTATATGATGAATGCTTATGATAATATGTTTATATGATAGTGCAAATGCAATTCATGTGTTTCTTATATGATATGTTGATGTAGTATTGTAATAATCTGTGGATGCAGGATGGATGGCGATGAGGATGATGATGATGATCAACTATCATAGTACCTTGTTAGTGTGATGAGCAAGAAGAGAATGAAAGAGAAGAAGTCATTTCAACGAGATACCAAATGTAAATGATGATGATGATGATTACTTGCCAAGGAATTGGGATTTTTCAAAGGGTCGATTTCCTTATGTTTGATAACACACGTAGGTACGATGCATCAAGGTATAGCAAACCAGGATGGCGTCATACCTAGTGTGATGGAATTTGACTTTGCCAAATAGATAGGAGTATCCTTGTTCACACTTGACATACAAAAACCTTGCTAGGGTGTACTTTATAAATTTCAAATACCTTAGACCAAAAAATGATAAATGTAAACCTATCAATGCAATAGTCAACAAGTTGTCCAAGACCTCCTCTGTACATACCTAACAAAGCAAGTATTCACCAAGGTTATTTTACAAGAACGTCCAACAAGCACAACCAACAAAAGATATTGATCATTGCCCAATTCCTAATCCTCTAAATCCTTTGTTTGGGTATCATCGAGAAGTCCTTGGAATGAGCACAATAAGATAAGTCCAAACGATTAAAGACAAAGTAAATAAACAAGTTGATGTTCTTCAATACCGCTAATCGAACAAAGGGGATATGTTTTCAAGGATAAGAACCAAAACTATTGCCAAAAGATAATGCCCATTGTAGGAAGGATGCATCCTTGGAGATGTTAGTGGATGGTGGCACATCATTTCGTTTTATATCCAAAATATTCTTTCAAATGATTGATATGGGACCAAATGGATGATAGGTTATTGACACAAAGAGTTGACCAACTTGTTTACATACTGACTTAAACCTAAGACTTGACATTTTTGAGTTTTCACTTTTCTCCTCCTAGACTTGTTTCTAATTATCTCACTAAAGATTGAGGATGGCGATCAATTTATTATGGATGGTGTTATTGCAGGTGCAAGCGAGATGAGATGGATGGATTTTTTAATTTTTTTTCAAATATTTTGGGTGTTTTTGACATTTTTTGGAATGTTTTGAGGTTGTTTTTGGTATTTTTGAGATTTTGCAAATGTTTTGATTTTCGATTTTCCAATGTTTTGGGATTTTCTAAGATTTTGATTAAGAGACTAACCTAAAGACCTATCCTAGGGGCCTTGGGGGTTGATCAACATATTAGCCTTTCCTACATTATACATGTAGAGACCACGTAGTTCGACTGATGACTTGACTGATTTACAGATGACAATCTACATGATGAAATGTCAATTTATTTTAATAGAATCCTATAGGACTAACCTAAGTTTCTGAGGGGATGATCAAAGATCAACCTTTCCTATGTTCAATGCTCAGAGACGATGTTGTTCGACAAGATGACTCCATTTTTTGGCTTTTTTGACTGACTTTTTGACTTGTTTTGGGGTTTTTGATGTTTTGATGTTTTTGGATTTTATGATGTTTTGATGTTTTTGGATTTTTTGATGTTTTGATGTTTTTGGATTTTTTGATGTTTAAGAATATACATGAATCTGATCCAATAAGAACATGCCCCCAACATGATGCAATAGACTACTCCGATAAAGGCATGACAAATTGACCATGAGGATGGGTCGAGTAGTACTAGGAGGGATCATGATATGAAAACAGGACCTAGCTATGGTGCAGATGCAAGTGGATGAGTGATGGATGGAAATCTGGATGCGATGGATGATGGATGGATGATGCAGAACAAGCGGTAAAGATCCTGGTGGATGGAAAGCGCTTATTTACACAAGGCGCTTGTTTGCCAGTTTTTCACCAAGGTACTTGTCCAAAGTGCCACCGAAGTGGTTTTCACTAGAGAACAATTTTTTCTCTCTTTACTATTTTTTATCCTTTTTCTGATTTTTTTGTATTTTTTGTTTATTTATTTATTTTTTTGGTTGTCACCATTATTCCTATATTTTTTTTCCAAAGTAACCATTTTTTTAAGACATTTTCTAATTTTTTGGATTTTTTGGTTCTATACCTTGAAAGATTTAGGCATAAAACTTTTTGAGCTGAGAGCTATTCATGGGCTCTTGTAGAGGCTCCCCTTCGGGTGTTGATAGCTGATATGCCCCTGATTTGTAATTTGTTGTGATGACGAATGGTCCCATCCAATTGGGTTCAAATTTTCCTTTGTTGCTTGGGTTTGGGACATTCTTCTGATTTTCTTTTAAGACTAGTTCTTTGACTTGGAACATTCTGCTTTTGATTTTCTTATGGTAGCTCCTTTTGAGTCTATTTTGATAGACTTGTAAATGATTCAAAGCATCTATACATCACTCATTTAGCAGCTCCAACTCATTCAATCTTGATACCTGGTACTCTTCATCTTTGATGAGGTTTTGCAGTGAGATCCTAAGTTATGGGAGCTTGATCTCTATGGGGAGTACTGCTTCTCATCCATAGACCAGGGAAAAAGGGGTGGCGCTAGTGGGTGTGCAGATGTTGGTTCGATAGGCCTAGAGGGTGGGATTAAGCTATAAGTACCATCATGGCTTGCATCATTGACTATTTTCTTGAGAATTTTTAGAATGGTTTTTTTTGTAGCTTTTGCTTGGTCATTGCCTTGGGGATAGTATGGGGTGGAGAAGCGATATTGGATTTTAATGGTGTCCCATTATCTGAGATAATGGCTTGTGGAATACCATAACAGAAGATGAGATAGTTCAAGATGAACTTTGAAATCTGCTTCCTAGTTATGTATGTCATGGGTATGGCCTCCACCCACTTGGTAAAGTACTTTGTCATAGTTATGATGAATTTGTGGCTGTTGGATGAAGTGGGCATGATTTTTCCAATGAGATCTAGTCTGCACTGCAAAAAGGGCCATGGTGTGACGATGGGATGAAGCTCTTGAGCTAGAGCATGGATGAGGTCCCCATGCCACTGACATTGTAAACACCTTATGGCATAGTCATGTGCTTCTCGTTCCATTATGGGCCAATAATACCCCATCCTCAGTAGTTTCTTGGCTATGTTCATTCCACTCGAGTGTGAACCACAGATACCATTATGTACTTCAATTAGAGTAGTTAATTTCTCCTCAGCGTTTAAGCAGCATAGTATGGTTCCTTCTATGCTCCTACGATATAGGATATCTCCTAGGAACGTTGTGGGGGATGTTGAGCAAGGATTCAATTGTTTCCATGGCATCTACTGCTTTGTTGTTGGCTCTAAGAATATGCTCAAATGTTATTTCAATGAAGGATTCTTTGAGAGTCTCCACAAATTTCTTGTATGGAGTGAGCTTGTCGTCCTTGGTCTAATATTCATCATTCACTTGATTTATTATTAATTGAGAGACACCATATACTTTGAGAGCTATAATGTTCTACTGCACTGCTATTCTGAGACCTATGGTTAAAGCCTCGTATTCTATAATGTTATTGGTACAGGGAAACACCAGTTTGTAGGATCTTGGTATCCAATCACCTTGTGGGGTGATAAAGAAAACACCGGCTCTTGATCCATGATGTGTGTATGAACCATCAAAGTATAGTTTCTAGTGGTCAGCTATGTTGAGGTTGAAAATAGATTCATCTAGAAACTTTGAGATGAGAGGATTTTTAGGATAGATTGGTGCTTTTGCAAGTTGACCTACAATGACTTGGCCTTTGATTGCTTTCCTTTCCACATATTCGATGTCGTATTCTAACAATATCATCACCCATTTTTCCATTCTTCCTGTGAGAATTTCCTTTCATAATAGTTACTTGAGTGGATCAATTTTGGCAATGAGTTTGATTTTGTGTGCCAACATGTAATGTCTAAATTTCTATGACACAAACACTACCGCTAGGCATGCTTTCTCTATGAATGAATAGTTTAACTCATGCCCAACCATTGTTCTGCTGATGTAGTAGATAGCCTTTTCTATTCTATTTTCATCATGCTGAGCTAGGAGAGCACCAAGGGCTACTGCTATTATTGACACAGATAGAATCAATGGTTTTCTTGGGATTGGTGGCATTAAGACTGGCGATGTTAGTAGATATTCTTTGATTTTATTGAATGCCTCTTCACACTTGGTATCCCATTTGTATGCTACTCCCTTGTGGAGTAGGTGAGAGTATGGGTTTTTTTTGTCCGCCAACTGTGCTATGAATCTACGAATGGATTGGAGCCTGCCTTAGAGACCTCTTAATTGCTTTAATGTTTTTGGTGCCTCCATCTCAAGGATTGCTTTTACCTTTGCTGGATCTACCTCGATACCCCTCATTGATACTATGTATCCTAGCAATTTACCTGATTGTACCCCGAAGACACACTTCTTTGGGTTTAATTTGACCTTGTACTCCTCAAGCTTATCGAAAATAGCACTTAGGGTTGCTATGTGATTTTTTCTCCTCCTAGACTTAGCTAGAATTTTTTCAACATAATCTTCAACCATCTTATGGATCATATCATGGAATATCAATGTCATGGCCCTCTAGTATGTTTCTCTTGCATTCTTTAAGCCGAATGGCATCATGTTCCAGTAGTAAGTCCCCCATGGACAAGTGAAAGCTATCTTATGTTGGTCCTCTTTAGCTATCATGATCTGATTGTATCCTAAGAATCCATCCATTAGTGATAGCATTTCATGTTTGACTGTCATATGTACTATCATGTCAATGTTTGGAAGTGGGAACTCATCTTTTAGACAAGCTTTATTCAAGTCTCTAAAGTCTGTGTAGATTCTAATGTTCCCATCGGGTTTTGAAAAAGGTACTAAGTTTGACACCCATTTTGGATAATCTATTGGTTGCATGAATCTTGCATCTAATAGCTTTCAACTCCATTTTGACTAGCAAGGTGAATTGAGGGTGCATTTTTTGAATCTTTTTTCTGGTAAGCTTTGCTTTTGGATATATTGCTAAATGGTGAACCACAGTCTTCGGATCAAGTCCTGGCATGTTAGCATAGATCCATGCGAAGTTTATATTTTTTTCTCTTAAGAATGCTGCTAGGAGATCTTGTTCCTCTAATAGTAATGATTATGCATAGAATGTGATATGCAGGGCTTCTTCTCTTCCTAGATTGACTGGATTGCATTTTTCTGCCAATACTACTAACTTTTTTTGATGAATAGCTTGGAAAGGAAGATTGAATCCCCCATCCTTGGGTGCCCCAGAGAGGTTTTTCGCTGTTGGATGCATCCTTTCTTTTTACTTTTTTTGGTCAGAGAGTGCCACAATGTGGTTTTCACTCAAGGACTTAGATATGATTGTTAATTTTTCACTTTTGCGACTGAGGGATTCTATAATTTCCCCATAATACGCATGTGTATCTAGCTTGATTAGGAACCTTGCTTTGTGATCTCCACATGGAATGTTTATCCAGAGTTCCATGAATTCTAAGAGTACTTCATCTTTTTTGAATGTATCAAGAACCGGTGGTCCTTGTTGGTTGTAGTCGATGAGTTGGGGATATACTAGGTGGATGTCATGATTTTGGTGGTCCGATTCAAAAGATAGGGTGATAATCATGCAAAGAATGGTATCCTCAACTAGCCTAGGTAAGTTCGGTGTGGGATCCTCATCATCACTACTACTACAAACATCGGTTATATCAAACATATAGTTATCTATGGCATGACTTGTGGATACTAGTAATCGTAGTTCTACTGTGGTTGGCATATGGTTATACTCAGAGGGGTACACCCAAGGACCAGATTTGTTATTAGTCGCGTCTCTGGCATGATAGGTATTATAATCCCATTGTCATTTTGTCCTAGTCTTTGATTTTTTTCATAGCCCATTATGAGCATCATTTGTAGACCGTTGCTCCTATCATCCATTGGTAAATTTGCTATTGGTCTTTCATCTTGATATAGCATATGGGATGGATCCGCCTCAATGAATTCTCGACCTAGATCTCCCCAACTTGTAAAGTTGGGGTAGTTTTCAGGAGATGTTTGGGATGTGGAGGCTTCAATTATTTGCAGACGTCCTCATGATCTAGGAGATTAAGGTAACTATCCTACCACAAAAGCATTATTAGGGAGCTTGTAGTTTCCACAACCGTTATCTTGGATGATGACCTTAATGTCAAAGATGGTTGGTATGGTGAGTTTCTCTGTCTCAAAAGTGGATGTGAGGGTGGTGGGATTGATGTATGGTGTGGATGGGCCCTCATCATTTTTTGGTACTTGGAGGATTTTATAATACTTTTCTTCAAGGATTTTGCAATAGGAAAAAGGTTCAGGATCTCCATGGATGGTGATTTCTTGTCCCTTATGTGTGAATTTCACACATTGATAGAAAGTTGATGCTACTGCTTTCATCGCATGAGTCCATGGGCATCCTAGGAGGATGTTATACAACAAGTCAAGGTCCAAGACCTGACAAGTGGTTTCCATGATGGTGGGCGATACTTGAATAGGGAGTTTGATTGTGCCCTGGGACACTCTTTCTTGATCGTCATATGCTCTTGTTGTGATACCCTTTCCTTTGTCGATAGAATCTTCTAAGATTTTTAATTGTTTGATGAGGTTGATAGAACAAATATTCAAACCTGCACCTCCATCCACCAAGAACCTTTTGACTTTGCTCTTGTGTACGATGGCTTCCAATTAGAATGCATGGTTGTGAGATGGTTGAGCGGGTAAAACCTTGTTAGAGAATGTGAGGATATTTGGTGAAATGATATTCCTGACCATAGCTTGGAATTGTTCTACATCAAGCTCTATAGGGACAATGGATGAAGCCAACGCTTTGTCTAGGATTTTCTTATGAGTTGATATTTTTAACAACTCCATGATGGAGATTTGCATGGGAGTTCTCTTGAGCTGATCTAGGATATTGTAGCCATTAGGGATAGATCTAGGTGCAGGGACTCTATTTGGCTAGGATGGTCCTGCAATGGTGACTTTTTTGAGTCTTGTGGTGACTCCACAATCTTCAGCATGGGTGCCCTTGATGGTGATGACCATGCAGATTTCGTCTAGGGAGGCAACAACTATTTCATACATATGATTCATGTTTGTTTGGGTTCCCTTCCATTTGTCATTGTTATTGTTATTCCCTTTATTGCCATGATTAGGCATCAGATTTTTGTATATCTTTAGGTCTTGGTTTCCTATATGCTATTCCACATTTATAATCCTCTTATTGATGAGATCTTGAATTATGTTTTTTAGCCTTATACAACTATTCGTGGTATGGCCTTTCATTTTGTGGAATTCACAGAGTTGATTCTCATTATACCAAGGAGGTTTCACATCCGGTTCTTGGTAATTTTCAAAGGTAGGAGCCTAGATGAGTTTTTCATTTATCAACTTCTTCGTGATGACTTCTAGTGGTTCCCCGAAAGTAGTGTATTTTCACTTGGGATATCTCTTGTTTCCTTGAGGTGGTCCCCTTTGATAGTTGAGATTATTGATTGTCAGATTGTGGTTTGGTTGTTGTGTTGTTCATTGATTGTTTTGGTGTTGGATTTGGATTTATGGTGTGGGTGTATTTTGACGAGGGGCATCGATGACCACCTTGGCATCAACAACACCATCATTAGAAACATTGTTGTTCCTTGCCCATGTGCAAGGTTTATCATTGTAATTGGAAGGTGGGTAGTTGTTTTGTTGTTAGGGGTATGAGGTTGATCCCACAGGTTGAGTCAAAAGGGCTCATTCGATGCTAAGTGCCTTGGGGATCAATTAGTCATATGTGGTGATTCCTTGGACCTTGAGATAAAATTATAAGAGACCATCAAGGTTGGCTATAATGGTGCAAACTTCTTGTTCTTTGGGCATGGTCCACTTGCTCCAATTGACCTTGGATTGCCATCATTGCAAGAATGAAGCAAATGATTCATTCTTACCTTATTTTAGAGTCAAGAGTTCTTCTAAACTAACATCCATTGTGATATTGCATGCATAATTTTTAATGAATCCATCTATAATTTTTTGGAATTTTCTAATGCCTGTGGGCAGGCAAGAAAACCATTCCATTGCATGGCCAGCCAGACTCCTAGGAAATAGCCACATCGGATAAGTATCATCATATGGGACTTCCATGCAATGAACCTAAAATTCCCTGAAATGATCTTCAGTGTTTCCCATCCCATGATATTTGTTGAATTTGGGGATCTCAAATCCCTTAGGGAAGGGTTTCATCACTAGGCTCTTATCAAATGGATAGGGACACAAGTTGCTTGGTTTTTTTGTGGTTCACCATGATTGAAGATCGAGCACTTGTTGCAAGAGCAAACTGATTTGTGTCATTACGTCATTTTGTAGATCAGGGTGTGGGATGAAGGTATTTTGGGCTATTTCAATTGTGTGTTGTTCAATGGTATTTGTATGTTTTTCCAAGCTAGGTAGGCTTCCCCCTACTATTGTATGAACAACGCTTGTTTTTGATCTCATTGTTGTTGTGCTAATATTTGTGCTTGTTATGGTGCTTGTTGTTGTGGTTGTTGTTGTGCTTGTTTTTGTTCCAACAATGCTTGTTGTTGGGCTGCCAATTGGGCTGCTTCTTGTTGCTCTTGATATTGCTTTATTGCTTGTTGAAATGCTTACAATTGTGCAGCTTTTTTTTGTGCAAGAATTTGTGCTTGCGCTTGTGCTTGTTGTGCTTGATATTGGACATTTTACTAAGCTTGAGCTTGTGCTTGGGCATGTGCCGCTTGTTGTAATAGAATTTGTGCTTGAGCAGCCTTTTGTGCTTATAATGTGGCTTGGGCTACTTGAGTAGCTTGCACTGCTTGAGCGGCTTGCATAGCTTGAGTGGATTCTTGTTATTGTTGTTGCAATAAAGCTTGGGCTTGTTGCACTTGTAATGTAGCTTGGGCTGCCTGGGCAGCTTGTGTGACTTGTGTAGCTTGAGTGGCTTGCTGAGCAGCTAGTTGCACTGCTTTTTTTTTGCACTTGTTGGAATCCCCTTTGAAAAGTAGCTTGCAATGTCACATTATATTGGCTCGATGCGGTGGAGGTTGGTGGTGGTGGGGGTGGTGGTGGATTTGGAATGGTGTTTGTGGAGGTGGTGAGCGGTGATGTCATGTTAATGATTTGAGTGGTAAATGGTGTTGTTGTGTTGATGGTTTAAGTGGTGGATGGTGTTGTTGATGTGGTGGTTTGAGTAATAAGTGGTGTTGTTGATGTGATTGGTCCTTGAGAGACCATGCTTTGTGATCTTAGGGGGGTGTTTGATAATGTTGTGATTGCTTGTGTAGTCATATTTTGTTGCGATATCGATGACAAATTTTGAGCATTTGATATAATGCTTTGATTGATATTTGGGATGTTGTTTCGATTGATACTTGGTAAAGGGGGAAACCCTAAGCCAAGGAGTGGTGTTGATGATGAGGGTAATAATAGAAGTGGTGGAAATGTATGCGGTGTGATTTGTTGAGAAAATGTTGTGGTTTTGAAAATTCCCCCTAGTCTGAACATGTCTCCTTCCTTTGCGAATTTGTGAGAGAATCTTGGGGTGTTGCATGAAAAAATGATGATGATGGATCATGGTGGAAAGTGAGAGGGACATTTTTATGTAATGGGTTTTTGGGTATGTTTTGTTGTAATATGGTATTTTCATCCAAGTCTTGATAATTAACAAGGGGTGTGTTTTAATAGCATTAGAAAATGAATTTCCCTTATTAACATTGGGTTGGGTTGGAGCAAAAGATGTCGTGATTTTCAGAATGTTTTGGGTAATGTTTTGGGATGGGGGTGTAGATGAGATGGGAATGGTGGATGAGATTGGCAGAAAAGATGTCTCCACTATGGTACTCACATCAAAATCCAAAGGTAATTTGGCCCCTTGTTTTGCTAGTTCAAGCATGTATAATGAGGGGTTAAGCCTCATCATGATGTTGATGATTTTATGGTTTTCCATATTTTGGAGCATTTTAGTTATTTCTTCATGAGACATCCCAAAGGTAAGATCCTCTCCATGGTTTTCCTCTTGCGGATTTTGTGATGATGAGATGGTCAAAGGATTGCTTGATTTGGCGAGATTCATTTCAACCTTTGTTTGGCTTAGATCTCTTGAAGTGGGTGTCTCTTTGTTGGCTTCCATGCTCTTCTTGTATTGAGATCTAGTTTGAACCATAAAACAAGGATCAATTTTTGAGAATATGGGAGTTGAATCTCTTCATTCTTTGGATTAGTCTTTACTTTATGTCCAACGTAGAAAATTTTAGGATATCTTGAGGATCAAAGCATGATATGATGATGATGATGCAAATGATGGATGATGTTGATGTTTTTGGTCTTTAGATAAAATCTTGACAGGGAGGCTAGGCCTTTGGGACTTTTGGATATGTTTCGGATTTTTTATTTTGATTTGATTTTCCCTTGGGATTTTGTCCTTGATTGATTGATTTTGGTTTGATTTTGAACAAATAGACCTTAAGATGTTGGATGATTATCTAAAGAGTAAATTTTCTCAAGGGATGATAATTTGAATATGTGTAGGGGGAAGGATGCATCTACCCACACCTATTCAAACAAGATGATAATTTAACCAAGCATATGCATAAGGATGCATCTACACATACCTAGCTAAACAAGATGGTTTGATAACTTTGAATAAGCATATGAAGAAGGATGCATCTACACATACCTAGCCAAAGGTGATTTTGATAAGGTTTTCAAGGATGTTGTCTCAAGGTTTTGGCGATTTTGATTTTTTCCTGAAGCCTAGCATTTAATTGATGATTTCAAGATTTTCCAAAAGGTGATAATGAGATGATGCTTGTTTTTATGGTTTGAAGGATGGATGAGAAAATATTTTGATTTGTTTTGATCCTAAGATGAACCTAAAAAATACACTTTTTTTGTCTAGACCTAGATATTGAAGAACATGTAATGCTTTCTAGAGACCTTTATAACCAAAGAATGATTCAATTTGGAAAAATGACATTTTGCTTTGGGATTTGGAATTTTTTGAGAATTGTGAGGCTTCAACACACATGAAAGTTCATTTTTCTTAGCTTTGTTTAATGGATTTATTTTATGACAAAAACTTTCTTTGATTAAGTTTTCGAAACTAGATGTACAATGTCTTGACTTCTTCGCATCCCACAAAGTATGTTATGTGAAATTTTGAGGAACTCAACGCAAGGGTTACCTATAGTTTACTTTAGTAGACAAATTGAGATGTAATCTAATGTTTAGAAACCTCTAAGGATGTGAATCCCAAGGGAAAGCAATAACATATGGATTGAGTCAATTACATTTGTCTTCTAAAGGGTTTGAAATTTTTATGATGATGGTGTTAAATGTTTTTTTTCAAGGTGTTTTCAAACAAGGAATTTTATAACCCAAGAATAAGTACAACCCTATAGATGTGAAAGACAATATTTGTTGGATTCCCACTTGAACAAGTCCAGCTATGCTTATCTTTAGCGAATGGTTAGATGCTTGACCCCATTGGCTCCCCTCCACGACACTCACTTATATGGGGCAGCCAAGCATCAACACCTATGAAACTTCCATGGCATACTTTCCATTTCTACTAAAATGTCATAAAAGTGTGGGGTGGCTTCAGAACAACCGTTCTTGCACCAACAAATAGATTTAAGGATTTTGGAAATTCTAGAACACGGGTTTTAATAAGGACTTTCTGTTCGTGGAGATTGACCCATACAACGAGAGTCCCCTTTCGGATCCATCTTGCCGAAATCAACCGCGTGATATTGGAATTTCTTCCAATACCCACATTTATATCCTAGCTAGAAATACTCTCGGGTTCAGAGTGTTACCAGTTGAGTCGTTCCCTTGGGTGAGTACTTTTTCCCCAAGGTAGGCCCTCTATGATAAATAAAAGTGAATAAACTTATTCATAGTTTGATCAACCCTTGTTTAGAAACAAAGGGAGAACACATGCAATAAATTTATCCACACTCGTACAAGATTTTGTTCAATTTTAAACCCAAAGATGAAGTGTGGAGGTGATTTCTTTGTCTCAACCTAAAATCATGAAAAAGTCCTTTTGATTCTCAAGATCGCTATAAAGCGTGAGAGAAGCGCATACATCCTTTTCCAATGAAATTAGTTCAAGCAAGCTCTCACAAAACAATGTAGCACATGTTCATTTTAGATCCCTTAAAGAAATAATGAATTCATTTTAAAGCACCAAAGGACAAATGATAGACATTTTGTTCAATTTGTTAACCAAAGAAACAAACTCTAGTAAGTTGTGATCCTAATGTACATTTTAGCCTTTTTGTAAAAATTGAAAAGATTCTTTTTTAAAACCCAAATGAAATTAGTGTCCTAAGCAAAAGAGATGACAATTTCTTAAAATGTGTTAAATAAACACTAAGTGTTGAAAAACACTTTGATCTAGTGAAATATCCTCCCCATGCTTCTCCTTCTTTCTTTTTCAATTCCAACCTACAAGAGGGAAAACCAGTCAGATCCTGGAAAATACAGAGGTCAAAAAATAGAAAATAGAAGATAAATTGATCATTAGTCAAAAGGAACGTGCTAAAATTTAATTTCCACTTTTTACTTCTTGCCAGTAGCATAACCTGTGACTATGTCAGAGTTTGATTTCCTAGCAGTGCTCTACAAAATCGCTTACCAGTCATCATTGCCCTATGTTAGGGGTAATGAGCTCAACTGTGTCGCCCTTTTTCCTAGTATTGTAGTTTGATTCTTTTTGAAAAATCTGTGGGTAAGAACAGCCAAGTGGTGGAGTTTGAAATTCAAATTTTTTGGGTGGGAAGACTCTAGCGTCGCAGTTTGAATTTCAAGTGGTGCCATATAGTAACGCTGAAGAGTCAGTGGTGCAAAAACAACGACGCTGAGCTTTGAGCATTGGAACTTTTCTATGTATAAAGAAAAACGCAAAATTTTGTGAGAAAATTGATAAGAGATGAGATTAAACCCTCCTTCTAGCATCAAATGTGAGAACCCCAGTCCTAATACCTACAAAACAATGAGACAAACACATTAGATTATAAATTGCAAGCATGAACAAGGATTCCCCATGAAATCCATTTACAAAACTCAAATTAAAAAATAAGAAATGAAGAACACAATGAAAAAAACAAAATAGGTTGAATCCTAATTTAAAATTTCAAACTCATGATCCCATAGGGGAATTGGTGCCAATTTGATGTGAAAATTGACCCTTTCCCAATTCCTATGATGCAAGATTGATATGTTGATGAAAATTGATCCACTTTGATTATGAGGGATGAGATCTCCAAGCCAAAATCTACAAAACCTAGCTATGATTTAAAGGTGATGGATGATAATGGCTAAATATTTTAGCATGGTAACTTTGCATAATTTGTGGATAATCAAATTAGGATATGAGCTCTTTATTTATGGAATGCCAAGATGGATGAATGTCCAAATTTGAGCAATGTGGGAGGAACAGTCATCCAATGGCAAGATGCCACTTGTCAATCTATGAGTGGATGGAGGATGTGCAAGATTTGGGGATTGTGCCAATAAATGCATATTTTTTATTTTCAAACTTTGTTGAAATGACTTGCAAGAGGGAAGGGAAAATGCAAAAAATTCCACTTGGTTGATGTGACCTATTTGACTCAAATTTATGGATTTATTTATATCAAATAAGAGAGGAATATGATAAGAGACTAATTAAATAAGGATTTTGATTTATTCAATTTGAAGAGATGGTGTTAGATTAAATCAAATATGGTTTTAATTTACTTAATTTAATATATAGACTTTAGAGATTTAATCAAATAAAATTAATTATTTAATTAAATAGGGATAATTAGATCGAACTAATTGATTTAATTAACAAAAGACAAAGACTTAATTAGATAAAATGATTTATTTAACTAAGGAAAGAAAATTGATGAATTTAATCAGATAAGGGAATTTGATTAAATGGTTAGACTAAGGGATGATTCAGGATGAAACAATGTTAGTAGGTCAGGATCAGATGCACAATGTCAATTAGTATATTTTATATGTCTACAATTTTCATGACTATGCATGACATTTTATGTTAGGACTTATCACTTGTGTTTATAGATATACTTATCCTATTGATATATGCTTATGGATATTCTAATGACTAATGAAATAGTGATGTTAGATGTTGATTAGTCTTTGATTATCTGGTTGGTGATTATGACATGTTTATGAATATGCTAGAAATAGAATGTGTTACCTTATTTTGGAATGATTTATGATTATTGATGTTATGAGATGTTATATGATCATGAATATTATGCAATTATCTTGTGATTGTTCTTCTCTTGATTGTTATGTAACTGATTTTTATGAGTTAATCTAATTACTTGGTGGTGTTCTTACTGAGATGTGTGGGTGAAAGTGACACTATTGCATCACTCACTTGTGAATATCCTATGATGTTGTGATTTCCTTTCATAGTGTGCCTAATTATATGTATATGTGTATGACTGTGTTGTGTGTTGTAGGTTGCAGGTACTAAGCATCAATTTCACCTGAATTGGTAGGTTTGAGCATGCCTTAAACCCAATGGAATAGTTGTTTAGAGATAGCACTTGGTCCCCTACCCCAGCCATCATACTCGAAGAGGATGAGTACCTGGTTCGATACCCTATCAGTGTGGTCAATCAGTGTTGTTTGTGGTTCTTGCTTTCATTCTTGGGTGTTGGTTAGGTATTGACTAGCATTTAGTTAATTTGATTTAGAATTGTTTGATAAATGCTTTTGATTAATTATCGCATTAAAATAAAATTATTAAGTTTAAAAGGTATTTTCAATAAGTAAATATAAATGCTTGTATATAATTATAACTATGATAAAATAAATTATAATGTAATGTTGAAGTTAATAAATAAAATATTATAAAGCTGAAATAAGAAGTTAATTATTAAACATAAATAAAATTGAAGTATGTCTTGATAAATAGATATAAAAATAAATATATAAATAACCATGGTGGATAATTTAATAATAATAATATGATATTTACTAAAAATATTTTAATCAATTTAAAATTTATTATTGAGAGAAGGAAAGAATAGTTTAATAAATTTAAAGTTAGTTTTAATTGTGAAATTTGAATGGTTTTTGGGAAAAATGAACAGTCTCCCTCTTTCTATAAATATTGTTCTTCTAGGAGATTTTTCATTCTATTTTTGGGCTGAAAGAATAATTTGTCTGCAAAATTGCAAATACTATGGATTTTGAATTGGGATTTTGGATAAATTTATTGGGGTTTCTTGGCAGGGCATTACACCTAGTATTAGAGCCTAGGTTCATAAACTGGGTACTCTAGATACATGTGAGCCCATTATGTCAGATAATAGTGTAACTTTAATAGTTGACCTTGAAGCTTTCTTTCCAAGTCTTCTTGGTTGTGCATTCCCTAGACCTTATCTTATGTTTGTTTGTGCTTGTATTCTTTCTCTCTTCTCTCTAGAAATTATATCTGCGTGCATTATGTGTATTCACATTTTGTGCCTACCTTTTTGATATGAGTGATTGTTATATAATACCATGTGAAATTTGTTTCTCTTGTAGTTTTTGTTGAATGTTAGGGATGGTGTTGAGTGTATGATTGATCATTTTGTATGTATTCCCTTAAATGATGTTACCATAAATGATCCTACAACTAGCTTAATTACAAATAAGTACTATGTCTACCTCCCTTATAAATAGTAGGATAATTTGTGTGTGTTCCACATAATAATTTGACTTATAATAGATCATAATGCATATGCAAACAATTTGCTTAGTGTGCATATATTAGTTGAATGATGTATTTCGCTCTCCCTTCTTTCTTCTCCAAGTTTTATATGAAATATAAAGGATGTTTATTTATGATGTACTATACCAATTAGATGTATGGAGTTTTTCATGTATGTGATATTGTATGCAAAAATATTGTTTGTATAGTTTCACCTCTCAGCAAGGAATTAGGAAACTAACGGTTGCATTTATAATGCTAGGAAATTTTTTTAAATATTGGAAGTTGCACATTCAAGAGCATGTAGCACAAAGATGCATTGTAGATATTGATGTTATGCCTGAAAATTTTGATCATTCTTGCATGATCTTACTTAATTGGCATGTATATGCATTGATTAATTAACAACTAGATCCCTCTCTCTTCTCTCTTTATTTTAAAATTAGGTTCATAATGAATGTATTAGATATCAATAGAGGCATTGAATGCTTAGTAAGGAATAAAATCTAAATTGCATGCAAACAAAATACTTATTTAGAATGGAAATTTTGTATCTAAAAGTTTATGCATCTCATCTAGAATTTTTCTTTTGAAAGTAAGTAGGTAGAACATCTTTGCATGGATAGTATAGGAAGTGTTGTACTAATCACCAGCATCCCCTTCAAGGTTCGTGACATGGATTAACCTCTCCCATGGATCTAGGTAAGTCTAGTTTTTGTAGCAGGCGTTGATGGGTCAATCTTTTTGCACAATGACAAACATACCAACAATTGGTATCAGAGCCTTGGGTCACTAGTTCAAATCCCCTCGGGTAACGTTGAGGGGGGGATTATTGGTCTAATCGCTAGCATCCCCATTTGGGGTTAGTGACATGGCTTAACTACCTCCTATGGATCTAGGTAAGTCTAGTGTTTGTAGCGAGCGTAAATGGGTTGATCTTTTGGAGCAATGAAAAACATACCAATAGGAAGTTCTTATGAAATATTATATTAATAGACCTTGTTATAACATAGATGTTGAATAGGGAAAAGATGGTGTACTGCTTGTAAAGTGTGCATAGAAAGTTTGAAATCATTCCTTCATGTCCCTATTTGATTTGGAAATATTAATGTTTTAGCTCTATGAGAGATCTATGTGGTTAGATGTAACATATAAATGTTGCATTGATGAATGAATAGGATAAGTAATAGTATTTTTTTTTACCTTGTCTAAATTCCAAAGGATATGTGTGTGTTCAATAAGTTTTAGTAGGAAGGAATAATAATGTGGTAAATGATGTTGTAGTATGAGGAATTGGGTGACTAAATTGTTTTGTGGTATTATGAAGAGTATTCTATTTGTCTACATCCTATGCATTGTGCATTGTGAATGATATGGTGTAGTAGTGAATCATAAATATAGAATCTAAAATTAGCTTTCATTATATTTATGATCTTGTGAATGTAATTATTTTGTGAATGAGATATCAAAATAAACTTTGGATAAGTGCTAAGTGTATACCTTGTGTGGGTGTGAAATACTATGTTCTCTCTCTCTCTCTCTCTCTCTCTCTCTCTCTCTCTCTCTCTCTCTCTCTCTCTCTCTCTCTCTTGTATATGTTCTTTACATAAAGGATGATTGCATTGCATGAACTCTAGTGTGTAAGGAAAATATTGTATTGCATTAAAAAGAGAGTAAATGAATGTAAGAAAGTAGGAAACCATGATTTTTTTATTTATGTTCAAATTTTCTTAAGAGATATGTATTTATAACCCAATGGCCTAGTGTGCCTAATGTGAAATCTCTAGTGCACTTAGGACAATGTGGTATTAGGTGTTGTGTAGCAGTTACTCCCTTTGGTGTGGTTGACTTTAGTCACCTCATTTTATGGTTATGTTTGGTATGGATTTTTCCCAAGATATGTTGGTGAGGGCTAGCATGTTTCTTTTGATTTTCTTATGCTAGAACTAGCCACCAAAATCTTTCCTTTTCATTTATTTTGTGATACTTGTCATTTTTTATTCATTATGGGTGTTGAATCGCTGGTATTTTTCATGATTTAATGTTGAAATTGATAATTTCTCCTCTTGGGTATTCTTTTTCAATCTCTTTTGGTGTTCATTCCAAATTTTTGGTATTGTTGGCCCTAGTTTTAGTTTCCAAGTTTTGTATCTATTGGGTTCAATTTGAACTTTTGATAGTGTGTTAAGGAATAATATCATAGAGATTGGAGCCAATCATGTTGGGTAGCTAGATGGTATAATGTAGATTTGAATAAATGAAATGTGTTTTCATGATGAGATGTAGTTGTAACCTTTTGATCTTATGGGATGCTAGAGAAAAGTGTGTTTGGGATAAAGAATTTCACATAATATGTGATAGTTAGGTGATAATGAACTATAGATTCTTTCGACAAATGATCATGTAAGTTTTGTAGAGCTAATTAATCTGAATGTCAATGTGGATTTTATTTGAATATAGTGTGTGTTAGAAGTTATAAACATGCGTTGATATTTTTTCCCTTTCTTCCTATTGAGACTTTACTACACTTTAAGTTTAGTGTGTTATGTGAGAATGTTGATATGATTCATACACCATGCATATTTTTTTTATAATGAATTATGGTTTTGGATATTGTAGGATATATTAATTGTAATTAGGTTGGAGAACTTATTTCAAACCTTCACTCTTATAAATGTGTTCTTTGGACCTCAGTAATGCAGAGGAGTGTGTTTGAGTAAATGCTATTTAGTGTAAGATTAGAACTTTTATTGCTTATATAGATGATAGGATAGGGTCGACATGGTTGAAAAGAGTAAGTTATGATGTTTTGTGTTTTTATGGATGCCCACTCTATAATGAGAATGTTGAATGAAATTCTTACCCTACATGGATGTTTGTTGGAGTGGTAGCTTTTGGTAGGTGTTTGAGTGAATTGATATGTTTAATGTAATTATTGACAAGTGATGTATCTTGTTATGTCATTTACGAAATGCATTCATTGTGGAAACTACGTGGCATAAAGGAAATCTTTGCTAATATTATCTTACTTTAGGAATTGAGAAAAGGAAGAAAATGAGTAGGTTAGGACATTTTTACCTATTTATGAACTATAATCACAAGTAAGTTAGTTATGTTTCTTGTATTTACATTAAAGGAAAGGTAAACGTAGTATTATTCAATAAATTTTAAACTAATGTGTGCATTTTTACACCTTAAATCTGCGATTTCCAAGAGTAATTTGAATCTTAGGGGGGGAGGATGTAGTGCCCCTCCATGTTGCAATATTTATGATGCTTATGTTAGATGATAGAGAATTTATTTTTTGTTTTTAGGTACTCTTTTCTTGTGGTTAGGGCATTCAATAATAAAACTTGTTCAGTATGTTTCTATGTTAGGTAATGTAATACTCAAGACTTATTAAGATGTTAGGATTAGATAGGTTATGGTTATTGTTTATGTTTATTAAAAGACTAAGAGTTACTTCCTTATGATTATAAGTTAGATGATGTATTAGGATATTATCATACTAACCCTTGTTGATGACCTTATGCATAAATGATCTAAGGGGCATTAATGCTTTATGATTATGATAACCCCTATTTAATGATTTTATTTAAGGACATTTGATGAAGTACTAATGTTTATAATGATATGCTTAGATTATTGTCATGACTATGGTGGTGTTTTATGTTATGACTTATCACATTTGTTTATAGATATGTTTATCATATTGGTATGTGCTTATGGATACTCTAATGACTAATGAAATAGTGATGTTAGATGTTGATTAGTCTTTGATTATTTGGATGATGATTATGACATGTTTATGAATATGCTAGAAATAGAATGTGTTACCTTATTTTGAAATTATTTATGATTATTGATGTTACGAGATGTTATCTGATCATGACTATTATGTGATTATCTTGTGATTGTTCTTATCTTGTTTGTTATATAAATAATTTTTATGAGTTAATCTAATTACTTGGTGATGTTCTTATTGAGATGTTTGGGTGAAAGGGATAGTGTCACATCACTAACTTGTGAGTACCCTATGATGTTGTGATTTCCTTTCATGGTGTGCCTAATTATATGTATATGTATGTGTACAACCATGTCGTGTGCTATAGGTTAAAGGTACTAGGCATCGACTCCACCTGAATTGGTAGGTTTGAGCATGCCTTAAACCCAATGGAATAGGTGTTCAGAGATAACACTTGGTCTGCTACCCTAGCCATCATCCTCAAAGAGGATGAGTACCTAGTCCAATACCCTATCAGTGTGGTTAGCCAGTGTTGTTTGTGGTCCTTGATTTAATTCTTGGGTGGTGGTCAGGTATTGATTGGCATTTAGTTCATTTTATTTAGAATTGTTTGATAAATTCTTTTGATTAATTGTCACATTAAAATAAAATCATTAAGTTTAAAGGGTATTTTTGATAAGTAAATATAAATCCTTATATATGATTATAGTTATGATAAAACAAATTATAACGTAATGTTGAAGTTAAAAAATAAAATATTATAACATTGAAATAAGAAATTAATTATTAAATGTAAGTAAAATTGGAGTATGTCTTGATAAATAGATATAAAAATAAATATATAAATAACCATGGTGGATAATAATAATAATATGATAAACTAAAAGGATTTTAATCAATTTAAAATTTATTATTGAGAGAAGGAAAGACTCATTAAATAAATTTAAAGTTAATCTTAATTGTGAAAATTGAATGGTTTTCTAGGAAAATGAATAGTCTCCCTCTTTCTATAAATATTGTTCTTCTAGGAGATTTGTCATTTTTTTTTGGGCTAAAAGAATAATTTTTCTACAAAATTTGAAATGCTATGGATTTTCAATTGGGATTTTGGATAAATTGATTGGGGCTCCTTGGCAGGGCATTACATTTGGACATTGAATATATCTATTTTTAAGACACTTGATAGTGGAGCTTTGTTTTTTGAGAAGCTTAGCCTCCACGAGAGCTCAAGGTATAATTATGGTTCTAAAGCCATGTTAGTGAATTTTACTACACACTTGATAGTACTTATATTTACATTTTTTCATTCTTTATGTTGTTTTATCAATTAAATAAATAGAAAGGTGATCTAAAATAGAAACTACAATAGCTTAAATTGCCATGCTCATTTCTTTTAGATTGTTCATTTATGTGATCCTAAGAATTTTATCCTACTCTAATGTGCAAAATAACTAAGAAATGCAAGTGATAAAAAACCAAGGACACCTCAAGATTAGCCAAAGAAATGATATAACAAGAAGGCAAATGGATAAAACAAAATGGAAATGATTTCACCTTCCTTGTTGTTGATGTCTCTTGGATTGGCCCTTGTTTGGGATGATTTTGTGTGCTCCTGAGATGATTGCTTGAGTGACTAAATGAAAGATTAGATGTGAAAAATGATAAAAGAGATGGCTAAATGATGGCAAAGGATTGAGAATGCAAATTGGCAGCATGTAGTTATGGAAATCTAAAGTGTTCAAAATACCCTTGAGGAGGGGGTATTTATAGGAGAATTTGAATTCTCTAGAGAATTCAACGGTCAAGATGCATCCAACAAGGCCAAGATGAAGGGCTATGGTGGGTTGAGAACCCACAATCCCTCACATCTTGACATGTGGAGGGTGAAGTGGACAAGGGGATATGAGGTGGAGGAAGGACATGCACCTTGGGGAGTGAGGAGATTTCCTCAAAAAGGGATTCCTTGTCCCCAAGTGTGAGTGAAAGGGACATTTGAGGAATTTTGGAATTCCTCAAAAATCTACATGGGAAAAGGAAAGGTGGTTGGGGATATAAATGTGAATTAAAAATTCACATTCCTAGGATGATCTAGAGGATAAAAAGTGGGCTCCAAAAAGGTGGGACTTGGTCACATGTGGGGATTGTGACAAGTCCAAGGTTCTAGAAGCCTTGGAAGGATAGAATGTGAATTAAAAATTCACATATAAAAGAGGGGAATCTAGGATAAATAAAAAGGAATTAAAAATTCACATGGGAAAGGGGGTCAATGCCAAAAGAAGGTAAATGCAAAGGTTGGCTAAAAAGTGGTGCTAAATCTAGCTAATGACCTTGGTTAAGGTTATGCAAACATTGGATTAGGCTAATTAATGGTAGATTAGAGGCAAGTGGAAAATGTAGGAGGATGTGACATTAATCTGTGATTAAGAGGATGCACATCATAATCATGAATTAATTAAATTAATTCAGATTAGGGCAAGGTTATGGAGGATGTGACAAGGAGAGAGAAAGTGAGGAATTTTAAATTGATTTTAAATCAAAAGGGGGAAAATGACTAAATTAAATAAATTAGTGTATTTATTTAATTCAGAGAGGAATAGGGTGAAAGACAAAGTATTAATTATTAAATTAAATACTTTACCGATATGAGACAAAAGGCGTAATATTAATTTAATAAATTAATATTAACACGATAGACGGAAAGGCAGTAAATTTAATCATATGGAAGTGATTAAATTTAGATGTCTACAATTTCATCTACAATTACTGTCATTTATCATTATGTTAAATTTGGACCTTAGAAATACCAACTAGCTTGTATAGCTAGGGTTGTAGCATAATATTTGATTTAATTTTCATGTATATGTTATTTTTATATTTATAGTGAGTGTTTTACTTCACTTAATGTAATATTAAATCACATTTAAATTTTACCTTTAATTTTCTATCATCATATCCCTTGAACCTCATATGGGTACAAGTTCTAATTTTTTTTAATTTTTAATTATATTTTGAATACATTATATTTTTTTGATCTATAAGAAGTTGTGGACTATTGGAGTATGAAAACACTGAGAGGAGGGGGGTGATCAGTGTTTTAATAACCAAATTCAATTCAATTTCTTTGTAATATTTGGATGTTCAATTACTAGAATGTATTAAAATGAGATAGCTAGGAGCATATGCTTGAACAAAATGAAAGTTCAAATGTTGCAAAGTACATAAATGAAACATCAATACTGAATTGCATGAATCATGAAAACCATATGAACCAAAAAACCATAAGACAATGATTTATAAGTGGAAAACCTTTTATAGGGAGAAAAAACCACTCAAAAAATGCATTTTATTAGGCCTCACTAGAAAAATGGTAATCTCACTTATTACAGCCTCACTGGAAATGGAATCTCACTAATTGTTGCCTCACTAGAAAAGGAATCTCACTAATTACTGTCTCACTGGAATAATGATCTCTAACTAACATTTATAAATAATCAAGATAAAGAGTAAAAGATAGAGGATCTCTCTATTTCTCTGAAGCTCATGGAAACTTTTTGTCTTAATACATTTCATGTCCTATAGGTTCCATTACATTTGAAACCTAGAACACACAAAATGCATTAATCTATTCATTGTCTTTTTGCAATTGTCCTTTAAAGAAAAAGATTCAATTTATAGTCAAACTATAAAAGCATATTCAAGGATACATTTCAACTAGCAACTGCATTTGAGGTAAGGTTTAGAAAGAAACCTCTTTTTAAAAAACAAAATAATCGAAACTGTAATTGAATCAAATAAATCTTGCAATCTTAAACTTTCATCTCACTATCTAACCATATGATAAGCTCAAGAAACTGATATATATAGAAATAAATAGCCTTACAAAAATCAATAAATCCATACCTCATTTTAAGAAAGAATGTAACTAAAGCAACTTACAAATCTTTCTACACAAACCACTGAATCCTCCAACTATCCATAACCACTACTAACTATCAATGAAACCTTTGTAAACTTTTTTCTTTCCAAGCTTTGACTCATGTCATTCATTCCTCAGTTTAAGAAAGAATATAACTAAAGAAACTTAAAAATCTTAACTGCACAAACCATCGAATCCTCCAACTATCCATAGCCACCACTGACTGTCAATGAAACCTTTGTATACTTGTTGCTTTCCAAGCTTGGACTCATGCCATTCATTGTCTTTTTTCAATAGTCCTCTAAAGGGAAAGATTCAATTTATAGTCAAACTATAGAAGCGATTTCAAGGATACATTTCAACTAGCAGCTGCAAGATAGGGTTTAGAAATAAACCTCTTTTTAAAAAACAAAATAATCAAAACAATTGAATCAAATAAATCTTGCAATCTCAAAATTTCATCTCACTGTCTAACCGTATTCCAATCTCAAGAAATTGATATATATATATAAATCAATAACCTTACAAAACTCAATAAATCCATACGTCAATTTAAGAAAGAATGTAACTAAAGCAACTTACAAATCTTAACTGCACAAACCATCAAGTCCTCCAACTATCCCTAGCCATCACTAACTGTCAATGAAACCATTGTACACTTGTTGCTTTCCAAGCTTCGACTCATGTCATTCATTCCTCAAGTATCAAACCCTAAGTTTTATGCTACATAAACCAAGATTTTGACCTTCGTTATACTCGATATACTATTCTTTTGTAAACCATATGAATTTAACTTGTTGAATTCGTAACCCTAGAAAGGGGCTGATAAATACAATGTTATAAACACCCTTCAACCCTTTCACAAGCACCCTTAACTTGCTAGTGCAGGTCACTCCCCAATGAATCAAATTTATTTGACACTTTAGAATTTAGGGTATGTGTAGGATCATCATGGAAAAAACATGCCCTTAAGTGGCAAAAAAATCAAAAAAATTAGAGTTAGGCAACTTTACTTAAAAATTTGAATAAGTTATCTATATTATTTCAAAAATATGTAAGAATAGAATCTATAGAAAATTGAATGTAGTTTCTAAACTACTAGGTTTGTTTAAAAAAAGAAATTTATTTGGTGAAAATTTGAAATTTCAATGCACTAGTACTTAAATTTTAGGGAAAAAATAATTAGGTGTCTGTCTAACCACCTAACCACAATAAAATGATAATATTTTAGATATAAGTAGACGACTCATGTCCTGATGTGATGCATATTTTTTGTATTTTTTTTCCAAATAAAAAATTAATTATGATTTTTTTATCACAACTTTTAAAAAATATTAAAAACTTGTATGTCTGACCACCTTAACTTGGTCAAAACTTCATGAAATTCAATTTTTATTTTTTTAATCCTATAGTATGTAAAGCATAGAATGTGACACACATTTTGGATTCAAAAAATGTGATACCATTTGAAAGCTATATATGTTTTTCAATCAATTTATCAATTGGGACTTTAGTCATAATTTGAATAGAAAATGAATAATCATTACTTATTAAATTCAAAGTAAAGCATAATTTATATTGGTGGAAAGCTGAGAATCTCCTTTAAAAACCCTTTTTGTTTCATCAAGTTTGGGTAAAAAAGAAGTCATCAACCACATACCCATCATATTGCCACTTTTTGGCCCATCATGATCCTGCACATACCCTTTATAAATAAATTACAAAAATTTCAAAATTCCTTGAAGGTATACAAATTCCCCTAGTCACCATACACATTAGACAAGGTAACAAGAAGTTTTGCAACAACATATATTTTCCAAGAAGAACATCAAGGTAGAATGATAATGTGCTAACACCATACAACCAATCTCCTGAACCACTAAGGATACCTTTGTATCATAATAATTTGCAAACCAAAATAGTGATAATGACTAACATCAATTAAAAACAATGCTAAAGCTAACATGGAAATGGGGTACATTCCCATATAAGAAATAGTAAATATGAGAGTCGCATCAACCCTCTAATAGGTGTGAATCCAAAGGTCCCCATTTGTGAAAAATCAAAAAATAAGGTTATTGTTGCCACTTATAGGAAAGAAAAATGAAAAGAAAAAGAGGGGTGGATCAAGCTTTGACCATTTGTCCCACATGTTATGGATCGGATCTAGCCTATTTATCCAAGAATGCTTACAAGTGGAACACAATGTCCACTATGCAAACCAATGCATGCTCACAAGGGATAGTGAAACCTTAGGGCATCCACTTGGTGAGCCCCCATCAAGACACATATGCATGCGACTGGTATGCACTCACACAAAAAAGCAAGTGGAAATGGGAATGTAATTCCTAAGTTTGGCTCCCATACACACAACCATACTGAAGCTATACCTCCTAATTACTTTGATAAAGAACCAAATAACAATGAACTTTGAGTTCCAAGAGGCAAGCAAAGCTTCGTATGCTTGACACCCATGAACAAAGAGAATGGTACAACAAGCAAGCAAAGTACATTATACAAGGTGACCATATAACATATATTACAAAATAGTGTAAGTTATGTTCAAAGGAGTTTTTCTTAGTTCATTTAAGGCATTCAACTGAGGGAACATCATGCCTAATGTCTCCAGGAGAGGACCAATTGAAGAATAGAAGATTCACAACTTAGGGGATGCAGTGTGTTGCATCAGGCCACTAATAGGAATATAATATTCTATGAGAGAGCACACTCCTGAGGGACATCACACCCAATGTTACCACAAAGAGATAGATGCATCGCATGAAGTAAGAAGACTATGCAATGAAATATGATTTGTAGTAGAATAATGTCAATATATTCCCCCACTTTAAAGAAATTACTAAACACCATGCTATGAGCAATTACTTTAAAGTAGAAAATGATAAATGCTAAAAAGGAAATGAGAACTTATTCGAAAAATCCTATGCCAAGTCATATGTTTCCAAATGAAGCTACATCATGAAAATGGGTTGCTTCCAAAATGAAATCCCAAAATTATATAAGGGGTCCATGGATTTAGTGTCAGTATGTCTTTGCTACAATGTTATTTAGAGAGCTTAGAAACATCATCATTGCTCAAATACTCATGGAATAGGAAGAATGACACAAAGAGAGTGAAAACAAAGAAAAATACTTTCAAGTCAATATGGAAGAGACTTAAATGTCTCGACAGCTTGCATCATCCCCAAAAGGAAAAAACAAGATAAATGAAGAGATAAAGGTTTATGACATGGAAAGGAATGTAGGTACATATAAAGGAAAGCACAAAGAGAAGGGGGCATCAAACATAATAATACGGGGGGATCACATTATGCACACTTGTAGTCACACACATAACATGAAAAAGAAAATAATATAAAAAACTAGTAAGGAACATGTGAATCAACCTATAGTAGGTCATCCACTTCCCAATCTCATTCATTGTATAGAAAAGGAGGAAAATTAGCCAAAGGGACAATGACAAATGTAGTACTAGGAAAAGGCTATCTAATTCTTTCCCCCACTAAGTGCAAGAAAAGAATGAGCTAAGGTAGGTGATGAGAAGGATCTCTTTGCATTCTACAATGACAATGAATGTAAAGCATGTAATAGTGAGAATGTTAAGATCCTACAACTATTACATGGCAAGGAGTGGAAGGAAATGCTTTAAGGAACAATGTCTATGATATCAAACTTTTTAAAGATTTATTTTAAAGCATGACACTCATTAGTACTATGTCCAAATATTCTATGATATCTACAATGAGATGTTTTTTTTCTCTTAGGATTTGGGAATCAATTTTCTCGCATGGGTGGTAATGTAATAAGTCCTTGGCTTAGAAGTATGTGTAAAGTTCTTTCAGTTTTAGATGGAAGACAAGGGAATTGTAGTTTCTTGAGTTTGTAAGGCCTTCGTTGCTTGCTAGATTCACTGATTTCTCTAGGTGGAATTAGGGTAGGAAGACTGGAAATGACCTTGTCTTCTTTATCATCATCATGAGGCATTGGTTGTTATTTTCTCTAGGAGTTGATGAATTTCATGTGAATTTGTTATGTCAAATCCTTGTTTACTTAAGATTGTGAATCCTTTCCCATATTTCTCTTCTAGGTTGATATGAGTGTTGATCAATTTGTTAACATGAGATTGATGCACGTGATTAGAGGAACTAGCTTCACCTATTATAGGGAACTTAGGGTTAGCTTGTATTTTAATTTTAGGATGTTAAAGACCAAACATCTCAAGTGGAGTTGGTTGTTTCATAGAGGGGTAAAAGAATGCATTGTTCTCAAGGTTGTTAAGGAAATCATTTATGAAGTTGTTCATGTTGTCAGCATCTTCTCTAATGACGTCAACATCATAAGGATGTCATGCATTAGGAGTTGATTGAGCATGAGTGAATTCAATTTCATTAGGGTCATTTACAAAAGCACAATTTGAGACATCAAATAATGATTTTAAGTTTTGTATGTTGTGGTTGTGTTACTGATATGTGGTTGTCATTCATGTCAAAACTATTCGCATTAATGCATTAGAAGTTGTATATGTCCAAGATATTGAGAAAATTGTAATGAAATGAGTTGTAGGTTCTTCGTGGTGAAGTGAAATTCAATCAGTTGGTGAGCTTAGTACATTGATGATAAGATGTTGTGGATTAAAGGGTCTTTTTTATTATATATAGTTTATCCATATCAAGTTTTAGAGATCCACATGAAGATTTGATTGAGTTATGAAGATTTATATTTTGACAATTTTTTTGTTGCTTCAGTTGGTGCTTCTGATTCAAGATGATGCAATTTCAGTTAGTTCAGTTGTTGTAGATGGTTCTCTAATTATTTGTGATGTTTGTAGATTTTTCTAGGTTGTGCTCTATTTGTGTTGCACATACACATTGATCCTTGTGCTCGTGATTGGTCATTTTCTCTTGTGTGTTCATGTTTTTCATGTTCTTGGCCTATAGCATGATTGTAGCGTGTTGTGGATCCTTGAACCAAAATTGTTTGAAGTATTTTCATGCTTGAGATATTATTTTTGGTCTTCACTAAGTTGTGGTAAACCTTGGTTGATTCGTATTAACAATTTTTATTGATTTGGACTAACAGTTTGTAAAAGTTTTATTATTTTGTTGAAGCTGACATGTAGCGATTTAGTTTCTTATTGTGGATATATATATATATATATATGCAATTGTTTATTCCATTTGAAGGTATGCTCATGTGTGGTGTGTGTGAATAATGTTCTAAATCATTCAAAGGCAGAGTAGAGTGTGAAGAAGAGTGAAGAAGTGTGAAGAAGTGTTCATGTGCTTAACTGGAATTGTAATCAAGCATTATTAGATGTTATTTTCTCAATTCAAATCCCTACGGATGTAATCTAAATCTTTCTATAAGATAGTGTGTCCTCCCTTGGGTAGTAAGCCTAGTTGTAATTGAGCAGTCAGCTCTAGGAAATGTGCATGAATGCATGTGCATTCCCATTTTACTCTTTATACTTTTAATAGGGTATAATCTTGTGGACTGACCTCCACTATGGTTTTTACCCTAATAGGGTTTCCATGTAAAAAATATTGGTGTTATGTGTATTTTTGATGTCCTGATGATTTGTGCTTTCATTCTTGCTAATCAGATTTAAGAATGACGTTAATAAGTTTTGAATTTCTGTGATGATTGATTCACCCCCCTCTCAGTTGTTTTCCCATGTGTTGCCAACAATTGGTATCAAAGCAGCTTCCATGGAAGAAGTTTAACAAATTGAGGTGATCCATGATGGTGATATACAAGAAGGATAGTCAAGATTTGAAAGAACAAATTATTCTCTGTGGAAGACTCAAATGGAGTGTCGTCTGAGATGCATTGGCGAACCCTTCTAGAACATCACATGCAATAGTTATGTTATTCCACATAATGGTTCTACTACTACTACAGAGTTAGGGATGTTGAGTACAATATCGAGGCTAAGGAAGCATTGTTGAGTGATTTGAATGATTTTGAGATGACTAATGTGATGGATCTGAAGACTGCTTATGAGATCTAGAAAAAGTTGGAAACTTTGTAGAAGGTGATGCTAATGTGAAGATTGCTAAGTTACAAAGTCTAAAAGGGAAATATGAAATGTTGAGAATGGGTGATTATGAGAATATTACTAGAATTTCATGTAAAGAGTGAATGAACTTGTGTGTGGTATCAAATGTGTTGGTGGATAGTTGGAAAAATCAAAGATTGTTGCTAAAGTACTTAGATCCTTGCATGTTGCATACAAATTCAAAGCTACATCTATTGAAGACTGGTCTGTGACAAATGTTACCAGAGATATGTTGATTGGTAAGCTTGTATTGCTTTTGAGTTGAGTAAATTTGATAATGCCCTTCCTAAGGTAGAATCTACATTCAAGGCTACTACTTCCATAAGAGACAAATAGAGATATGATCTCAGTGAAAGTTCTTCTAGAAAGGTATTCGAGTATGAGGAAGAAATAAGATAGATTGAAGAAGAAAAAAGAGAACTGGATGAGCTTGAAGTGCTTATTTTCAAAAGAGAATCCAGAGGACAAGGTAAGTATAAAGGAAAGTTTCCTATCAATTTTTTTTCTTCAAAAAAGATAGGTCATTTTGTATCAAGGTGTTCAGAAAGAGTTCCTAAGTCAAGACCTAACAAGCCTAGATTTCAAAGAAAGTGTTATTATGTTGTTGATGAAGGTGTGGCAGATGATGAATCTAATAAAAGGAATGTAAGTGAGGATGAATGGGTATTTATTGCTATCAAGGAAAATAATATTGTGTCTATTGAATCTGCTAGTTGTACAAATATGGAGAAAGCCCTAGTTGTTCGAGTTGAAGAGAAAGATGAATGGGTGATTGACAATGGATGCTCTCATCACACGACAGGTGATAAATGTAATTTTGTGAGCTTGGAAAAGTATGATGGTGGTGTTGTGAGATTTGGTGATGACAAATCTAGTGTAATCCATGGCAGATGATGTATTTCTTTTTATTGTAAGCATAATACTGATGATGTCCTATATGTGGAAGGTTTGAAGCATAATATTTTAAGTGTTGGAAAAATGGTTGATAAGGGATACAATCTTTAGCTCAAGTATGGAAACTGTAGAATATTGGGAAGTTCCACAAATGTAATTGCACCAGGTACAAAAACAAAAGGTAATATCTTTCATCTAAATGTTGCTAGTAAAAGTTGTCTAATTGCTCAAGTTGATGAAAGTTGGTTGTGGCATAGGAGAGTGTGTCATGTTAACTTTGGTAAAATTATCAAGATAAGTTCTACTAAGGTTGTGAGAGATCTTCTTGAGTTGATGAAACCTACTAATACTATATTCAAGGAATGTCAGTTAGGGAAGCAAACTAGAATTTCATTTCAGAGCAAATAGTATTGTTCAAATGAATTATTGGAGCATGTGCATACTAATCTGTGTGTCCCTTCTAGAGTCAAAATTTTACAAGGTTATATGCATTTCATGTTGCTTATTGATGATTATTCTAGAATGATGTGGGTTACTTTCTTAAGGGAGAAATTTGAAGCTCTAGATAATTTCAAGATCTTTAAGGCTATGGTTGAGATAGAGAATGGTTTGAAGATTAAATGTTTGAGATTAGATAGAGGTGGTGAATTTGCTTAAGGTGAGTTTAATTATTTTTGTGAAGAATATGGGATAAAGAGATAATTATCTACACCTTCGACCCCTAAACAAAATGGAGTTGTGGAAAGGAAGAACATGGAAATTGAAGAAGTTGCTAGAACTATGATGCTAGAAGGGAATGTGAGTATTGTTGTTTAAACTCTCAACCGGGAAAAAATTAGAGGTGATACTAGTAATAATCCTTATGAGTTATGGTATGGTCATAAACCTATTGTTAGATACTTCAAAATCTTGGGGATTAGATGTTATATTAAAAGAGATGAAGATATAGGAATTTTTAATGCTAGGAGTGATGAAGGTAATTTTCTTGGTTATTCTACTAAAAGCAAGGCCTACCAGTGCTATGTAATAAGAGACTGGGGAAAATGGTTGAAAGTGAAAATGTCAAGGTTGATGAAGACAAAGCTAGACCATCCAAAACCTTTGGATATGATTTAGATGGTTAGGATGACAGTTCAAAGAAATTTCAAACTTTAAATCAAGTTCAAATCATTCTCATGAATCAGGAAAATCAAGAGGAAGAAGAAAATAGTGAAAGTACAAAAGAAAGATCACAAGAGCCTAAAGTTCAAGAACATCCTAAGAATCTGAGGTTGTAGACACATAAAAATGGCCTCAACTTGTAAACCATATTTTTCTATGATGACCACGCTTCTCCCTCACATAATTCAATTATCTAATCATTTTCATTCCTCCATGATTATTTAAATAAATAAATTATGTCTATTTATTTAAATACATCACTAATCAATCCTTAGTTCCTCCATAAAATTATCATTTATCCTTGAATCAAATAAACTTATTTATTTATCCCATTTTCCATCCCACCAAATAAATAATTAAAACAATTATTTATTGTCTTTTATCTCATCCCCATTTATGAATTAAACCATTATTTAATTCATAAGTGAACATTCCACCATAAATTAAATAATTTATATTATTCCAACTACCTATTTTTTTATTTAACCCACTTTCCATCCCACCAAATAAATAATTAAAATAATTATTTATTGTCTTTTGTCTCATCCCCATTTATGAATTAAACCATTATTTAATTCATAAGTGAACATTCCACCATAAATTAAATAATTTATATTATTCCAACTACCTATTTTTTAATTTATCCCACTTCCCATCCCACCAAATAAATAATTAAAACCACAGGTGCAAATGTCCACAATTCAGGATTTGCAATGTCAACTATCGCTTGTCAAATATTGGAGACTCAAAACTACTAATTATGTTTTGCAGGGCTCGTGCTTCAATTTTGCTTTATCTTGAGTGCCTTTTTCACATAGATTTATTGGGCCTAAAAAAGAACTTGTGTGCTTGAGTTGACATCATAAGCTTGGATTAAAATAAACAAAGTGTTTGATGTGTTTGCCTCACACTTCAATTTGGCTATTAAAATGAACAAATGCTTTCAACTTGTGTAACCTTTGATTCAATAATAGGAGTATCCTCTCCCCTTGTGCACTTGTGTGATCCTGGGTGCAAGAGAAATTGTTATTAACTCTAGTAAATTGGGCCTTCCTTGGTGAGAAAAACTACTCACCCCAAGGTGACTTAGACCGGTAATGAACCTCTTTGGCCGATCTACCCCTTACCGGTATATAAATGTGAATCCTAACAGAAAGCCTAGGGTTACGAGTGAATATGTGTCATATGGACAGAGTTGTACTCCCATAAACCCTATTGAGCATAACCTCTTCAGGCTGGAGTGCCATCTAATCGGTGATTAATCTCTTGCCCCATGTATGGCTACTCGAATGGGGGTCCCGAACTAAATAATCTTGTGTAGTAGCCAAAAACCTTCTATCCGCTAGTGCAACAACGGTTGTTGTGAAGGCATCCACATCTTCACAGTCTTTAGTAGAGGTGATTAGCATGCCATGGGAGTTCTATGGGCACTGGAAGCTTGGTTGGCCTAAGAAGAGAGTGCACTGTAAGGGGGAGCCCATGCAACCAAGCTTCTGGATTCACACGCTAAGGATATGTGGCTAGGGAAACCCAAGTGGAATCTAGGAGATATTGTCCTAGCCTAACCATAGGATTGTGCTTGTCTTTATTGTGCTTGATTATACATTTAAAACATCATGTTTTCAAAGTTTTTTTTGGATTCTCAAATAGTATACACAACAATCACAAATCTAGAAACAAAACAATCAACTTTAGACAATTCTGACTTTTCATCAAAAAATCACAAAATTGAATTAGAATCCAAAAAATTTTCCTACTATCCACCATCTTTTCTAGAAGTCTTTGTTAGAAACCAAAACTGAAATTGCTCAAAATTTTCATCATTCAACCATTAGCTTGCATTTTTACCTTAGGTTCAACATTGTTAATGTTAGTTGCATTCCCTAGGCTTCATAATCATCCTTTTCTACATAGACTTGTCCTTAGACTTTGGATTAGGCCACCTCATCACACTTTGCAAAATCATTGCCTTCAAGAGTAGGTTATCTTGGGACTTAATCAACGATCTCTTTTTCAGTCATTGTCCTTTTTGTGAGAATTTCCAACTCAATAGTCTAGTTAGGAAAACTCACTAGTCATTTTGACCTTGTCACTTAGTCCCTTTAACAAGTCCTTTGATAACCAAAATTAAGACATGTACATTAAGCTTATAGTGGTTAGGCAACCCTTTCTCCAACTTTCATTCATCTTAGTCCATACTTTTCATATTTTATGACTAAAAATCCAAAAAAGAAAAAAATCAAAAATATTGTTCACCCTAGTCCTCATTTTGCACCTTGGAATTGCATTAGTCACATTTTTAGTCAACATTATCATCCTAGTCCTCATTTTGCACCTAGTCAATTTTCTCACCTTGCATTAATCAGCATTGTCATCTTAGTCATCATTGTCACCTTGACCTTAGACATCTTTCTTTGGCAATCTTGTCATCGTGCATTAATCATTTCCTTAGGAAAACGTCATAATCACCTTGCATGTCATCCTTATCACAAAAACACAAAAAAAATAGACTAGTTGTCATAATCATCATCCTCATTTGAGAAATTCTCTTTTATGGTCAAAACTAGGCTTCAAAGAAAGAAAAGACAAATGGAAAACTTTGGACAAGACTTCAACACCAAAATCAACACCGACACTTATGACATGAACCAAGCCATGAATTTTAATGATCCATTTACCAACATGAACATACAATCTTCCATGAACCTACCAACATCCTCTATAAATCCATTTGAACCATTCATACAGAGAGACCACAATGGACAAGTATTAGCTATGGATTTAGAGGTTGGAGCCCAAAATCCTAACGTAGCTTCATTTGTAGAGGACTTGGCCTTAAACGATGCTGACAGATACCTTTCTATGCTTTTAGACCAAGGGGAAAAAATACCAAGAGGCTTTGACATTAATACCATAAGACCTTCTCTAGACAACATGACACAAAATGTGACACCTCAACAAAACACGAACAATACCTCCAACAATAACACTGTTGTCACCACACAAATTGCTACAAGAACCATCAATGTTACATCTAGTGACACCATAAGTCAAAACACCTCCAACTCAATCAATGCAAAATCTATTGGAGGAACACCCACCATGCCACAAGCAATATCACAATCCATGCCTACAATGTCAATGACATCTTCACAAATAGTTGGAACTACCCTTGGATCTACATGAATGGGGGCAAGTTCCTCAAACCCCATATTTAGAACTTCATCTATGACCATAGGGACATCATCATCAAATCCTTATTTTGGAACCTCATTCAACCCCTTTGGAGGAACTAAATGATGTATTCTTATTAGAGGTCCCCAACCAAATGTTAACACATTGTCAGAACTAAACATCAATGCCTCACAAGGATAAAATACCAACATCCCGCATGGACAATTCAAAGGACAAAATACCAACATCCTGCATGGACAATTCCAAGGACAAAATACCAACATCCCACATGGAAAATTATTCCAATATGGACAAGGCACTCAAATGATACAACAAATGAATAGCTTTGGGAACCAAAATAGTCAAGGTTACCAGATCTCCCAAATATCGACAAATATGGCTGGATTGCACATCCCCACATATTCTCACAGATCCACAGACAACAACACATTCCTCATCAAAATTAGCAATACCAACAATCACCAAACCAAAACATATCATACATTTCATAGCAACACATGTCACATCCAAACTTGAACATGTTATCATAACCAATGGGGACTGAGGGGATACCCATCACTCCCATGTGTGATGTGACCAATAATCCCATAATAGATGCCTTGACAGCCAGAGTGGTAGACCTCCAAAATAGATGGAAAACATGCAAACATCCAACAAAACACCACCAATTTCATATGACCTATGTCCATATCCTTTTGACACAACTTTATACATGCCACTATTTCCTCCTGGATATGTGGCCCCAAACTTCACCAAATACAAGGGAAAGACAAATCCTATTGAACATGTTCGAGAATTCACAACCAACTACATGGAAATTGCATATGAACACATTTACTTGATGAGACTATTCTCCAAGAGTCTAACAGGACCTACACTTGAATGGTTCTCCACTTTGAAGGGGATAAAAACATGGAATGAACTTGTAAACAAATTTCTGAAAAATTATGCATATAACATTGACACAAACACCTCCATCACTAGCTTATGCACAATTACACTAGAAGACATTGGTGAAACTTTTATCCCACTTTTCCAACAATGGAGAGGCCTAGCAAGTCGCTACCACATAGACATACCTAAAAAGGAGAAAGTTGACATGCTTGTACAAACACTCCTAGGCCCATTGTGAAATGACTTACAAGTTCATTGTTGTACAACCTTCGCGGACCTAGTCGAATGAGTTTTCCAACTTGAGAAAGCCCTTATTGCTAAGGGAAGATTAAAATATGGTCCTAAAAACACAAATGCAAGTCCACCCACCAACAAGAAAAAATATTGGGTTAAGAATAAACATGTCACTAATGATGGCGTTGTAGATGCTAAGGCTGTCAATGCAATGGGTCCTATGCTTACCCTTAAAAGGGCTCAATTGTAAAACACATAGATGACCACTCAGACCCATGCTGCCAATGTTGTACAAAAAAATCAAAATAACCTTGGATTCATGCCTTGAAAGTTGTCCCTTCCACGTATCATGAGTGTTTGAAGTTTACCTTTGAAGGCACTGAGATTACCATATATGGAGACCTTGAACCATTTCAATATTGTACCAATTTGAGAGGTATCTCAGAGCGCCAAGTGCCTATCAATAGTGAAGCTTTGACATCTTCATCCTCTAAATTCCTTGACCCATCGACACTTGCAAAGACTCCCACATCCACATCCACCGCCACAACATCCACTTCTACTTCTTTGGTGACCATGACCACCTCCATGACATCTACCACTTCATCTGTCACCCCAAGCATTGATGCAAGTATTAAGATCCAAGACCAAGGGTGTGGAGAGTATAAGCTAAATATGGCCTATTGCATAACAAGGATGCCCAAGTCTCCCCAAGTCTATGGTAAACCTTACTTCATGTTAGTCAAAAGAAATTTTTAGAGTCCCTCCAAAAATAGTATTCATAAAGTGGGGTGAAATGAGTCAAGAGGATACTGACAACATACTATCTTGGATTTATAGAAAACCAAAAGATCCAACTCCTTTTCTAGTAAAAATATATGGTGAAGGATATGACATGATAAAGGCAAAAAGGCTACGATGGAATAAGTGGCCTCGGTAAGCACAAGACAGTAAGGTGAGAATCTCTAGCACCTAAAGGAAGACCTAAACATCTTGGGTTAGGGTTAGGACCATGAGAATTTGGTGATCATAGTACCAATGTGCTTTCTAGCGAGAGAGTAAATACTTCAGACTTTGTTGAGACAATTGAAGATCCCCTTTTTGAAACTGACTCCCACAAATGGGAATTTGGCTCCCAGCGATCCCTGAGTGACTATTTCCTTGAGGACTTGTTCTATGAACCAGGAGAGCCTACGTTTAAAGAGAGATTCTTGAAAATGTTCAAAATTGACATGACACCAAATAGCTTCAAGTCTGGATCCTCTTCTACTCCCATTGACCATAATTCTGACATACTTGTCTACCCTACTAAACCTAATAACCATCATTCAAATTCATTTGAATTTCCACATCATACTACTAACCCTAACTCCATGCCCTCTGTTCCTTACTTTGCTGATGAGTGTGAATCAAGCGAGATAGAGTATTGGATAGAATCTAATATAGAGCTCGATGATAACAATTTTATCTTTAACCTCTCTAAATCTATTGGCATGCTTTATGCATCCTTCCCACCATTAACCAATACTGATGATGGTATTTCCTTAGCCTACCCAAAACTAATCAATTGGGATCAACAAGGCCTGCCAGTTATGGACATATTTCAAAATGATGAGGCCATTACAGAATTCAAGGGACTGCATGAGGGTATACCAAGTGGAGATAACAAGGCTATATTTTCTATTGACCTAGATTGTTATGCTTACTTTGGGGAGACTGCTCCATCCTCTAGTCACAAAATGAAAAATTAAAATAAAGCAAAAAATGACACGTCTTTAGGTGCAAAACAAAAGGAACCTTTTGACAATAAAAAAGTAAAAATAAAGGACATATTCGAAGGTGAAAACCTCTTTGAGGCACCTAAGGATGGAGGACTAGACTTTCTCCCTGTAACTCAAGAAAAATTAGACATGCTCATAGAGGATGCTATGGAAATAAACATATCTATAGTAGAAGATCCTAAGATGGTCCTCTTCGCAACATCTTTGACAAAGGAAGAGAAACTTGAGTTCCATAAATTCTTTTAGAGCGTAAGGTTAACTTTGCATGGTCTTATGTTGATATGCTTGGGTTGGATCCAGAACTTTTCTTGCGCCATTTTCCATTATTTCCAGATGCCAAGACAATGAAACAAAAGCTGCAAAAGATGCACCTACAAATCACCTTTTTAGTCAAAGTAGAACTTAAGAAATTGTTAGATGTAGGATTCATATGGTCCATAGACTATGCTGAATGGATATCAAATCTTATACTAGTGACAAATCCAAATGGTCAAATCCGCATCTGCACATATTTTCGGGATCTGAATAAAGCATGTCCAAAGGATGACTTTCCCTTGCCAAACATTGACATCATAGTGGACCTTATGGTAGGATATGAGATGTTGTCCTTCATGGATGGTTTTTCTGGTTATAACCAAATTCGTATTGCCCCTGAAGATCAAAACAAAACAACATTCACATGTCCTTGGGGCATATACTATTGGAATGTCATGCCTTTTGGTCTTAAGAATGTAGGTGCCACATATCAGAGAGTCATGACAACCAGATTCCATGACATGATGCACTAGATAATGGAAGATTATTTAGATGACCTTTGAAAAAATATTTGACACAAAAAGACCACTTGAAGATGTTAGGCCAAATTTTCAAGAGACTGGAAGAATACAAGGTCTATTTGAATCTAAAGAAATGTGTCTTTGGAATAACATCAGGAAAACTTTTGGGATACATTATTTCTCGTAGGGGCATTGAAGTCTATCCTGCCAAGGTAAAAGCCATATTAGACATTCCTCCTCCAAAAAGGATAAGTGAATTGAGGACATTGCAAGGCAGGATACAATCTATCTAACGCTTCATAGCACAATTGGAAAACAAGTTTCATCCATTTCAATATCGTCTACGCAAAAGTATCCCTTTTGTGTGGACAGATAAATTTTAGGAGGCCTTGCAACAAATAAAAGCTTATTTACTATCACCACCTATTTTAATGCCACCAATCGAAGGGAAACCGTTGATTCTGTACATTTTTGCAACAGCTTCAGCACTGGGGGAATTATTGGCACAATACGACCATTAAGAAAAGGAAAGGGCCATATAATACATTAGTAGGACACTGGTCAAATATGAGCTAAATTACACAACCATCGAACATGCTTTCCTAGCAGTTGTCTTTATTGCTCATAAATTAAGACACTGCATGTTGAATCACCAGACACACTTAGTGGCGAAGATTGATCCCCTAAAATATCTCCTAATTTGCACAACATTGAAAGGTCACTTGGCCAAATGGATAATGATCTTCAGTGAGTATGATATTCAATATGTTGAAAGAAAGGCAATAAAGGGACAAGTGATAGCAGAACAACTAGAAGACACACCTATAGAGGGAAATCATCCACTAGTAGTAGACATTCCAGATGAGCCAATATTTCATACAAAACCTAAGTCACCTTGGAGGCTATGTTTTGATGGATCTCATACAAATAATGGCTTAGGGGTAGGAATATTGTTTATCACCCCTCAAGGAGACTCCATCCCTAAGTCCTTTTGCATTGCTTTTCCATGTACAAATAATGTGGCAGAATATGAGGCACTTGTCACAGGACTCAGAATGGCCATCAAATGGAAAATTAGAACACTTCATGTCTATGGAGATTCTCAGTTGGTCATTAACCAAGTCAACGATGACTATGACACTAAGGAGAAGAAATTAATGCCTTATAAATGAATGGTTGATAGCTTCCAAACATATTATCACATGGTGACTTTTCAGCAAGTTCCAAGAGCACAAAATAAGGTAGCAAATGCAATGGCCACAACTGCCTCTCTCCTGGACATTTCTAGTAATGTGCCTCAATTTGAATTTTTGGTAGAACAACTTTTGGTTCTTGCATATGACATACCCGAATCAGAGATGGTTTGCAAGCAAGATGGTCCCAATTATCCATGGTATCAAGAAATTTATGACTACCTTAAGTCCCAAACCCTCCCCCCTAACATATCCAATAACCAACAAAAGTCCTTTATCCGGAAAGCCACCAGATACACCATCCTTAGTGACACCCTTTATCATTGTAGCTTTGATAGCTCCCTTCTTTGATGTCTTGACATCGATGAAGCACAAATGACCTTGCAATAGGTACATGAGGGTATATGCAGATCCCATTCAAGTGGTCCTACTTTAGCCAAAAAGATAACGAGACTAGGGTATTATTGGTCGGCCATTGAGAAAGATGCACTTGAATTTGTGAAAATGTGTCACCAATGTTAGATACACAGTGACTTGATTCATGCACCAACGTAGGCCCTTCGACCAATTACTTCTCCTTGGCTCTTTGAACAATGGGGACTTGACCTCGTGGGAAAGTTCCATCCTACCTCATTTAATGGTCACAAATTCATCACTACTGCCACTGAGTACTTTATTAAGTAGATTGAAGCCATCCTGATTACTTACATTACCGAAAAACAAATTTCCAAGTTTATCCTCAACTATATCATCTATTGATATGGTATTCCACAATCCATCATCACAAATAACGGTCGTCCCTTCAAAAATTAGGATGTCCATGAACTTTGTGAATGCTTCCATATTCGACACCACTTCTCCATGCCTTACTACCCACAAGGAAATGGTCAAGCTAAGGCATCTAATAAAATGATCATCAAACTTCTTAAGAAGACTGTTAATGTTGTTGGTCGTGACTGGTACATACAACTTAATCCCGATTTGTGGGAATACCACAGTAGCATTCGTACTCCCACTAGAGCCACTCCATTTTCCCTTGTCTTTGGAGCTGAAGCCATCTTGCCCATAGAGGTCAAAATTCCATCCCTACAAGCCTCTATGAAAGGTCTAATCACTGATGAAGAATATAGATAGTCACAACTGCATGAATTAGAAATGCTAGATGAATGCAGACATAATTCCTTGAACCACTTACAGGCATATCAAAATCATCTTTGCAGAAGCTACAACAAAAGAGTGATGACTCAAAAATTTGACATTGGTGACCTGGTTCTCATGCAAAATCCTAAGAATTAATCTGACAAAGAAAAACCAAGCAAGTTTGAGACCAATTGGTTGGGTCCATACATCATCACTGCGTCATTTGGTTCTAGCGCATATCAGTTGGCTACTATAGATGGTGAACAATTGATAGAGCCAATCAACAGTCTACATTTATGCAAGTTCTATACATAGCATTAAAAATTTTGGCCAACAACCATTAAAAATACAAAAAAGGTTGAAAAATACAAAAATATCCTCACTTGGATGAAAACCTAGAAAACAAGCATCTTGGTGATAGCAAGAAAGCAAAAAAAATTGACAAAAATAAAGAGAAACAATTCATCCAATAGTGAAAACCTGGTAAACAGGCACTTTGGATAAGTACCATGGTGAAAACCTGGCAAACAGGCACCATGTGTAGTCATTCATTGCTTTGACATCTATTGTCACTCTATCTACCTTAGTCCATAATAAACATCCATTTTTCTAACATTTGTCATGTTTCACCTTGACATCATGACATTTCTTTCTGTGGCTGACAATGGTTGACATCAAAGTCTTACGCATCGCCTATCATCCATACCAGTCATGTCCATTCCATCATCTTGACTAGGGGAAATATTTTATCATGGGACTGCAGTGTGTATCGCACTTGGTCTTGCCAATCGAAAAAGTCCTGAAAAAATCATAAAAATCATAAGAAGTCCAAAAAAAAGTTTAAATTTCTTTTTAAAAAATCATATGAAGTCCTAAAAAAAGATCTAAAAATTGAAAAATGTCTTGAAAAAAGCACAAAAGCATCCAAATAACATCACAAATCGCAAAAACAAAGTCAAAGTTAGTCATGTCAGTCATTTTAGTCTTTGTCAATTGTCAAACTGCGAGGTCTTTTCACATTTTCTACGTAGGCAAGGCCATCAGTCGATGTGCCCCTGAGACCCCCTAGGTTTAGTCCCTTAGGGTTTGTTAGGTCAAGTCAAAACATGTCAATTCATCTTCAATATGTTTTTCCATCCTAGTCAAACTACGAGGTCTCTGAGTGCATGACGTAGGCAAGGCCATATGTCGATGAGCCCCTGTAGCCACATAGGTCAGTCCTTTAGGGTTTGTCATTTTGGTCAAATAAGTTAGACATAGTCACACTCAGAAACAAGACAATACTTTGAACGTCAACATTCAAATTGTGAACCAACAAACAACATAGTCTAGCCAGTCATCAAGCCAAACATCAGTCAAATTGCTAGCACAATGTCAACCTAGTCACTCTATGGTCCCCACCAAGATGTGTCCTTGGAATTGGACCCCGTCAAAACATCATTTTCCTTCTCAGGATGTGTCTTTCCTGACAACAAGCTTTGTCACATTGTCATTGGCATTTTCAAGATGTGTCCTTCCTGATGATAGGAATCGTGAAAACGTCAATACTGTTAGACTATCAAATCATCAAATTGTCAAACAGTCATGCAATCAACCTTTGACACACAAATCTTGGCAAACATATTGAATGGTTGTTGATTTTTCTGGTCTATTTTATTTTATCTTTTTTATTTTTTTGTCTCTTGGTCATGTTACTAGCTACCTCAAGGATGTCCCATGAAGGATTTAGAGGTGCAATGATGTCTCATGGCCTAATTTTCCTTGATTGTTGTCTTTGGTGTGTCTTGACAAAAAGACTAGGGCTACTTGGCCTTTAGTATGAGTTAGGACATTCCTCATCTGTGGTTGCCTATTTTTTTTGCAAGTGGAAAACCTTGCACGCCTTGGTCTATGTCATATCATGGTGTTTGTTGTCCATTTGTCACATTTTACTACCCAATGATGATTATGCAATGCCTACGATGTTATTTGAAATATATATATATATATATATATATATTGAAGTATTCATTTCTCATCCTCACATCCCTGATTTCCATGCTAACCTTTCTTCTATTCCTTCATCCTCTAGTCCTCTTATTCATTTCGAGAGCACACTCATGTTCTTTCAACATACCTATGCTCTCGAGGGGGCATACCATTGCCTCCTTGTCATCCTTCCTCTCCTCACTTTCAAATTGGGGCATATCCTCATCATCCTTCCTCTCCTCACTTTCAAACTAGGGCATATTTTTGACTTATTCTTTGACACAATGCAATAAACTGCATCATGTCAAAGAGGGGAAAAATTTAGACACGTGAAAATAGCCTCAACTTGAAAACCATATTTTTCTATAACAACCATGCTTCTCCCTCACATAATTCAATTATCTAATCATGTACATTCCTCCATGATTATTTAAATAAATAAATTACGTCTATTTATTTAAATACGTCACTAATCAATCCTTATTTCCTCCATAACATTATCATTTATCCTTGAATCAAATAAACTTATTTATTTATCCCATTTTCCATCCCACCAAATAAATAATTAAAACAATTATTTATTGTCTTTTATCTCATCCCCATTTATGAATTAAACCATTATTTAATTCATAAGTGAACATTCCACCATAAATTAAATAATTTATATTATTCCAACTACCTACTTTTTTATTTAACCCACTTTCCATCCCACCAAATAAATAATTAAAACAATTATTTATTGTCTTTTGTCTCATCCCCATTTATGAATTAAACCATTATTTAATTCATAAGTGAACATTCTGCCATAAATTAAATAATTTATATTATTCCAACTACCTATTTTTTTATTTATCCCACTTCCCATCCCACCAAATAAATAATTAAAACAATTATTTATTGTTTTTTTATCTCATTCTCATTTATGAATTAAACTGTTATTTAATTCATAAGTGAACACTCCTCCATAAATTAAAAATTACCCATTTTTCTCCACCATTGACTTGATTGTCTCCAACTAAATCTCAACCCTTCATTTCAAGGATTTCCCTAACTTTGACCTAATGTTGCCCTAACCCTAATCCTCCTTATGACATTGATTCTTGGCCTTTGATCTTAGGGCTTCACCAAATTTTAATCCTGGCCATCCATTCTCAATTTGGAATTCTTTAAAAGGCTCTCTTTCAAGTCATTTTGGACACACACAAGAGTTATACTCAATATGCTTGAGAGCTTTTGAGTACTTGAGCAACCAATATTAGGTAGAAGTAATGAAAGAAGAGCTACAACAAATTGAAAGAATGATACATGGATTCTTGTTCCTAGACCTAAGGACAAAAATTTCATTAGAAGAAAATGGGTCTTTATAAACAAACTGAATGAGCAAGGTGAAGTTGTTAGAAACAAAGCAATACTAGTGTGTAAAGGATATTCCTAGATTGAAGGAATTGACTTTGAAGGAACTTTTTCCCTTGTTGCTAGGATTGAAGCTGTGAGATTATTTCTTGCTTATGCTGCTTACAAAAATTATAAAGTTTGTCAGATGGATGTCAAGTCAGCATTTCTAAATAGTGAATTAGAAGAAGAGGTGTATGTTGAGCAACCTGTTGGATTTCAATTGACTGATCAGGGAGACATGGTTTTTCAGTTGAAGAAAGCATTGTATCGACTTAAGCAAGCCCCTAGAGCATGGTATGCTAGATTGGATAAGTATTTGTTGAAGATTGGATTTAATAAAGGTACTACTAATAGTAATTTGGATTTCAAGATTGATGATGATAAAGATTTGATTGTGGAAGTATTTATTGATGATATCATTTTTGGAGGAGATGATGGTTTGTGCATGAAGTTTTCTGATGAGATGTAGAGTGAGTTTGAGATGTCAATGATTGGAGAGATGAGATTCTTTTTGGGATTGCAAATTACTTAGTTAGATAAAGGGATCTTTATATCTCATTCCAAGTATGTGAAAGAATTGTTGAAAAGGTTTGGTATGGAAGATTCAAAGCCAGTTGGTACACCTATGGTGATTGGATGTAAGTTGACATAGGATGATAATTTTATGAGAGAAAACTAGACTAGATATAGATCAATGATTGGTGGATTGCTTTATCTAACTCTAACTAGGCCTTATATCATGAATGATGTATGCATTGTTGCAATATTTCATGTTGATCCTAAGGAATCTCATGTGACTTTTGTGAAAAGGATTTTTAGATACTTGAAGGGGATAGTTGATTTCGGCCTGTGGTATCCTAAAGATGATGATCTTACATTGAGTGCCTTTACTAATGCTAATTGGGTAGAAGATGTGAATGACAAAAAGAGTACTAATGGTGGTGCATTTTTTCTTGGGAAAGAAGCCGATTTCATGGCTAAGAAGAAAAATACCATTTATTTATCTAGTGCAAAGGAAGAATACATTGCTACTATTAACAATTGTACTCAATCATTGTGGATGAAGTAGATGTTGAAAGATATCAGAGTTGTGTATGATGAGCCTATTGCCATATTTTGTGATAATTCAAGTGCAATTAACATTTCTAAGAATCTAGTGTTGCATTCAAAGACCAAGCATATATCTATCAAGTTTCACTTTTTGAGAGAGAAGGTGAGTGAAAAGGAAGTCAGATTGGAGTATGTACCTACTAAGGAATAGATTGCAGATATCTTTACCAAGCCATTGGGTGTTGGCCAAAGAAGTTGAGTCCACTTTTCGGCCAAAGTGGAAGTGTTTTTCTTGATTTTTAGAATTTGACACATTTTACCTTAAAATTTGAAGCACTTAGAGAAGGAATCTTCAAAAAAGTCACTAATCATAAAATGTAGTACTCAGAGTCAAGTTTCCAAATATGTAATTTATTTCAATACCTAGTTTGTACAAATTGAGTTTCAATAGGAGTTTCTAAAAACCATTGTTTTAAAGTCACTTTTTTTTACCATACCATGCACATGTACGACATCCATATTTTGACCTAAATTATCATATTTTTCTAAATCCTTTTGGAAAAATATTTGTGACTCACTAAAGCTTGTTCTCGATATTTTTTGTAATTTTTTATTGAATTTTTTTTTGTTAAATTTTTATTAGGCATATTTATTGTTTTGAAAAATCGTTGTGTACGACACACATAAGATAACCTAAAATTATCATTTTTTTAGTTTTTTTTAAATTGAAAAGAATTTTCTAAAGTTTGTGCTCATGCAATCCATTTGTAAAAATGTTATGTTGATGAAACATTATTAAAATAGTAAAAACCCTGATATTTAAAGTTTATGGACTAGTTTCATCAAAAATTAATGGAAAATAGAAAAAATAATCCAATTATAATTTTTTTATATATATTTGGAATTTCCATTGTCTCATCTAAAATGGGTTTTAATTTCGTCAAAAAAATCTACAAAAAAAATTGTCAGTCATATGTCCAAACTTAGTATTTTTCTCTAACATTGTTGGGACCTTCAACTTGTACGTCAAATTAGGCCGAAGGCCCAAGTTCGAATTCCCAATGCTTTTCCTGAACCAAAATACAAGGTAGAAATATGACCACGGAGCAAATCTAATGTCAATTTTTTGGAAACAAGATCTCATTTTGTAAAGCAGGATCTCATTTCCCAATATTAAATGTCATGACCATTGATAGGGAAATGGGATCCCACTTTATAAATGGGATCCCATTCCTTTTTCAATGGTCCCCACATTTAATATTAGGAACGAGATCCCAATTATAAAATGGGATCCCCCTCTATAAACGAGATCCCATTTGTTTTTAACCATTTTATTTAAATTTACTATCAAAATTTACTGTGAAGTCTGCAACTTCACATGTATGGTTGAGAGTAGTAAAATTGGGCTATTTTCCATCAACTAATGTCTTTACAGGTGCTGAACTTGCATTTTTGATTAATTTTTTCAAAGGAGGCATCCTGTAAACCATTTTTGAAGTGGAATTATGTTAGTTTTGTACCTGTTTGGAGGAACAAAAGGTATTCAACTTGCAATATGGATTGGTTTCTTCAAAGGATGCATGAAGAAAACAATTTTTAAAGTGGGACTATGCTAGTTTTCTACTTGTTTTGAGGAACACAAGAGGAATAATTTTTGTCCTTATAGGTCTTCAACTTCCAATTTGTATTGAATTTTTTGAAGAATTTCACCATTGACATTCATTTGTGCTTGAGAATTTTATAATCATGGGAGATAAAGCTCATAATAAGAGGAGGAAGACATTTACTTTTGAAGAAATTGAAGCAAAAAAGAGGAGAGAAAAAGACAAAGAGAAAGAAGAATGAGAATTAAATCAATGAATGATGGGGGAGCATCCAATTCCACAACTATTGAAGATGAAAACATTGAGGAGACCATGGTTGTAGATGAAGCTAATCTACAAAAAGTCAATTTGGAGAAGAATATGATTATACAAGCAAGTCCTACTATGTCTTCAAATCCCTCTTTCAATGCTATGGAGAATGTTTCAATATACACAAATCTAGATATGTCTTCAAATCCATATGTTAATGAAATGGTAAATTTATATGTAGAAGTTTTACAAGATGTTGGACTTAATGATGTTGACATTGATAATATTTAGAAAGATGAAATTTTTATAGAATTTTTTGAAAATGAAAATGAGAATGATCCTTTTGTTGAAAATGAAAAAAAAAATTGTTTCATTGATGTAAATGAAAATGAAAACCATTTTGTTGATGAAAATGAAGATGAAAATGTAAATATTTTGAAGTTGAAAATGAAAATGAAAATAAAGATGAAGATGAAAATCTAGAATGTGTAGTTGAATTTAATGAAAATAATTTTAAAAAAATTGAAAGTAGTGTTATCAATAATCTTCTTTGTCAAATTTCTTGGAGGCAAATAAGAACACATGCAAATAGAATATACAACAACTTCTTTTATCATAAAAAAATTGCAATTCAATGTCAACTAATGATGCAATTGATGAGAATGCAAAAAATGAGGAAAATAATGAAAAGGTTAGGCTTTTTGTTAAACCAAAAAAAAAAATCAATCTTTAAAACATGTTATGTCTATTGTTGCTAGTGCCATTCAATCCATTGGGAAAAATACTTGATCTAAAGATAAAAATGCAGCAAGAAGAGCTATAACAACTGCTATAGTTAATAAAGAAACTTTGAATAAAAAAATGGTAAGCAATATTAGTGAAATTTTAAAAATACATCCTAAAACATTACTAAGAGCAACAAAAAGAAGAGAAAGTATAGAAAATGATCCTATCAACCAATGCTAGAGTTTCAGTGGTTAACTCTCGAGGTTTGATATGAAATTGAATGTTGAAATTAAATCTTCAATTGAAAAATATTGGCATGAGAATACTAGGATTTCATCTAATGCTAGAGATGTTTTAAAATTAAGGGTGTGGTTCAAAGCTCACAATTCTCACCCAAAACACCTATTAGATACAACACAAACTGAATTTTATAGAAAATTTTGTGGTGATTTAGTGTTACCTAGTAATATTAAAATAAGTCAAAGGTTTTTTGAAAAATGTAAACCATGGTATGTAAGAATTAATAAGCAATGAATTATATCTTGTTTTTGTAAAATGCATGTTCAATTATGTTATTTTTATGATTTTTTTGATATATATGTTGTACCTTGCATACTAACATGATTATATACGAATGTGGTATTAATATGCCACCTGAAGCAATAAGGGAGTTTATTTTAGGATTGTTTTATGAAAGATCTAATTGTAAATTGTTTTATTTAAGTTATTGTATTTCTAAACAATGCATTGATTGTGGAAATCTTTCATTCTTAAGAATTTGTATGCATGAATGATTTTGGACAACAATTAGTAGATGTTAAAAGATTTAAGAATGTTCAGTATTCTTTAAAAGATGGAAAAATAGGAAAGTGTTGTGATTTAGTTACAAAAAAAAGTTAGTGTGCATGCATTCATGAGTGAATTTAAGAATAAGATTGCACCAAAATATGTCATGCACTTTGAACATACTCAATGGCTTGATGGCCAATTTTGCACATGTAGAAACACATTTCCAATTGGTATTATACTTTCAGTGGTTGATTTTTTCAAAAAATTATACTCTAGCTCCACAAGAGGAAATTCAATCATAGTATTATAATTTAGTGTAAGTAGCTATGTTTGTCCATATTATTTATGGACATGAAGATGATAGTACTGAGGATGATAGAAAATTTTTGAGGGACTATCATTTTTTATTTGAGTGATAACTGATTACACTCATCAAAGTTTGTTCACTATGGTTTTAGTATATTTTATAGAAATTTAAGAGAAAGAGGAATCCAAATGAAAGAACACCTCATATGGTCAAATAATTGTATGGGACAATTCAAGAATGTTCAAATGTTCTATTGGCTAAGTAGGGTTCACACAGAACTTAATGTCTAGCATATATGGAGTTTTTTTGTAGCTGGGCATGGTGAAAGAGAACATGATGGAGTTGGTGTGTGTGTCAAAAGAATTCTTGCTAGAGAACAATTAAATTTCGAGGATGCAGTAAAATTTAAAGATGCACATTTGATTGTGGATTCGTGTAATACAAAATTATCTACACCTAGTTCGAGTGAGTACTCTATAGTTCATTGATTCTTTTGGTTGGTTGAAGAAGAGAACATTATACCTAGAGTTGACTATGAGATAATTAGTGGATCTACTAAATGGAATTCATTTAGGAGCTCGATAACAAGCACATTGACTATCTGGACAAAGGAGCTTGCATTTATTTGCTAGTTTTATATCTTAGGAGATTGGGAAGCATGTGAAAATACATAATGGGTTGACTAGTGGGAGAAAAGATCATTGACACCTACACAAGCACATGATGAATATGAGAGAACTATTGAAGAAAATGAAAAATTGTTTGCATCTGAAGACTATGACCATGTTTTAGACCTTGTACAAGAAGGTAATTTAATTCATTTTATTTCACTTTATTAAGTTATTTTGTAATACTAAATTATTTATATGGATATGAGCAAATTATTAAATCATTTTTTGTTTGCAAGACATGTGTATGTTGTTGTTGCACCTGGGGGGAACAAAGAGAAAACATAATATTGGTTGGCTCGTTGTGTGGATACTAAACATATGTTAATAGCACCTCGAGAAGATGATGATGACTATCATTATCCAATTGGTACAGTGATCCCCTTAAGACATCCCCTTAAGCAAATTTTGATAACAAGTTTTTGATCCCCTTAAGCAAATTTTTAGAACAAGTCTTTGATCCCCTTAAGAAATTTTTGAGAACTTATTTGATGATGGTTTTCATGTTTTCCAATAGGATTGGTGGTGGTTGTTGGCACTTGGCAACGAAAATACCTAGCAAGAAAGAATGGCCTACCTACATTTGAATATTATGAAACACATAAAAATATTATACATTATTCATATTTGGTGGTGGAAACAAATATAAAACTAGATCGGTATCGTGGAAGACCTACAAATAAAGTGCTACGGACAATTTCTATGGAAGAGCATGAGACAATCACAAATGCATTGCAAAAAAGAGAGGGTGTAGATGGTACAATGGATTAAGTAAATACATGTAAATATAGTTTTAGTTTTATATCCTTTTAAATAGATTAAATACATGTTTTGATATTGGTCAAGTGTGTTATTAGTTGAAATTGATTTAAATTGTCCTTTAATAGATCCTTAAGCCATAATCACAAAAATGAACTAATCCATGCAAATTCAACCTACACAACATGGAATACTTGGTAAAAATAGGTAATTATTAGTTAAATTATATTTAAATACATGTTTTGATTACATATTGATATTGCTTGTACAATAATAGTTAAAAATGATTTATTATAATCCTTTTTTGTATCCTTAAGACATCATTACTTTGATCTCATACTTGAAACAAAAAGGGAGATGATGATTGAATTCAACCTACACACATGTGTGGAATAATTTTAAATGCAGGTACTTGAATTGTGTACATATAGATAGTTTTATATAAATTAAAATATGTATGTTTTGATGATTTCATTGATATTGCTTGTACCTTTTTGATATCAAGTGGTGTGAAAACCTACTACATTTTGGGCACAAGTTTGAGATGTTATTGAGATGGCATATCCAAATTTTGTAAACATTGTTTTGAGATGGCATATATGTACACACATACTTACAAAATTAAACATTTTGTACAAATTACAAATACATGTACATACACAATTATGTACTCTATGTACTTCTATGTACCAAAATCAATATTCTATATATTTTGTTTGTTAAATATGCATGCTTTCCTACTTTGAAACTTTATATGTGATTGTATAATCACTAAATATCATGCATACATTATTGTTAAATCAATTATATCCTTGAGAAATTGTATTGTGACCCCTTAAGACATCCCCTTAAGAAATTGTATTATGACCCCTTAAGACATCCCCTTAAAATGTTGTATTATGATCCCTTAAGACATCATATTAGGACCCCTTAAGACGTGTTGTATTAGCACATATCCTAAATATTAGATTTAATTATATCATTTGTTAGGATGACTCACCCTAAAAATTATAATACTTGTTATTATCACTTAATATTTATACTCAATTATGCTCTTCTTTGGACCCATTAAGACATCGTATTAGGACCCCTTAAGACATCCTATTAAGACAACCTATAATTAGTGTGGGATGCTATTATTTGTTTTGACAACTTATAGATTAGTATTTGATGGCATTATTTGTTTTGACAACTTATAAATTAGTTTTGGATGCCATTATTTGTTTTGACAGCTTATAAATTAGTATTGGATGTCATTATTTGTTTTGACAACTTATAAATTAGTATTGGATGTCATTATTTGTTTTGATAGCTTATAAATTAGTGTTGGACGCTATTATTTATAGAATTTATTAATGCTTTTATTCTATAATATTGTATGGTATTGTTTATTTCTTAAAATTTTATCCTTTATGGTATATAAGCAGATTACTTTTGTTTGTAAATTATGATTTATTGACTAATTATTGATTTCCATGAATTGAATAAGTTCATTGACTAGAATTATCACTATTCATTGAATGTACATATCATGTATATCATGTATGAGATCACTCAATTGGTACTGTATAAATATTAAAATGTCCTATTAATTTCAACTCTAATTTCATATTTATATTTAATTTCACATTAATGTCCTATATTAATGTCTTGACTATGAACATAAAATGCATAAATGTACATGTGTAAATTAAAATTTCAAATGTTCAATAATAAAGTCCATAATTTATGTAACATATTAAGTGCATGAAATAAAGTCCATCAGAGTATAACCCATGAACTAAAGTCCAACTAAGTACTTGAGCCATGAAATATAAAGTCCAACAAAGTACATAAGAACCTAGAAATATAGTCTATGAAATAAACAAATATAACCCATAAAATCATGTTTCTAGGTCATGTATTGTCTCTATAATCAAGAGATCTCTTCATGCCATGCAAACTGTGTGCATGACCTAAAACACTTTGTACAAGAGAAAGATGAAATCAGATGTAAGACAATGAAAAATTATTTAATGACAATTTAATTTATAATTCATCATAAAATTAAATTACCATCATATCTGGGTCTGGATGCATGCTCTGGTTGTGCACCCTCTTCTCTAGGACCTGTCTGTACATGCTCAACTACAAGATGTGTCTCATGCTATAAAAGAAAAGAAATTTCAAAAATGTATTAGCTCATATTATATATATATATATATATATTCAATTTAAAATTTAAAATTAAAGTTATATTCAAAATATATAATTTATAATTGACTTTAAATAAATTAATTAATTAAATTACCATTTGATCTGGAGCTTGCTCTGCATATCCTCCTAGAAATGTAACTATGTCTGGGTCAGGGCTGAAATTCACACTAACGAAGTCCTACAAGATCAAAATTAAAGCATGTATCCTTGAATTAGGTTTATATATATTCATAAACAACCTAAAAATCAGAGGCGCCACAAGTAGCTGCAACATCTAATGTTTTCCCGATGCCCATTCTCAATGTGGTATCAACCTAGACATACATCTAGACATTTAAGACTTATAATATTTACAAGTGTACATGCACATTTCATATATAGTGAATTCAAAATTCATAATTGTAACTATACTAATGTAAGTTAAACAATTTACAATATAAATGTACCTACCCCTGATCTACGACACCTAATAGTGGAGTGCTTGACAACCCCTCGGGTGGAATCAACATGGAAGTCGATTGACTCGCCTAAACAAAAATAAATATTTCAAAAATATATGTGGTTCAATTATAAATTTAAAACTCAAGTTAAAAATCATTTCATATATAATTTAAAAAATTGAAATCAAAATAACCCATAAGGGTTGCAAAGTAGGACTAGCGCCGATGCATGTACTCGTGGAATGGATGATTGCCCCATTGTTAGTGTCATATGTACACGAGACAGTTTGATTGTTAAAATGTATTGCAAAATTTTCTTTGATATATACATTCATCAAAATTCTTATAAAATGAACGTGTAGATTCATATTTATACCTCAGTCATAGTATCCTTAGGGTGATGGTCTGTTGTAAGAAACTCTACAAATGAACTAATGCAACTAGATGAACCACTAGAATCTCCACATCCACTTGAACTAGGTGTAGCCTAATCAGGTCCATAGCATACTTGATGGCAACTAGTACATACATGTAGGACGAGCGTCAACACTCCTAGAGTGGTACTCATACCAACTCCATTAAAAAATCCTCTATCATCATCATCTCTATGCTCCCCACCTACTATTGCAGAAGCATGTTGATCAAGGTCTCCTACGAGTGTACTAAGGGAACCTAATGTTGAGACCACAGCTTGATAATGCATAGGTGTGGGAATGGGAGGACCAGGAGCAACAAAAAGGGGTTGTGCATGCATGGGGCATTGGGGATCATCCCTTTCCCCTAACCTCTATTATGGCATGTCACCACCAACAACTTGAAATGATTTAAAGTCAAAATAATTGGGCTTTTGCCCCATAACAAACTCTACATATAGTTTTCTCAAAAAATACAATGGGCGCTCCCAATTAGCGTGTGGGGGACTATCAAAAATCATATACCATCGATCCCAAAAATGTGCACTCATTTGTGGATGTATGCACCACCTCATGGATATTCTATATTTTTTGGGAGGAATGGGTTGTCGAGTAATAGGGTCAAGAAAGTAGGGAGCTAGGTGGGATTTCATTATTTTAAGGTCTAAAATTTGTTTCTAAGAGTGACCATCAGCATAAGATTGTCTCATCTTTTCGCTATCTTTTCGATGCCTATCTAGATCAAAATAAATGGTCTTGATGGCATCCACAACGTTTTGAATTGTAGATGCAAAACGTCTCACATATGGTGGAATCAATGCTTGACTCTTCATAGCATTGATTTGATTTTGTATGGATGCAACCTGATCATTTATTTGTGCTCGCAAGCAAGCCTCATCATATATGACAGGTGTTGGAGGTAGCATATTAGGTGGAGGGGGAAGTGGAGGGGGACGTGGATGTGGTTGTGGTTAAGGTGGTGAATTGACGATATCATCAATGTTAAAATCATGCATGATATTAGATATGAGTGTGCACCTACATTAAATTATACAAAATTAACATACAAACTTAAAATATTACAAGAAATAGTTAAATTTGAAATGCACATGCAAATTTGTTTAAATATGATGTGCATACATATATTAAGATCATATAAAAAATTGAAACAAACATATGCATTGATTTAACTTGAGCGTGTGCATACAAAATTCAAAATTTAACATGTACATACACTTAAAATAAATAAATAAAAAAGGATTTATAATTTTCTTGCATACATCATTAAACTAAACTATGTATATACATACAAATTTCAAAATTTAAGAACTATATGCAACTTGAATACATGTGTACATACTAAACAATAAACTTGAAACATTCACAAAAATCTCATTTTATGTCTAACACACACACACACATATGGGTATGTGTAGGATCATCATGGAAAAAGTAGGCCCTTAAGTGGCAAAAAATTTAGAAAAATAAGAGTTAGAAAACTTGACGAAAAAAATTCAATAATTTATCTATATTATAATTTCAAAAATATGTAAGAATAGAATCTGTATCAAATTGAATTTAGTTTCTAAACTACTAGGTTTATTTATTTATTTTTTAAATCTATTTGGTGAAAATTGGAAATTTCAATGTAGTAGTACTTAAATTTCAAGGAAAAAATAAGCAGTAGGTGTCTATCTAACCACCTTAAGGACAATAAAATGATAATATTTTCTTATAAGATATTAGATATAATTAGAGGACTCATGTCTTGATGTAATGCATATTTTTTTGTAATTTGTTTCTAAGTAAATAATTAATTATGAATTTTTTAATACAACCTTTAAAAAATATAAAAAACTCATATGTCTAACCACCTTAACTTGGTCAAAAATTCATGAAATTCAATTTTTCTTTTTATAATCCTATAGTATATGAAGCATAGAATGTGACACATGTTTTGGATTAAAAAAATGTGATACTGTTTGAAAGCTATAGATGTTTTTCAATCAACCTATCAATCAGGACATTAGTCGTAATTCAAATAGAAAATGAACAATAATTATTTGTTAATTTAAAAGTAAAGAACAATTTATATTGGTGGAAAGCTAAGAATCTTCTCTAAAACCCCTTTCCGTTTCATCAATTTCAGGTAAAAAAAAAAGTCATCAGCCACATACCCATCATATCACCACTTTTTGGCCCATCATTATCCTGCACATACCCATATATATTACAATTTTCCAACAAGAGAAATCATGATCTAGTAGATAGTTATAAAATATATACTATTACAAATTCATCATTATAAGTTCATAAATTCCATCAAATTAATAAATTCATGTCGCTAAAAATATCCATCTAGAACCAAAATCATAAATTCACGTCACTAAAAATATCCATCTAGAACTAAAATCATAAATTCACATCACTAAAACTATCCATCCAACCAAATTTATGAATTCATCACACAAAATATACATCAATCACCAAATTCATAAATTCATAACTATTTAAGATCATTGTCTTAATTTAGAAACTATTGTGGCTCTCTACTGTATCTCTTCATTTCTTTGTGTTTTCCTTTTCAAAATCAGAAGTTATCCTCTCCTCTAGCCATTTTCGATACTCATCTAAGATCCCATCCATAGCCTTGACATCATCAACAATGGTTTGCATCCTAGATGCAATCATCCTAATAGGTGGTGTGACACATTCTTCATTTTGAATAATGTTGATTTGATCTTGGATGGTTCCAACATTGGAATTGATTTGTGCTTCAAAACAAGCACCCTCAATTTCAGGTGTTGGAGGTGGGGGTTATGAGGTGGAGTGGGTGGAGGTGGAGGTGAAGGTGGTGGATATGGATGGTACTGAGGTGGATTGCGAATATTATTGAATCGATCCATGTGATATCTAAGATATGAGTGAGTTTGCATTAGATTTGTAATTTAAAAATGTAAGATACATGTTTAGGAAATACCCTTAAACCATTCAATATAAATCACCTAATTGAATACAAATGATAAAATGTGTAAGCCTCATTTATGTCTAAGGAATGTTTTTCATCAAGGTAAAAATGGAGTTTTGAAGGAACCCGAAACCCTTTACAAAAAAGAACAAAGTTGCAAAAAAGATAGCCTGTAGCCAACCAAAAACTAGCTCCTAAACAAGACCATTCAATATTTACATTTAACACTATTCTAGTGGGAGCGGAGAGTCATGTCAAAATAAGGCCTAGAGGTTTTTTCTTTCTTTCCTTTTATAGTAATCCAGCCTTCTTCCACTTAATCTAAGGCATGTTACTGAATGAAAATACAATTAATTATTAATATAGGACAATTTTTATGAATGCTATAGGGTTTACGGTTTAGAGTTTAGGATTTCGGTTTTAGGGTAATAGGATGGCTTAAGGGGATCTATGTAGTAAGGTTCTATTACAAAAATAAATGGCTTTTAAGTGAATAAAATTTGGTGAAGATTCCCAAGGAAACCAAATTTCATTAAGGCCCAAGGCAACTTCACCAAATTTTATTCACTTGAGCCATGTCATTTTGTCCTAGTAACTTACTAGGCATAGATCCCCTTAATCCATCCTATCACCCTAAACAATAAATCAATCAACCTAGATCATGATTTCTCTCATTCATATTATAATCTTACACGATATTATTATTGTTAAATTTGTTTACCTTGGGAAACTTCACCAATTTTTGAGAACTTCTTTGATCCCCTTAAGAAATGTCATATTAGGACCCTTTAATACATTGATTTATGGTTTAGGGTGATAGGATGGCTTAATGGGATCTATGTCTAGTGAGGTCCTAGGACAAAATGACATAGCTCAAGTGAATAAAATTTGGTGAAGTTTCCCAAGGCAACCAAATTTCATTAAGAGCCTAAGAAAAAGTGATGGCTTTAGGGTTTAGGGTTTAGGGTTTAGAGTTTAGAGTTTAGAGTTTAGGGTTTAGGGTAATAGGATGGCTTAAGGGGGTCTATGTAGTAAGATCCTATGAAAAATTTACATGGCTTAAGGGAGTAAAATTTGGTGGAGTTTCCTAAGGCAACCAAATTTCATTTTAAGGTTGTAGGACAAAATGAATGCTATAGTGTTTAGGGTTTAGATTTTAGAGTTTAGGGTTTAGGGTTTATGGAACTTAGGGTGAAGTTTTGGTGTCCCTTGGAATATACTGAACTTGCAAGTTAGTGGAGAACATTTTCTTGTGGAACAATTGATTGAGATAGCTCTTGTTTTAGCTGACCAACCTAGGTCATGAAATCTCATTCATATTATAATCTTTCACAATCTTATTATTGTTAAATTTGGTTTCCTTGAGCAACTTCACCAAATTTTGAGAACTTCTTTGATCCCCTTAAGAAATGTCATATTAGGACCCCTTAAGACATCGATTTATGAGTTAGGGTGATAGGATGGCTTAAGGGGATCTATGTCTAGCGAGGTCCTAGGACAAAATGACATGGCTCAAGTGAATAAAATTTGGTGATGTTGCCCAAGGCAACCAAATTTCATTAATGGCCTAGGAAAAAGTGATTTCTTTAGGGTTTAGGGTTTAGGGTAATGGAATGTTTAAGGGGATCTTTGTAGTAAGGTCCTATGACAAAATGACATGGCTTAAGGGAATACAATTTGGAGTTACCTAAGGCAACCAAATTTCATTTTAAGGTCCTAGGAAAAAATGAATGCTTTAGTCTTAAGGGTTTAGATTTTAGAGTTCATGGTTTAGGGTTTAGCAAACTTAGGGTGAAGTTTGGGTGGCCCTTGGAATAATGGACTTGCAAGTTAGTGCCTAGTTTATGAATATTTTTGATTTTATGAATAGATTGACTATTTTCATAATAGAAACACATAATTATGTATTATTAGGATTGAGTTTGATGTATATTTTAATTGGATATTTTTTTAATTGAATATAAGATTATTTTATTTAACATAATTTTCATTAATATTTCCCACTTAAATGAATTTTATGATATAAAATGTTTAATATAAAATTTGTTAATGTTGAATCAAGTATTTTATTTTTGATTGTTTGGAATTGAAAGAACCTAAAAGAAAGAAAAGAAAAATATTTAGATTCTTTTAGTGTCTAGGTAAGTAGTGCAAAAATTGAGATTTTAGACTAAACTAGAAGCCTAATTAACATGTAATTAACTAGAATGAGGGTTAAGATTGTCAAAAGACAACAGACAACACATGCAAATAATAAATGGAAACAAGGCATGACTAAGACAGATCAAAACATAAAATAGAAATGAATGTTGAATACTAGATAATTAAGTGACAATTGGAAATCGATTGTACACTTGGATTTACGAATTTGCTAAATAAATTTGCAAACAAACATTAATAAAATTTATGAATTGTAACTATTCTTTAACATATTGTTTTCAAATCTAATTATAATTTAACAACTAAACTAAAGTTTAACATATTTTTTTCTCCATACAATGCAAATGAAATTTAAAACATTTAAGCAAAGCAAATAAATTTTCTTGAGCTAAAAATTAGGGTTTTCAAAATCAAAATGATTTTTTCAATTTCAATTTAGGGTTTTAGCAATTTTTTTTGTTTCAATTCAATTTAGGGTTTCAATTTCTAAGCAATTAGGGTTTTTAATGCAAATTTTTTGTTTCATTTCATACTAGGGTTTTCTAATTCAATTTTTTTGTTTGATTTGAATTTAGGATTTCAAAAAGCTTGATTAGGGTTTCTAAATGCAATTTTTCTATTGCATTTCAATTTCTAGGGTGTTGAAATGCAATTTTTTTTGTTTCCTTTCAACTATGGTTTTCAAACACAATTTTTTTGGGTTTGATCAAACAATTTAGGTTTCAAAAGTTAAATTTTGTTTCTAAAATACAATTCAAGGTTCATTTTTTTGTTTCTATTTAATATCTTTAGGTTTCATTGTATATTTTCATCTATTTCTACAATTCCTCATTTCTACTATAATAGGAAATAAAAATTCTTAAAACATCAAATAAATTAAAAAAAAAATGCTAAAATAAATTCTTCTATTGACAATTTGAATAAAAAATGAAAAAATGAAAAAAAATGGGGGTGGAAGGGTACCTAGAGGCTATTTCTAGTGGTCATTGTCACTCACAACTCGAGATATCATGCGCTGCTAAAATGAAGGTTTGTTCATTTTTTTAAAATAAGTACCATTTAAAAATGGGATCCTGATTATTACAAAAATAGAACCCAAATTTTATTAATTGAGATCCCATTTCATAATAATCAGGATCTCATTCTATGTCCATTGGTTCAATACCCTTTAACAAATAGGATCCCAATTTTTAAAAAGTGGATACTGTTTGACATTTAGGCTTGGGATCCTGAAGCTAAATGGGATCTTGATTCTTAAATATTAGGATCTCGTTTATAAAAATTGGGATCCTATTTTTGCAATGTCGATTTCATTTTTTTGGCTAAGGCAAAAAGTTCCACGTTTCGTGGACTCAACTTTGTGCACTTAGCTTGACATTGTTGAAGGATAATTTGGAGTATCTCAGAGGGAATTTAGGGGTGATTACCCCTCCTAATCAAAACTAAGATGCATTTCTTTGCATCAGTTTGTGCATTTCATAGTCATATCTTTATCTAGATTGATGTTGTGGTGGTGGTTACTCGGGGGGAGTAGTCAGATGTTTAGATATGTGATTCAGAGCTTAGATATCTCTGGCATTGATGTCAAAGGGGGATAACAACAATGTGAAAAACTATCAGATATGTGGGAGAAAATTCATGTGAAAGAGTTGAGAAGAGTCAAAACCTAAGGGGGATGGTGTTTTTCACCTCATGTGTTGCCATCAATGCCAAAGGGGGATATTTTTGTATGTTTTGGTTGTCATTGATGGGAACAATATTAGCATTAATGCATTAGAAGTTGTATATGTCGAGGATATTAAGAAAATTGTAATGAAATGAGTTGCAAGTTGTTAGTGGTGAAGTGAAGTTCAGTTAGTTGGTGAGTTCAGTACATTGATGATCAAATGTTGTGAATTAAAATTTTTGTTGTCAATTATATCTAGTTTATCCACATCAAGTTTTAGAGATCCGCATGAAGATTTGATTGAGTTATGAATATTTGTATTATGTTGGTTTTTCTGTTGCTTCAATTAGTGCTTCTAATTGAAGATGATGTGATTTCAGATAGTTCAATTGTAGCAAATGCTTCTCTGATGATTCATGATGTTTGTGGATGTTTCTAGATCACTCTCTATCTGTGTTACACATCTGCATTGATCATTGTGCTCGTGATTGGTGATTTTCTCCTACATGCTCATGTATTACATGTTCTTAGCCGATAGGGTGATTATAGTGTGTTGTGGATCCTCGAACAAAAATTGTTTGAAGTATTTTCATGCTTGAGATATTATTTTCGGTCTTCACTAAGCTGTGGTCAACCTTGGTTGATTCACATTAACAATTTTTATTGATTTTGGCTGACAGTTTGTAAAAATTTTATTATTTTGTTGAAGCCGACATGTAGCGATTTAATTTCTTATTACATATATATATATATATGTAATTTTTTATTCCATTTGAAGGTATGCTTGTGTGTGGTGTTCACAAATAATGTTTTAAATCATTCAAAGGCAGAGTAGAGTGTGAAGAAGTGTTCATGTACTTAACTGTAACTATAATCAAGCATTAGCAAATGTTATTTTCTTAGTTCAAATCCTTGTGGATGTAATGTGAAATCTTTTTGTAAGGCACCTTGAGCAGTAAGCCTTGTTGTAATTGAGCAGTGAGCTCTAGGCAATGTGCTTGAATGCATGTGCATTCCCATTTTACTCTGTATACTTTTAATAGGGTATAATATTGTGGACTTCCCTCCATCGTGGTTTTTCCCCTAACAGGGTTTTCACATAAAAAATCTTGGTGTTATGTTTATTTCTGATGTGTTGAAAATTTGTGCTTTCATGGTTGTTAATTAGATCTGAGAATAAGGTTAATAAGGTTAATAAGTTTTGAATTTTTGTGAGAACTGATTCACCTCCCCTCTCAATTGTCTGTCATTGTGTTGCCAACATTTAAGGGCATCCAAAGATTACCAAAGCACATATCGATGAAGCAAGTTTTAGATTCCAAATAAGGTAATTTGCTGATTACACTATGTAACAATCTAAAAATGAAGTGTTGTGACTGCAATTTTGAATTTAAGAAATGCACAAAATGAACCAATTTAAGCTAGATGCAATGAAATGAATGAAACAAAAACTCTATAATGTGAAACAAGAATGCAACAATAGCAAAAAAAAACCCAAAAAATGAGTTTTAAATGTTGTAAAATGCAATTTTAGATCTAACACATGACTAAATCACCTAGAGGGGCATATGAGTCCTAGATTAGGGTTTTGACACTAATTTCAACAAGTTATGAGTGAATGTTAAGTTTTTTGATTTGTATGATGTCTAAAGTAAGTGCAATTATAGATTTCAGATGAAATTCAATGATTCAAGATGCAAAAATGCAACCTATATTCACTTTCACTAATTATGCAAGATTTAGAAACCCTAGATGAAAATTAACTATTGCAATACCTAATGCAAAGTTAATTAAAGCTAGATCTAGGACTATGATGCACTCCAAATCAGAAATAAGGTGTTCTACAAGATAGGTTCACCAAAATGAACACTAAGAAATATGTGTCCCAAATTTTGGGAGATGGAACAAAGGGGGCTTTAGGACCTATTTCACTCTAGTTCATTCAAGGAAACCTTAGAGATCTCAATCTAGGGATAGAAATGATGGAAAGATATCTGTAATAAGATGTTCTAGGATGTGATTAAAGGCTAAATGGGGTTCACCACCAAGCAAGGGCTTGGAAATACTAGTAATATGCAAAACCTAATGATAAAATCAAAGATGACCTAGAAATTAACTTAAATGAAAATAATAAATTGAGAAAGTACAAAGGTGCACCTAGAAATCTGAAGAAGCTTGGAACAAGGTCTAAAATCCCAAAAAAATTGACTTTAATGCTCACTAGGACTCATACATTAGGTTGGGCGAATCAATCCTAGAGTAGGGTTTTTGGGAAGAAACTAGAATCTAGTAGTGATAAATCTAAATCCTCCAAAATCTGAGAAAAGTGGTATACCATGAATCATACGTCACAAGTGGTGTATTAGTCCCATTCTACTTTTTCAAAAATTTAGGACCTAAATCTACTCTCCTATCTCTGCTCTTCCTTCCAAACCTAGTTTCTAGATTTGAAATGTTGAATTTTGCTTTGTAGATAGCTTTTTATGATCTTGCAAAGAAGGTGGTCCAACTTTGACAACTTGACAAGCTTGAAAACTTTTCTCCAATCTTGCTCCTTAATGCATCTTCAACCTAAATCTACAAATCACACATCAAAGAGAGGGAACAATGTTGTTTTGTTAGTAGTTAGGGGTTTTCCTTGGTCAAATCCCATTTCGGTAATCAAACCTTGAAATGAATAGAAATATAATGAAGGAATGATGAATGAACAAATAATCTATGTTGCAACTCACCAAACCCTTGAATAAGATGCTACAAACATGTATGAAATGCCTAGCATGAATGTGACTTGACTCTTTCTTGAATCTTGTAGATATTGATTTGAATGCTTGCTTGAATCATGAAACCCTACATCACAAATGTTAGCTCAAAAACAAACATGATGCATGATGCCCTTGACATGATGCTTGAAGCTTGAATAATAATCCAAAATTCTTGATAATGAGCTCTTCAAGGCTCTTGAATGCTCTTGTAAACTCTTTTGAACTTAAAATTGCTAGAAGGAATGAATACTTGAGTTGCTAGGTGACTTGTAAACTTTCTGAGGTGAAAAATGAGTAAAATAACCTTGTATTTATACTTTTTTATGGAAAATTTCTTGAAATTACAACACTACAAGCCGACATAAAATCTAGGAGAATAAAATCTCACGAAGAATTTGATTTTAAATTAGGTCTAAGCTAAGTGAGACTCATACACTAGTTGTGGCATATGAGTCCCATACGACTAAGCTTGGGACACACTTTTCAAGAAATACTTTATTTAATGTCAAATTCATATTAAGGCCTCAAAAAATAGGTGGGACCCATTTACCGAAGGTGGAATATGAGTCCCACATCACTAAATCTAGGCCATACAATTCAAAATCATTAATTTTTGATTGGTCATTAGATATATGTTAGGATTATCCTCATAAAGATGCATTAATTAAGGCTTGTAGATGCAAAATAAGGCTAATTAAGGCATAAAGAAGCCCAATTAATTAATAAAACCTTAGATTAGTGTGAAAGTGTAAAGGTACACTTTGCAACACCCTAAATAAGGTACAATTAGGTTCATTTAATTTACAATGGCCCTAGACTTAATGTGAATATGTAAAACACATTACAACACTAAATCCGGGCAACATTAGGCTCGGTTTAATACTAATTACTCTCAAATTAGTTATGAAATTGTAAAGGGATACATTTTCCTACACTATAAGTGGACATTCAGATTATATCATGCTTTGAAAAGAATTTTTCATTTTTGCACATCACCTTCAACAAAGTGGCATCGTACTGCAACAATATGGGTTTTTCAAAGCATTGAATAATTCTCCTATTGCCTATGGAGTGCTTTGTTATTTGCATTGAGACCAAGGGTGAATGAGAACCAGACTTGGCCACCTCCAAAAATGAAGTTTTAACCTCTGTTGACCTCCACCTAGGGTGAAAATCTCTAAACACCTATGTAGATTTTATGTGAACATTTGAAGGTGTCAAACTCAAGCCAATGTTTTTGAAAGTTCTAGTGATCCCACCATTGTTAGGCAAAGGAGTTTCAAGGACAATCAGAGGAATCATCATACTAGCCATGCCACCTAGAGTAACTATTGATTTAGACATAGAGATCATGTGGCTGGTGAAAACATCTGACATTCCCCCCTTAAAACCCCTCGCTCCCATGACACAAACAACTTTCACAACATAGTCCTCATTTTGTGGCAATATTTTACCAAATTCTCCCTCTTTAGAAGCACTAGTACTGGCCATTCCATCTGTAGCATGCAAATAAATCAATTTGATAATTATACAATTTTTAACAAAATTTATAATACTTGTAAAAGAAGATGTTTGGTTTTAAAAGATATTTTTTAAAACATGTCTTAATTTTATCTATAAATTAAACCATTTTCAAGCATAATATATTAGAAACTTGAAAAGTTTATTATTTACTTCTCTTAATAACTTTAAATTGATAAATGTATCCCAAAAATCTGATCATAATCTAGACATCATTCTCTAAACAATTTTTTTTTATAATATTATGTTTTATTAAAGATTAAAATAAGTTGTTTGTACATAAAGAATTATAATATTCTATGTTATTCTTATTAAGTAATAGAAAGTATATATTTAATAAAAGATACTGATGTCGTCCTTCAATAGAATTTGAATACCTAGACAAATTTAGATTTAAAAGAGACTTACATTTACATTTACTTTTATATGTTCTTTACTCAAACTTTTAAAATCTTTGTTATTAATAAATTATATATTTATAAATTAAAAATATAATACTACATATATATCTTTTTATATGATATTCATATTATTTTTACAGGTATAATAAATCACTACCCCAAACTACTAGCTACCATTAGCTTACACTCATCTTGCATTGCATTAACAACAAATGGAATTTTCATCTCTTAATAGAATCCTTCTATCATTAATCTCTTGTATTTCTTCTTTAACTTGATCATCTTCTAGGTTTTCCCCCTCTTTCCATTATTGGAATGCATACGACCCTAATTTCCTTCTTGTATTGTCAAGAATCCCCAGTATAAGCTCATACTTCAAATCTAAAACTACTTCATTTGTCTCTTGTCCAAGTATTTCTTGTTATCCTTCTTTCATATTATGTAACCTTTTAAACATGTTTCTAGTTTAAATTCTATTGAAGTGTACAGGAAAGTACATGGAAGTCAACGGATTCATGTGGAAAAAAAGCAGAATTCTACAACAAAGTATGTGGAATAAAGGAAAAATCCTACAGGAGAGCCTGTGGAAGGGAGCAATTCATATGGAAGAAAAACATAATTCACAAAAAAAACATGTGGAATAAAGGCAAAATCTTATAAGAAAGTGTGTGGAAGACAACAATTCTTATAAAAGAAAAGCAGAATTCTACAACAAAATATGTGGAATAAAGGAAAAATCCTGCAGGAAAGCCTGTGGAAGACAACACTTCATGTGGAAGAAATGCAAAATTCTACAACAAAACATATGAAATAAAGGAAAAATCCTACAGAAAACCCTATGGAAGACTAACAATTAATGAAGAAAAGAAAATTTCTACAACAAAGCATGTGGAATAAAGGAAAAATCATGTGGAAGACAGCAATTCATGTGGAAGAAATGCGGAATCATAGAAGAAAGCATGTGGAACAACAGGATCATGTATAGAAAAGCCGGCTCCACCTGTTTGTACAAGGAAAGAAAGTAGACGAAAGAAGGCAAAGTCTATGCAGTATTCTGAATGCGCTTTATATGAAAATAATTATTAATCAAAATTGAAGCGGATCGTGCATCCAGAATGCTGGATAGCAACAGACGAGAGAGAGGGAGTCGTAATGATGAGTGACATTTAGATGACACTAATTTTAGATATTTATTTTAATTTTTATTTTATTTTATGTTTTCTTATATTGTATAATAAAAATTATAAAATAAAATATGTATGTTTTTAAAATGTAATAAATTATAAAACAATATTGTATGAATTTTATTATATTTTAATTATAAATATTGAAGTAGCAATTAATTTAATTAATAGAATTAGGATATATTTGATGTTACAAATATATGTAAATACAAAAATTAAATTGAAAATAATATTTTATTAAATTTTAATGATGAAAAAGTGTTGTCATAAATGTCGAAAATAATTTGTCAATGATATGTATTATTAGATGATTTATATGAAGTTTTATAGTTTTAAAAAAATTATTTTCTACGATTCTAATTTAGATCCACATCCATGTAATTGATATTCATAGAATGCAAAGTGATCTTTTATGTGAAAGTGACCTTCATAAGAATAATCTAGCACTTCGAAGCTATTGTAATTCACTTGCCTCTGAGTGCTTGTAATGACTAACAATACTTACATACACCTTTTGAAATTCAAAATATTTTCAAACACTCAAAGGATATCTAGTCAATGAATAGTAATGGACCACTTCTAAATTGTCTTGTCTTTAACACTTCATTGAAACCCACAAAATATAAGCATACAATGAGTAGCATGCACCACACTATTTGAGATAATTGTGAATTAAGACATGAGTAGGAGCTATCTAAAAAAACAAAGTAAAAGGTAAGCGATTCCATCTAATATAGAAAGTGACACAAAGCACTAATTATACAAAGTGAAAATTTTATGAACGAATCAATGAAAGTGCTCTACTTAGATGTGGAAAAATGTAGAAATTGCTACAACTATATAGATAAATGTAAAGGAGTGGATTGACTACATTGGAAAAGATTCCATCAAAATGAAAATGAGATGCCAAAAGATCTAGTCATTGTAATACAAACTAGATCTAACTCTATACACTGCATGGTAAAAGGATATTTTCTCAATATTATAATAAAGCTATATCTACTACCAAAAAGCGATCATAACTATCATGTTTATTGTAAGACAAAAAATTGTCTCATTTACAAATCCATCTTATGTTTTTGCACTCATTTTAAATTGTTTATTGCCTTGCATGTTTAGGACCATTTGTTATTGATTTTGAAATGATCAATGATTACAAAAGGACCCCATAAGATCCGTAAGCTCAAGAAATCATGCCCAAACTCCCTAGAAAGATCAAATATACCACAAGGACACTCATGCCTTTGGGTATTCTAGCCCTCAACATGTAGCACCCCCTAGTGTTATGAATCCTCTTAAACTATGTAAAATAGTAGTCTCCCTCTCTTTTGTGCCCTATTTTGATCAAATTTATAATGGCCATTTGATTAAAAAATTAGTTGTAACTCACATAATTTTTTCTATTCTTTCCTCTTAAATGCACTAGATACCTTGTCAATCCAAGAATAGAAAGTTCATTGTATTTTTATCTTTTCTCCATACATAAGGAATTGTAAAAATCACAATCAAAAAATGAAGGAGCTGAATATTATAGATCCAAATGAAAAATATTAGGTACATGTTATCATATTCCTTATATCATGAATCTCTTGTATTTCTCATTTCTTGATAATCTCTGAGATTTTCCCCCTCTTTATATTATTGGAATGCATATGACCCTAGTTTCCTTCTCTCATTGTCTATAATCCCTACATTGTAGGCTCATACTTCAAATTTTAAACTTTCACTTTAGTTTCCTCTTGTTTAAGTATTTCTTTTGATCCTTTTTCGTATTATTTAACCTTTATAAACATTTTTCTCTTTTTGTCAATCCACTAGTTCAAGTTCTATTGAAATGAAAGAGGTGAAACACTTATGGAATTAATTCAACTTCAAAAACTTAATAGGATGTTATACATTAAAGCACTAGGCATCACATGTAACATAGTATCAAGTATGATGGATATTAAATCAATAGGTAAAGGAATAAAACCAAATGATTCATAGGTCACATTACCAAATTCTTTGATGAAGCTTGAAACATGGTTATTGTTGAGAAAACGTGCCTTAACCTTGCAATTACATAAATTATTGTTGATACATAAGGTATTATTTATACATCAACACAGGGAGGTGCATGGGGGACCCCCCAATGGGGGTCCAAGAGTAATGCCCCTGAAAGCCACAATTTATGTATATTTTATTATTACAAATGTAGATCATTCATCATTAGGTCTCAAATCTAGTAGTCGATATTTTGTTGGATTGATTTGCCCTAGAAGACAACCGTATTTTATGAGGGCATTGTGTTATGACTATGTATTGTGATGTATTTTGAGATTCTGATAGCGGTTGTGTTGCTTATGGATCTCTAGTTGGTGATACTCCTATCAGACTCTACAAGTATATTGTTATCTTTATGATTTTTAAATAATATATTGGGTAGCTTTTGGAGTGGGGTTTTTCTCCCAAAAGGGTTTTCCCCATGTAAATCATTGTGTTTTGGTATGCATGATATTTATGTTTGTTTATATTTAATTTTATGTAACTATTAAAGATCTGAAAAAGTTTTGCATTATTCTCCTCTCAAGATTAGTGTAAGAAGTTGTTCTACTACCTTAGCTTCCTTACAGTTATAACTAGTAGAAGGGTGTGTGCACAAAGATGGGGAAATAAAGTGGCCACAAATAATTTTTAATTTATCCAAGACATAATATGAGCATATTATAACATTCTCACACAATGGCCTGATAACATTGACCAAGCCTAGGTCAATCACTACTCTGCCACAATACGAGAATGTCATAATGCACTTAAATTATGCATGTGATAAAAACAAAATAAATAAAGGTTGAGATCATATGAACTTGACCCCTTTCTCTCCAATAGATAAACATGAGTGAGGAATAGTGTTAGATAAACATGAGTGAGGAATAGTGTGAGTATGTTTTCCAAACAATCAAGTTGATTTGAGCTAACATAGTTCCACCATGATATTTGAGAGGTCAAAGAGGCAATTTTTTTAGGTTTTTAACTATGTTTATTGAAATGAATGTCATTTTTACAATTTTTTTGATTCAAAGAAAGAGATAAACATAAAGATCCATTCCCAGATGTATAAGGAGAATGTGCAGATAAAAAGGAAGCAACTGTAGTTTACCATATGATAAAACACTAAAGAAACAACTATAGATTCAACAACAAAGGAGTTCATAATATAAACAAAATATATTTGGCTCATAGACCAACCATGACATTCTTAATTTATTTATTCAACTAAAAATTTCACAAACTTCTTTGTTTGTACAAATTGAAAAACCCATTCTTCTTCCTCCAAAAATTGAACCCCATTATGTCCTTTCATAAAAGAATACAATTTTTTTCAATTTTGTTTTTGATTCTTTTCAATTGTGAGTTTTATAATTTTTTTACATAATTAAGTTCCCTTTACTCCTAGGAGCACAAATTTATATATAAATATATTTTTTGATACAAACATTTAATATCAAAGCTTATAATAAAATACTGGATCTATAAAGTATTATGTTGATTTTCAAAAATTATTTACCAATGAAGTTCTTATCTTGAAACCTGGTTGCATTAACCACTATTTTGGTTCATTGAATTTAGAGATGAAAAATAGTTATATTATGAGGTTGTGCTATTGCAAATGGTAGTCTTCTTTTTAAGTGTTGGAAACTTATGACAAAGTTTTTGAAGTTTTTATGTCCACCGCATGCATCAAGTAGTTGGCTATTGCCAAACACAAGGACATTTCCATAGCTTATGCAAAGGAAAATTTTAATAGGATAATGAAAAAAAATTATCACATGGCAATGAAACGCCTTTGTCATCTTCAAAAATTCATCAAGAAATTTTAGAGCATTGCATCTAGTTTGTAATATATCTTGCTTTGTTCTCAAATGAATATTTTGATGTGATAAAACTAACACGCAACCATCTTTTCTTTTATTATTTTGATGAACATAATATTTAATACTTGAGGTACTTGGCTTGTCTAAGTCCTTTTGGTGGGGAGGCGGCTCCTTAATTTTTAAATATTTGTTAGAAGCACACAATGAGTTATCATGAACAAAAATATAGTGTTTGAGAACATGATGTAAATTACTGACAACTTCAACATATGACCTAGGAAATTCCTTACACACATCAAAGGAACCACGAGATAGGATAGGATGTTCTTGATGTTGTAACACTATGAATATATATTTATCCTTAAGGTTTGAGTTTTTATGTTATTGTAGATTAATGACATAATTGATCTTCCAAAGGCCTCTTAACAACACTTTGATCTCTTCCCTTTGTGACTAAAATTACCTTTTTGGCATCTTTTATCCATGGAGATATTGCTAGTGGATCAAGAGTATCACCCACTCTTCTAAACTTTGTTTTTAACTATGCATCAACCAATTCAATCTTTCATTTTGAGAAAGACAACTCACTATTTTGGACCTTCTTTTTTAACCTTCATGGACTGTGGAAAACTCATACCAACTACAACCTTTGTTATGTCTTGGAAGGGTACTTTATATCTACTTTCCATGTAATGAGTATCTTTCTCCATAAGATATTGGATGAAATCTTACTCTCTCATTCTAATTGATTTTTAGACTCTCTAAACAAAATAATTCATTTTCTATACCCATTTTTTCTTGATACCATGAGAACAAGAGAAACCTAGAGAGTATCATCAAGACTAGGGCTGCCCAATGTGTTACCTAAAATTCCTTCAACCAACATTTGTAGATTCACATCACTATATAGGCATTGTGAGCCTGAAAAAGGACCACCTGAGCTATGAATTTTGTATAGCTTTCAAACAAGTGTGTTATAGCCCATCTAAGAATTTGTTAGAAAATAGTGGCATTAAAGTTATTGAAATTGACATCAAATTGTATGTCTAGTTTGGCACAAATTAACAATCTCTCCTCCACTATGTTAGGGGGATAAAATCAGAAAAAAATGAGGCGCTAAATTTTTGTATCAATGTGTGTTCTTTGTAAATCCTATAAATCATTTATTGGGATCTAATAATTGTCAAATATTATAACAATTTCAATTAAGGAGAGCTTTATATTTTGTTCATAAGCACATTTTTTAAGTAAAAATACAAGCCTCCTTGAATGTTTACAATTAAACCTCTGTAAAGTTGCCTTTTTTATAGGCTCTAAGCCACCATCAACATGTTCATAGGATCCAACACCTAATTAATTTATTAAATGATCAACCAAAATATCCTCATTACAAGCATGACCAAATCAACTACATGTCTAAAATAAAATCAACAATCTTCAGCTTTAAATTTGATATTTAAAAGTACATTGTCCAATAGTTACATTTTTTCACAATTTGTATTTATACCAACATCATATCATTCCCTTTCAGAAAATCCTTTAGTAAGTGAGACCTCCAATGTTGGGGCAAAAAGATAAGGGTTATTGTAATACATGAGACTTAGTGTCAACATTGTTCTCAAATGAAACACCAATCACTAAAAACTTCTTTGCCAAATGGCTACATGAAAATTCAAAGTGCTTAAATGATTGGACTTGAAGGTATTGGTGTAAAGGGATGTCATATATTAGCTTCAAGATCATGTGAATTCCATGGACCCCATACACATTCTTGAGATTGAAATTAAACACATTATAAGTTTCAAATTAAATTCTTCCATCTCATACAAAAAACATCCAGCAACCCATAGCACGCATGAGATAATTTCGCTAGGCATCTCAGTGCTAAACCATCAAGTAGTCCAACAATGATTGAATATCAAAGTAATTCTTAGATGATACATATGGTGTCATTATTATCCATTAATTGGGTAAGTGAAAAAAATTCGGTCCACTTTTATGTCAAAAAGTGGAAGTGTTTTTCTTGAAAAATAATTTTTTTTCATACTTGGAGTAAATAAGTGAAAAAATTACGTTGGAATCTTAAGAAATTCCAATAATATGAAATGTTGGATTTTGAGCCAATTTTTTAAATGTATATCTTATTCTAGTACCTAGATGATGCAAGTTAATTTTGGTTGTTGGATGCCGATTGAAACACAACACAAGTTACCATATTGTATACCTCCATGTCTTCCACCTATTCTACTTATGTGTCTACCCTTGTGGCAAGATTTTTCCAACTCTATATGAATATTATTTATAATCATCTCCAATCAAAATGTGCACTAGGTCTAGGAAACCTAAAAAATTATACTTTGATTTTATAAGTGCATCAATGCATGAGTTTAGTTGGTCAGCATCCACCTCACCTTCCTTATTTATTCTATTATACATGGGAGTGAGAAGATTAGAAAACTTTGACTTCCACTCCACATAGGAAATCACCTCACCCTCTTCACTCAAAATCAAGGGTACATAGAACTCCTCAAAACCTTCAAAATTATTCAACTCTCTTCATTAAATCCTTGTACCCGATGTGATGACTTACAACGACATCCAATAAATCTAACTTGCTCAAAATTTTAGATACCAAAATTTCATCAAAATTGGGAGTGTTGATAAGAAGCCTCAACACTTCAATCCCATGGGACCAATACACTTGGAAGCATCTAACCCTCATCCATGATTGATTGAGGCTAGAAAACACATCCCTCAAAATTTTGTAGTTGTCCCACACCTTATTCAACTAAGAAAGAATCTTTGACAGCTTGTATCCCAAAATATTGTCAACTAAGTCAGAAACCTTCTTTACAATCCCTTCTTTTGCTACTTTAGCCTTTGTTTTCTCTGCTTCAATTCTTTTGTCAGTTCCTTGATTTCAACAATCAATTTATTTCTTTTTTGTGAGGCTTGAGCATCAATTATATGTTATGGAGGGGGTAGCAGCCCAAAAACTGTATTTAATCTTTATTGCAAACTCTAGTTTAAGGTATTTTCCTTAAATCTAAAACTCTTTGCAACTTCTGGATAGTAGCCTCAATGAAGATTGTTGCATTAACTATCAAGGAATCTACCTATGTGGCACTTGTGTACCCCACTCTCCTAATAATGAGAATACCTACAAGCTCATTGGGGTCACTTATTTCTTTTGTCTTGTTGGTCTACAGGAAAATGGACCAGATAGCTAGAGTTTCATGTCATGGGCGGAATCCAAATCTAAAATATATGGCCTTTGCTTGCTCCTCTAAGTTCAAAATTGGATTCTCACCCTCATGTATTTTGATTACATCAAATGTAATAGTAGAAGATATGTCCCATCCTAGTATCAACGAACATCATGCCTTCTTCACCAAATCTCTGCCTCTATGAGGAGTCATAGCATTCATCTCTTCCTTGACATTCTTCCAAAATAATTCTATGATAGATCCTTATTTTCATTGTTAGAGAGGCTCCCATCTGAGATGGTCAATTGTAGTTCCTCTCCCTTGTTCTTAAGGATAAATTCCTTAAACTCCTATATGGTGATGAATTGTTCATCCTTCAAAAAATATTCACCAAACTTAGCTTTTATATCATCCACCACTTATCCACCAATTTCAAGACTGATGACTAGTATGTCATCTATGGGACTCTCAATTAGCATTTTGGGAGGGGAAAACATCTCTTGCACCCTAAGATAATCTCCATTCAACTCATCCTAATCAAGGGGATAATCCACCAGAGGCCATGCTATTCAATATATCTATTGTAATGGTGTGACTAGCTGAGGACATGGTGGCACATCTACTCTTGAGGTGGAAGAATCTGATGTGCTAGGAGCAATTGAAGGTACAATTTCTACTAATTGATTAGAATTGTCCATTATAGTCATCATTCTGACTATGGGATCTCTGATATTTAAAAATGACCCTTGGAAAGAAGGATCAACCTTCTTCCTCTTATTCTTTGCAATTTGTATTTTGAGCCATACGACCCTCCTTTGTGAAGCCTAGCTCTCTAAAGATCAATTCCTGATCAAATATTCTATATTATTAAACTCATGGTTGTAGGCATAAAGTTTTTAGTTGGTCCTCTGCCTATGGATGAACCCCTTAGGATCAAATTTTCTCACCTTATCCACCTTCATACTATATGGAAATAATATTTCATATACAAATTATATGCCTTCCCTTAAAGTGGCCATGAATTCAAAAAAATTCATCATTCCTAGGAGGGAATGCTTCTTATTATTCCTAAAATGAGTCTTATATGACTCATTTAATTAGCACCTTATTTCTAAAAATGTCATTTTGTCTGGCATATCTTTTGGTAGAAATGGGGTGTTATTGGGGTCCCATACATCCTGATCACTATTGCATCAAAGTAGAAAACCAATCTCCCCAATTTTGATCAATCCCCTTCTCTAGGGTGAGGTCCTTTGGCCTCAAAAATCTCCTTATTTCTTCTGATAGTCCCCAATCTATTGGGAGACCAAGACCTTGTTGCACGGGCTTCACAAGAGACTCTTGAAAAGATGAATAATTGGACTTGTTGCAGTCCTTGTCCCATATGTAGGTAAACTAATGGACCTAATATATCATATTCTTCTCTCCCAAAGGCCTAACCTACAATTGTGGAGACCACACTTGTACCCCACTATACGAAATTATGTGCAAAAGGAGAGAATAGTGCTTAAAGTGCATAATAATAAGATCCCTCTTTATAGAGGAGAGGTACTTGTGAAGCTAATCTACAACATACCCTGCAAAATCATAGGGTTTGTTAACATCCCTAATCTGGATGTCAATGGGAAGAACCGTTAAACCAATAGGAATTTGAATCTTTGTATTCAACCTAAAAACTCGACTTAGGGAGAAGTAGATCTTCGCAAAATAGTCTTCAAATATATCATAGGAAAAGGGCTCAAGTTCACCCCCGCTAAACCTCTGTAGTTCCCTTCTTGGACCTCTAGGCTTGAAACATGGTAGACACCTTACTTTGTAGTTGTCCTAGTTCCTATCATATTCTCTATTGAGATTGCCCAAATCAATTGGAACCTATGCATTAAGGTTCTGGTTGAAGACCTTACAGATATGATTTACGTCCAATGGTAAGATACTTATTCCATTTACTATGTATAGGGCCCTCATGTCATGGTTTTATGCCCTAGAAATATCCCTAATTAGATCTACATTCATGAAAATATTGGGAACTACTCAAGTTATGGTGTAAAATTGTACCGCAATTTCCTAAAATATTACCTCACCTTAGCCTTATAAACCCAAAAATGTAAAATTCCACCACCTTTACCTTTCCTTTCACATGCTCCTTTATCCTTTCCTTTTTGGTGAGGAATTTTTTGTCAAGGACTCTTGTGCACTGTGTAGACATCTATGCATCATGTTGGCATCTTGATAGGATTCTTAGGTTAGTGGATGTTGGAGGCATTACATTATCTACCAACCTCTAAATTGTAATGCCCCTACAACCCTTGATAGTCAAAAAAACATCCTCTTACCTCCTAAAAATATTTTTAACTTCATTCCATCTATTCTATTGACTCTCTCTCAATTTCACTTCACTTCCATTCACTCAACCTTCACACTTCACACTCTACACCATTTCACTTCTACACCATTGTCTATTGTAGGTTGTCAAATCTCTATTTCATTGGTCTAATCATCTTGCTATCTTCTTTCCTCTCTTGGCTTCTCCAAGCATGTAGAAAGGAGGGTAACACATTTAATTTTCTTGCATTATCTTGTTTATAGAATAGCATCTAGATTGTCTTTACATTCTATAAGTTGTTTTTGTTTCCATTTCTTTATCATTTTCTCTATACTATAGTTTATTGCCTATCTATGGAGGTGGAAACACCAAAGTGGGTTTTTGACTAAGGTGGACTCCAAAACACAGCCACAACACTTTTTTTTTGTCATGTGTGTAGGTGCACTTTGTTTGTGAGGAGCTTGCAGGAGCCTGGACCTTTTGTAAGTGTAGTTTATTTTCCTGTTCTCTTGTCATTTTGTTATTAGATAGTTTATCTTTCAAGTTAAAGTATTCTTCTGGTTGTTTTATTTCATTTTATGTATTTCTTCATTTGCTATTAAAATATTAGATTAGAAATTTTAGGTTGCTAGCATGCCATGTGAGTTTTATTCTATGAACTCAAATCTCTATCTGTACAAGACATCAACATGCCTCTGAGATGACAGTGTATTTCATTATTGTCTAACTCACTCGCTAGTGTCCTTTGGCTAAGAGCCAACGATTTTTCATTTTGAGACCTCTAAGTTATATTCATTTGTTTCCCAAAAACCTCCATTAGAAAAAATAGAGTAGACCTTAGTTTTCCCTTCCTTTCCCTCCTATTTGGTCTTGAGGTAGTTAAGGTAAATTCACTCCCTTAGGCTCTTTTGTGTCCTATAGACATGGGAGTAGTGAATCCCCTCTACATTTTTGTGAACCCGATGTGAACTTTCTCCTTCTCATTTCTTTGTGTCAAAATTTGTTCCCTCGTTTCTTGGGTGTGTTACATATTTGTGTGTCATGAAGCTTTTATGAGCTTCACAAAATAATATGCAACCTCTGGATTCATTTTTAGAAGAATATTTTGGCACACAAGAATATAATCTAGGAAGTTTAGTTCTCGTCAAAGTGGTCCCTCTTTTGAATAATTGGTTTCACTTGGTTGTCTACCAGATTTTCTAGTCCCTTTGGGGAAGTTTTCACTCATGTTCCTACTCCCCCTGTTTAGCCTCTTGCTTCCTTTATGGAGGAAGAAGCTGCTCTTTGGGGTTCCCGCGAAGCAGCTGGTTTCCCTCGATAAGAGGCTTGGGGAGTTTGAGTAGTATTTAGAAAAAAGATAGTAGTCTCGCCCAAGTGGCTACTATTGCCAATAGATTTAGAACCATGTTGGACAAGGATCAAAGAAGCATATAACTTCTCTAAGGTATTGTAGATATTATGGGTACCCATGTCCCAACCTATAACTCTAACTTGGGTGTTACCCAAGATGTTAATTTTGAGACCACTACGAAACAACTAGAAGTCTTGATGCCCAAAGTGTCAATGTATATGGTTGAGATAGGTCCTTGTATAAACACTACCTTTGTGCCTATGCATACCCAAATTATCAAAGTAAATAAGGTACCTTTTGGCTTCAATTCTTCTACCCCTAAGGTTTCTACTTCTAGTCCTAGTGTCGGGGGCTCTTTCAGTGAGGGGGCTAGTGGCTTTGGTTCCTCTAGTCATGTATCATCTATTAATCCCATCTTAAATGCTTTGTTGCAAACTATAGGATGAATACAAAACTAGCTAGCGAACCTAGCTAGCTCTTTTTCTCAACCTATGCTCCAACCTTTCTCTCGCCATATTCCTTTGTTTATCACCATCTTAAAAACTCCTATTCCTTAGGGGAGGGAGATTCCAATGTTTGAGAAGTATAGTAGTCACATGTGGAGATCCTCAAACACATGTGTTAGCTTTCAATACTATTTGCACTGAGTTCTTCCACTATGATGCTCTGATGGCAAAGTTTTTTACACATTCTCTTAAGGATGCTACCCTAGATTGGTATTTTTCTTTTTGGATAATTCTATTTTCTTGTTTGATCAACTAGTAAATAAGTTCCTTAGACAATTCTAGGCTAATATTGGTCCAAATATGACATTCACCAATCTCATCCAATGTAAGTATGGAGAGCATGAAAAGGTTACTGATTTTATTGCTTGTTATCAGGATCTTTTCTCTCAAATTTTGCGTCCCTTGCTTGATTTCGATGTATAAAAGGTTTTCATTGGGAATCTGTAGAGGTAACTATGAGAAAAGTTTATCTTACTGGAGTGCCCTTCCTTCGTGCATCTATTTTCAAAATTGTGTGAGTATCAGTAGACGGTTCCTCAGCTCAAGTATTTTTCCTCACACTCTCGTTCAGATCTAACTAGTCATTAGTGTCATTTTTTCATGATTCAAGAAAGCAAAAGGCCATTGAAAGCATGGTCTATGATCCTAAAGGAAAAAGTATAGGACGCGATAGAAATTTTATAAAGTTATCTAAATCCTATACTAGTATTTTGCAAAATCTATTCAAAGATAAAATTATAACATTACCCTAAATCTGGCCTCTCTTCAAGCTATATCCACAATGGTACAATGCACAATAGTTATAATTCCATTGAGTACATAGACATGATATAGAGTGGTACATTTGCCTATGTCATGAGATTCAAGACTACATCGATGAAAGAACTATCCATCTCAACAAAAGGAAAGAAAAATCTAACAAATCTATGACTAATCCTAATAGTCAGATATAGATCTACATAGATATGTTCCCTTTCCATTCTGCTAACTTAGTTACATAATATTTTGTCTTTGGATCTTGTCTCGTTTGAGTATGTGAACATGGTCTCATTCACTTGTATGCCTCCTATGGATAATGTGAGTGTTGTTCCTGATATAGCCTTTATCTTACATGATTTAACCTTAAACAAGGAGTCTTCTTTGTTATATTTTCTTGCTTTGATTAATGGTAACATCATAACTAATTAATGTTATAGTTGATTCATCTAGTTGAGTGAACATGATCACAGAGGAGGCCTTGTTCATTAACATTTTCCACGAGAATAAGTACAATAAGTTGCAAGATACTCTTTGTACTCATGATGGGTTGTCTATCACCCCTATGGGGTTTATTTCTTTATTAGTTTTAGTTGGTCTTAAGTCTCTAGATGTGGTATTTTTATGATCTTAGAATCAAACTTATTTAGAGAAAGGTTAGTCATTCCATGGCTAGCCTCTATGAATGTAGGTTTTTTTATCATCCACAAGTGTCTAAAGTATCTCCGTGAGGGTATCATGCATGTTGTCCCTAGCTACAAACCATTGGTAGCATGTTGGGGCTTTACTCTCAATCACTTTTAGCCCACCCTATTCAAACCCCTCCCTCCTAGGGAGATCTTTGGTATCAATATTATTGCAAGTATAAGACTAGGGGGTTTGGTTCCGAAGGGTGGTTTTTCCTCCATTGCCTAATGTTGTGTCATTGAAGGCTTCCTTGTGTGCACAACAACAAGCTTCACCCTTTTCCCCTCCAAAGGGGGAGGATAAGCTTGTTCTTTCCCTCATGACTTCTTAGATTCTAGTTCATCTTTTGTCTCCCCTACTTTTTCTTCTCAACCCTTGGTGGAATCCTCAATTATTTCTCCTATGCCTACCATAGAAAAATGAAACGTGCATATGCTACAGAGGTTGAAGCCTCAGGTTCTGAGCTTCTTGTTCTTTCCATAGTTCCCCATCCCACCCTATATGGGAGGGGGGCATTTTTCCATGTGGTTCCTCATGTGTCCTGGCATTTGTAGCCTTCATGCATCCTTCTACCTCCCTCTAGGTTGGAGTGTGGGAAGAGGCTTGGTATGAAGACACATCTTTTTTTTTGTTTCTAAGTCTATTTCTCCTTCTACTCCTAATGAGTCTCCCCTTCTACTAGCAATAGTTGTGGACGTCCCTCCTATGGTAGAGAAATATCCCCTAGCCTCTTCTCAAGATGTCCCTTCGAGTTCCCATAGCTGACATAACCAATTTCCACATGAGCGTAAGCATTGGCAAAAGGCTTTGGCCAAGGAGCATGCGGCCTTGTAGTAGAGTGCTAAGGAGTTTGTTATTTTTTTGTCTACTCTTGCTTCTTCCAAAGTTGCTTTTGATTTCACTTTAGTTCTTATCACCTCTATGCTTCTTTTAACTTCATTGGTGGACCCTAATGAACCTCACCCCAAAAGGGTGTAGGTATTCATTGCTACTTTGGTGAAGCCTCCCCTTCTTACTTCTCTCCCTGATATTCCTCCTTTTCCACACCCTATCAACATGCCTCATACTAAGGTGGTTTCTTCTATGTCTCCCTCTTATTCCTCTTCTATTTCAGCTTCATCTATTAGGATTCAACATCCTCTGTTGAAGTGTAAGTTGGAGGGTGTCCTCACCTCGAGTGATGGTCATAAGAAAGGTTCATCTTCTTTGAAGTCTAGTTTTTTCTTGTCTTGTGTTGTTCTTGTGATAGAGGTAGCCCCTGCTTCCCCAAGGCTTGTCACCACCCCTCTTATCAAGGTCGACAATGACTCTTAGGTGTGTTATCCTCCCCCCACTCAGTTGACACATGATACTCCTTTCAAATTTATGTTCAACTTGCTTGAGGATATCCCAACTCTGTCTTTGATTTTTTGCAAAATCGATAACCTTTGCCTCATAGGAGTTTGGCGATGAAGACCTCAAGGGGCTTTCTTCCTTAGCTCTTGTTGTAGGAGAGTTATGGGGTACTATCCTTACTATCCTTCCCCTTCAAGCTCTTCCTCCTCCCCTATAATGATCTAGATTGGGAGTAGGATGACCTGCTGGTAAACTCGAATTAGGGTGGTACCTCTTATACATATGTAGATTAGATTTGTGTGTTTGTTTGTGTCTCCCCACACTTGTCTATATATTTTTTGTGCTCTTTCTTGGAGGACCCTTGCTACCCCTAAAGGTGCTTGGATAAAAGTGTGAGAATGTGTAATAAAATTCTATTTTTCTTATCATTCTTTTATGTGTTGTGAACTTTTCTTTTCCACATCAAGGACGATGCAAAGTGTTAAGGGCATTTAGACCTTCTTCCATGTTGACCCAATTTTTATTTTTTATTTTTCTTCATGTAATATTCTTCATGTTTTAATAAATTTGGGGATTGATGATAGTTAATACGTATATTATATCTATTCATCTATATCTATGGGTAGTTATGATCTTGAATTATTAGATCTCCCTATCTCTTGATTTGTTCATCTCTATCTATTTTCTTTGTGATATTGTGGTTTTCAATGTGTTGTCCCTCTCATGTGTTACAACATACCACAAATACATCTTGCAATGTATTTTTTCCCACAACATCCATTATCTTTACTTTCTCTCCTTAGAATGACATGCGCTCCTCTACATCACACACATCATTCTAGGGGGCTCTCATATCTGCTTAATTTACAACAAGGGGTATCCTTTCAAAATGATTCCTTGGTGAAAGTTTATTTCAAAAAGATCCCTTGGTGAAAGAGTCTAAAAAATTCCTTTCAAAAAGGAGCATTATTTCCCCCTTGGTGAAAGAATTTGAAAAATTCCTTTCAAAAAGGATCATTCTTCTCAGTGGATTCCTTGAGGGAAATTACCTAGCTAGACATGTCTTATATATGATATTTGACATCCTTTTTTCTTGGTGTCTGAATGTCTTATTAGTAGTGTCTTTTTCTGATTGAAGTGTCTTATTGTGTCTAAATATTTTATGGTGTCTAACACTTTCTTATTTGTCACCTAACATGTTTGTCTATAGCTGCCATGATTTTGGTGAGATTACAATAGGATTTGCAAGACTGAAGATCTGTATCCTCTTCACATCTTGGTGAAGCTCATCCTACATTAGGTATATCAGATCAAAGGACTACTTCCTCTAGGTTTTCAATATATTCTCTTTAATATCTTTCTACTTTAGCTCACACATGCTTAGACACATATTCTCACTAAAGTGGGGGAAAAATGTTATGGTGTAAAATTTCACCTAGTGTAATAACCTATAATATTACCTCGCCTTACTCTTATAAACTTGACAATGCAAAAATCCGCCACCTTTAACAGGGAAAACTTTAGTGGTGAATCTTCGCCAATTGGCGAATAATTGAAATCAACACCTCCAGAAATGATGAATAGTACAAGCTAGAAATGAGATTGAATTGCCAGGTTTTTACAAAAAAATTATTTCATCTTGATTAATTCGCCTATGTAATATTTTTTAAAATAATAAATCGAATTGATTCACCATGTAAACGATGCATCATTAGAACTAATTCGCTAGTATTTTATACTGTATTTAAAATATTAATTATATTCCCTAATAATATTATATTCCTACCATTAATTTTGGAGTAATATTGCCACTAATAATAAATTATCATTTAATTTTAGGGATATTTTAGCCTTGAATAGGGCTTTTATTTATTGCCATTGATTAGCTTTTTAATTGAATGGTTGCAGGTTGATTCTACGACCTATATGCACGTGCCTTTTAAAAGGATTGTTGAGGCTTGAATTTTTTTTTGGACCACACGATTATATTTAATCGTGTGGCCCAAAAAAAATTCGGGCCTCAACAAGCCTTTTAAAAGGCACATGCATATAGGTCACAGAATCAACATGCAACCATTTGATTAAAAATTTGATCAATGGTAACAATTTGACTTTTCACTTAGTCTTTTCTTTAAAGAGATTTTAAAAAAATACTTAATTCATGTGTGCTCCAATGCATTTTCGATAGTGGATTTATTCTTGGTGGTGAGGGGCTTTTCCCCTCAACCCTGCCTGTATCACGACAGGAGCACGCCAAGGCCACTATCCCCGGACCCAACAAGGGGACGTTTTCCCCCTGACCCCCACAAGGGGGCTCTGCCCCCTTGACCCCTACAAGGGGTGTTGCCCCTTGACCCTGGTAGTGGTTGCCATCCCCGGGCCCCTACTTCAATATTGCAAAAAATAAAAAAAATATGGGGGAATTGCTCCAATCAACTATGCAAATTTTTAAAGGAGAGATTTGCCATTGTAATTAATATTTTTAGTGATTATTCGATAGGATTCGCCATTGTGATTATTATTTTTACAAATTATTCATTAAGATTTGCTAGGATTTTACAAATTTTTTAATAATGTGCATAGATTCACCAAGAAAATTAATAATTTTTTTTTTAAAAAAGGAAATATTTTCTAGGAAATTATAGCACGTAGCCAAGATTCACCAAGATTTTACACCTTCACCTAGGGGTGGGTTTCTTAAAGTTATCCCTGAACTTTACCTTGTCTTTTGCACATACATTTTTTGTTTTCTATTGGTGAGGGAATTTTTTTAGGGACTCCCACACAAAGTGCAAACATCTGTGCACTACGCTGGCATCTTGACACGATTCTCAAGTCAATGGGCATTAGAGGCATTACATTCTCTATCACCCTCCAAATTGTAAAACCCCTTGCAACCCTTGATCATCAAAAAACATCCTCTTACCTCCTAAAATTCTTTTAAACTTCATTCCATCCATTTTATCATCTCTCTCTCAATTTCACTTCACTTGGACATTCACTCAACCTTCACACTTCACACTCTACACCATTTGCTTCTACACCATTGTCTATTGCAGGTTGTAAAATCTCTACTTCATTAGCATGATCGTCTTATAGTTTTCCTTCCTCTCTTTTCTTCTCTAAGCACATAGAAAGGAGGGTAACATAGTTACTTTTCTTACATTGTCTTTTTTATAGAATAGCATCTAGATTTTCTTTACATTTTATAAGTTGTGTCTATTTCCATTTTTTTATCATTTTCTATATATTGTGGTCTATTGGTTGTCCGTAGAGGTGGAAACACCAAAGTAGGGGTCTAACTAAGGCAAACTCTGAAAAACAACCACAACACTTTTTTGTTGTCATGTGTGTAGGTGTGCTATGTTCATGAGGAGCTTACGACAGGGTGAACCTTTCGTAAGTTCAGTTTCTTTTCCTATACTCTTGTAATTTTGTTATTAGATGGTTTTTCTTTAAAGTTAAAGTATTCTTCTTGTTGTTCTCTTTCATTTCATGTATTTCTTCATTTGTTGTTAAACTGTTAGATTAGAACTTGCAAGTTGTCAGCATGCTCTACGAGTTTTAGTTTGTGATATCAACTCTTTGTTTGCATGAGATGCCAACTTACCCCTAAGATGATAGCATGGTGTGCTATTGAATTTGAATCACGTGCTAGCATCCTCTGGTCGAGAGCCACTGAGTTTACAGTCCAAGACCTCTAAGTTATGTTCACTATTTCTCAAAAACCTCCACCAGAAAACATAAAGAGTAGACCTTAGTTTTCCCTTCCTTCCCTACCTATTTGGTCTTGAGGTAGTCTTAAGGTAGTTGAGAGTAATTCACTCCCTTTAGGATTGTTTTTGTCTTAGAGACTTGGGAGTAGTGAATCCCATCTTCTACACTACCATTTCTCCCAATCACAAATTCCAAATGTTGTTCATTGGATTATTTGCATAGGCCTTTTGTTATGCATGCTTGAAAAGTGCATACCCCTCACATGTAAGAATAGGCTCTCTACAAGTTTCATTTATATCAGTGAGCTTCTTTGTTAAAAATCCTGACCTTGGACCTACTCTTGGTCTCTTGAATGACCCCGAGAGTTGTGCAATTATTTCCTCATCCAAATTTCTCTTCTATATCTTTGAAGTTCCAAACATTTTAAATGTAGGGTTTTTTAAATGAAAATACTAGGGTTTTATAAAATTCTCTACTTGTTGAAGATTTTGAAAATCTTGATAGCATATACCCACTATAACCCCAATTTTTCCTTCTTGCCCAACTAAAATTTGATAATATACTATGAATTACCTTTAAATTTACTAGAATGCAATCAAGAATACTTACTTGGTAACATTGTGTAGGATTCCCTAAATTCACCAATAAAACCCTTGCTCACTCTATAAATTTGCAGCAACTCGGTCTAACACTTAACAATTGTGATTTGAATGAGTTTGGGAAAAGTGTTTTTACCTAAAACATCACAAATTTGGTAAATGGAAATCCCATCCACCATTAATTTTCACATGCTTGAATGTGTGACAAGTAATAGATGTTTCCAAAGTTTGAGCATGGACCATCAATCTCAAGATCAATGGTGATTGCAGAGATTTAAATTTTCCTTTGTGGAGTGACAACTTTCTTTTTTCATTACGTAGACAAGTGTCACCATTTCAAGGATTCACGCAAGGGTGATAAGAGAAAATAAGAACCTCCTCAATAGTGGAATTCTCCGCAACACATTGCGATGATGACACTTGTCAAAATCTCACAACTTTACAATAGCATAAACTTTATGAAGGCTTTAGATTTTTCTATAAAAATTAGCAGATGCTTGAACACGTGTCACTATTTCGTTGTTTTGAATGGAAGAAAGTGTTAGATAGAAAGGGTTGTATGAAGAAAAGACCCTCCGCAATATATTACATGCGCTTTAATAACAACTTAAAGAAACTAGGAATGAAGGGTTCCTACCATGGATGGGGCAATAAGGCTCAATGAATTAAAATAAAAAATTTAACAAATAACATTAGCTCACTAAAATATATGAGACTCTGACACATGTTTCCTTTTTAAGGATTCACAAGACTAGAAAATGACAAAATCAAATCCTTTGTGAACTGAAGAAACAACACGATATGCTGATACATTTTCCAAAAGATCCCAAGGAACTAAAAGCAATAGGAAGGCTTAAATAAATATTTCAATAAAGTTTTGTTGACCAACTTCCTAACACTTGAGGGGATGGGGAATATATGACAAGGATACCCTCAAGTCATAACTTAAGTGGTTGGGTAAAATTTTCACCATGTCAACGACAAAATAGAAATATGCAAGGGTTTTTCGAAAGGGTAGGGTTTTTGAAAGCCATAATTTTATGAATTTCATACCCTAACATCGCACAATTGAGGAATCTCAAACTTCAAAAAAACTAGAGGGTGAAGCCACAATAGTGGTTTACAATTGAAGTGAGGAAGGAAAACTCACAAAAAATGAATGCATTGCAAAAAACTTGATTTTAGGGGTTCGTACGAACCTATTGGTTCGACCGAACCCATTAGGGGTTCGCAAGAACCTGGGTTCGGGTGAACCCGTTTAATGCTTTCCCGCCAAAAAGACAACACAACCCCTTATAAAAGGGGGGTTCGCTCGAACCCCCCTTATTCCTCATCTCCCCCTAAGACACAAAAAACCCTAAATTTTGTCACTTCAGAGCTCGGGTTGAGGATGAAAATGGATGAATCGTCACAAACCCAACTGGAATCAGGTAATCCTCATAACGAGCTATCCAATGAATATAATTTTAATATGTTTTGGTTTTATTATGTATTTGTTTTTTAAGTTTTATTAAACATAGGTTTTTCATCGAAAATGAAGGTCTTTGTTCTGCACATGTGGAAAAATAGCAGATTATCAAAAATAAAAATAAAAAAAATGAGTGCACCAGATATTGAAGTCCTTGATCCAACGAAAAAAATAAAAATGAATCTCAATATATACAAAAAAAGTTATGCGTTATATAGTCACGCTATGTCTAAATTGTAATTGGTTTGACTTCGAAACTTGATTAAAGAAAAAATGTTCAATAAAAAACTGTGTAACTAAGTGGAAGCACTAGAAATTAGAGTTATAAATCTAAATTCAAAAGAATTATAATTTTATCCCTCATGGAAAAAAAGTTATGCATTATACGGTGTGCGTCACTTTTTTAAAATATTTTTTTTTGAAAAAACTCAATTTTTGTGGGAGATGGAAAAAGAAGTGCAATATGATTCCAAAAATTTTGAAAAAATATTTTTAGACTCTACAGACAAAATGTGATGAGACTCTAGTTTGCATCATCTTCAAATTCTTCACGGTTTAGCCGCTATAGGTGCCTGAATGTGAATATTTAGTTAAAAATAATAATTTCAGTGTTTAGTTTGGCCAAAAACTGTAAACCACTATTGTGGGATCACCCTAGAGCAACCATATGATCACCGAATTTCATAAGTGCCACCATGTCTAATATGTGATGTGACTAAACTACTAAGTGAACTTAGTTTATTGTAAATAGGACTACTAGGTCTAGGAACTAGATAAATGATAACTAGATATATAGAATAAAGTTTCTCATTAAAAAAATGACTTAAGTTATACTTAAGGAGTAAGTCACTAAAAATATGAGTCCCAACAACAAGTTCTAATGAGGTACTCATTTACAAAATAAAAGTCTCTCACAAATGGAGTATAGGAGAAAAACTAGTGAAAAAAAATCGTCTCTAAAAGAGAGAACTAAATCCAAAAGGAGGGCTCAAGACTGCCCATGGACAAGTTCCTTCACCCCAATAACTAATGCAACACAAGATATGCATGTGATGCTAAAGGTTTAGTGAAGATTCCTACAACCTAATCTTTAGTAGGTAAATAATTTAAAGATAGAAGACTATCCTAGATAATCTATCAAATAAAGTGCTTGTGAATCTTGATTTTCTTTTTCTACTGATGCTTAACTAGGTTTTGTGAAATGCAAATGACACTTTGGTTACCACACCAAATTATAGTAGGATGATTAGTTGAAAGGCCAAACTCTGTGATAATTTTTTGAATCTATAGTACCTCTTGACGTGCAAGAACTCCTTGATACTAATGCTTAGTGGATGATAATGCAATATTCGCTTTCTTCTTTCAAGAACATGTGACTAGACTAGAACCAAGACAAGAAGTAAACCCAAAATTCAATATTTGTGAGTCAATATCACATACTCAATTTAAATTGTCCTAGAATCTAATGTATGTAAAGCTCCTAGTTTGTACTAAATTCCAAAAGGAATGGTTCCCTTTAAGCATGTTACATGCGGTATGCCTAATGCTAAACACCCAACAAAGGAACATTATAAAAGTTCCTAAGTATGAATTTTACTAGAGTTTTGGAGATCTTCTCCCCTCATACTATTTTAGTATTCAATGTGTGTTCTTCTTGATTCCTGATCCCTAACTCACTCCCTTCGCTCATTGCAAATTCCTTTAATTATTTTTTATTAGACATTTGAGGCTTCACCTACCTTCCTTCCATTTATAACTCCCCAGAATCTTGATCCCCATGCTAACATCATCATCAAAGTTTAAATTTTTTTGGCGTCCCTCATTCTCCCCTACATCATTGGCAAGCATTATATAGAAATATGATCTGGTTGATACCCTACAAAGGATTATCTCATTGGGGCATCAAAGATGGACATGCTCTTCTTCCAAGCCCAATGATTAAAAATATTTCAATAGGCTTGAGGCCCAATGCTTGATGATAAGTTCCTTGGGGTTGTGAATAATTTAATTTTTTTGCATGATGGCAGGTCCAAGCCTAATAATCCATAGATAGACTCCAAAAGCATGTTTTTTGACCTAAAATCTAGTTAATGCTTAAATTAGTCCTACATCTATTAAATATCAGCACAAGGGAGATAAAAAGATGGATTTTAATGCTTTTGGCATGAATTCAAAGAGGAAAAATATGCCCATGCCCTATTAATATTGGAGAAGTACTTTTGATAGAGTTCCATCTCCAAATCATGGATTTTGTTGGATATATTCATCCTTTTTGCACTCAAACTAAAAAATCATCAATGTTATGATATGGTGGAGTCCAAAGATTCCTCTCTCTAGAATAAAGCCTCCATGGATCATTTTTTGTAATTTTTCTTCTTTGGTTTCTCTACCAATGCTATGTATTTTTGCATCCTCTACAACTATAAACAAATTATGCCTCTTTATTGATGCATATTGTTATTTTAGCTCCTCTCTCTCACTAAATTTTATGTGGAACCTTATTAACTTTATTCTTGTATGAAAATTTATCATATTTTCTATGTTTTTACATTGTACCAATCTATTTGCAAATGCTGAATATGGATTATTTATTTCACTTTTAGTTTCCATAAAACCCTAACCTCCATTTATACCTCCAAGAATTGATTAAATAAGGAGCTATGTGGAATTTATTAGTGATCCCTATTGATTTTCTATGTAATTCTAGGAAAGAAGAAACACATTCTAATCTTGGTGCATCATCATATTTTCATTCCCTACATTCTCTCTTTCCTTTTACCTTTACAAGATGCATGCTATGTTATTTTAGAGTTATTCAATGCTAGGTTGGTCTAACACTACTACATATAGGTTAGAAAGTAGCTAGCCTTATTTGGAGGTTTGATCTCATCTATAAGGTTCCACACCTTGAGATAATTCCCATGTTTCACTAGAATGCTAGACAAGTTCATCAAGGGTGAATTTCCAAGTCATAATAGTTTTTGGCATGCCTGATGGGACACTTAGCTTTGAGTAAGAGTTTCTACTAAGAAAGTGGTGTTGTTCTCAACATGTTACATCATTGAAGAGGCATTCCAAAAGTACCTAGCAACTTTTCAAATCTTGCTTCCAAATTAGTCTTACAAATATCATGCCCATACTTTAGACAAGAGATTCTTTAAAAGGTACCTTCAAATTCATTGAATTACAATCATCTACTTCTAGAAGAAAATAGAAATTCTTGTCTCCAATAAGAAGAACAAGAGATTCTATAATATCATCCCCTAGAGACTAATCTACACCATTTAGTAGGTTACCACAACCATGAACACTTACTATCCTATTAAATAAAACACACTTTCGCATGGTTTCTCCAATAAATTAGATTTTTGTCACCTTAAATGGTGGCAATCCTCTTGTGTTGACTCAAAGAGATGACATACCAGTGGATTCCCTAAAAAGTATATCATATTTCACTATTGAAACAACCACTACCCTAGTAAAACATATTCAAGATGTTGGTAATATATGTTTTGTTCATAACATAATTGAGGATAATTTGAAAATTAGACTCTTAGCCACATCCTTGATAGGAAAAGCATGAAAATGGTACATGAGATTGCAACCTAACTCTATTCATAATTGGGCAAGCTAGGTGAAAATCTCTATGAGCAGTTTGAAGACAAGAGTGATCACCTATCATTGGTAGAACAATTAACTAAAATTCAGAGGGCTCCCATGAATTTATGGAAGACTTCAATTTTTATATTTTAAAAAACTTGGGATAGAATCCCTACCTTTGTGAAACCATCTCCAAATCATGCCTTTCTATATTATTTAAGGGAAATTAATAACAATTTCACTTTTATGATACAATCTATGGGAGGGACAACTCTACTAAGTCCATATTATATTGACATTATGGGAAACAAATGTTCGATACCTGATGGAAAAATAGATCCAAGGAAGCTCATCCTCAAATGCCTCTATTCCTAATGATTCCACCTCAACACCCCACCTTCGCACCTCTTCCCATTACATCAAATAGCCAATCATCTACCTTCAATTCCCTTTCAAATGGGTTGCATGAGGTTAAGACTCTATTGTAAATTTTTGATAATGAATTGGTGACATTAAAGAGGCAACAAGATCAAAACAATAGCCCTAACTAGCCTCATAATCAAGCTTAAATCCAGAAAATAGACAAGCATACCAAGGGAATACATAAGGGAAATACTAGTAATGGAATTATACCATTCCTCTTAATAGTATCAATCCAATAATTGCTAATGCTTCAATGTCACTTGTCCTAGTGAGGAAAAAATTAGCACAAGAGCATGAATGGTGTTATTCATCTAAGCAATCACACAACTAGAACACATCTCAAAATGGAGAGTTTTTTCAAACTCTAGTGGTTCAAAATGAGCCATCACCTTCAAGAAAGTAATTTGAACCAATTAAAGTAGATGTAGGTAGGAAAGATCATATGCCAAGAGAATCTATGTTGATCAATTGGCAAGAGATATTTTTATGGTATATGTTAGTTTGTTCTCATGGAATAGAGTGATAATGTAGTGACCTAGAACACAAAGTCAAAGAGAAGAGAAATTAAAAGTGAAATAGCTTCTATGGTTATTCATGTACCAAATTCCCAACCATCCCAAGGTGCTACACATGAAGGTACAATAGGTAGGGCCTCTATGTTACAACCAAACCAAACTACTAGAAGGGGCAATAAGGCAATTGGTTAATCTCATGTTAACCAACTAGAAAATTTGGACTCTACTATTATAAAAGTCTCCTCAAAGGTTATTCATGGTCCTTATAATATTGTTGATCAAATGAAGAAAGCTAACTTGAATGTTATCATGTTGGAGGCCTTGTCCATCTCATCTCAAAGTGATTTATTTGAGGAGGCATTTAAGGGAATTAATTAGCTATGTGAGATAGTGACAAACTAAGAGACAATAGCCCTGATAAGCCCAATTCAAACCAAATAGGAAGGGAATCCAAGTAGAATCAATAATCCAACCATATTTATATGTTTGATTATTAGAGATCACATAGTCCACAATTGTAGGATCAATTCAAGAGCTAGCAACTTTGTCATGCCCAAGAAGGTAATTGATTTCCTTGGTATCAAGTATGAGTTCGTGTCCAAGGGTGTTGTAGAATTGGATGAAACCACTATTAAGATAGTATGGCTCATCAAATATGTCTGAGATGAATGCTACAAACATTCCTAGAATGCATACTTATGTAAGATATATCAATTATAGACCTCTTTTCATTCTTCACTATATGATTGTCCAAAATATTCATAGCTAAAATATAGGAGGGTACCTATATTCTGACTAATCACATATTATATTTCGAACAAGGTATGGTACGAAGGTGACAATCAAATTAGAACCTATTGCTAAATATCATTTTGAACCATACATGTACCCAACCCGATAAATGTTTTTATTGAAAAATAAGTGGGTCTATTCTCTCCCCTTGAGGACTTACAGGAGGAATTATATATTGGAGGGAGAGAATGTAAGGGACCCAACCATTCCACACAACACATTTGAGGATCTTCTAGTGTGTGGTAATAATGTACCTAGCGTTCACACAATGTTCATACATTTTATGGTAGTTTTTGTTTCTACTTACAAATTATTTTGCTTGTACCCCTATGGCTTCATGTTCTTCAAGGATACCAATGATACAAATTTATGATCTATCCACTTTCATATACATTCTAGTCCATATTAATATCCATTTCCTGTGACTCTTGGTGTACTAATATATCTAGAAAAGAGCTAGTAGTGATGCTTGTTTCTCTTCTCATGATGAAGCTAATGAAAGTTCTCTAGTTCTTGATGAAATTATCTATGGTGTACATTCCTTTCATGAGAATACATAGTTAAATCAATGATAATAAAATGTGTAATTACTTATAATTAAAAACCTATCTCAACATATTATTATATTTACAACATAGTAATGTTATATTATCAATGCAAATTGGTGATACCCTATTTGATACATATAAACAATGAATTATTCATCCTTATTGTTCCATACACCCTCTCATGATTTGGTTGTGCCTTTATAGGTTAATTTGCTAATTAATGGTCCTAGACTATGTTAAATGTTATAAATGACATGTTGAATTATATTAGTAAGTTTACATGTTGCTTCGACTATGTAACTTACCATGTTGTACTAACAATTGTGATAGAGTGTGTATGATGATTATAAAGTTTCTTTCTTCTTATCTTTCATAGAATACTCTTTGATTTAAAAAAAAATGATTGTGAGAGCTCCTAAGAGGGAGGATTGGAGAGTTGTTGATTTACGAGGTGCTTTGGGGGCTTCCTCAAGAATGTGAGTATAAAATTTTCAAAATACTTTCTTTGTTCCTTATTCTATCTCTAATTGTGGATGTGTCCCAATGCATTTATGTTTCCGTGATACTTTTTTGTAAATTTTTGTGACAAATGTCATCCATAAACTAGTGTACTTTTGATGATTGGTCTTAGAATCGACAATATGTTGAATATGTGAGTGTTAATTCTAAATCATGTGATAATTCTTATAATGTGAATTATTCTAATGCCATAAATAGTTAATGAAAAGATAAGAAATTCTTCTGATTATATTATCATCTAATTTAAGTGAAATAAACTTGACTTTAGGAATATCTACATTGTGAAATCAATTTATATGTGAATAATAAATTTTAAATAAAAGTTAAATAAATTATATGATGTGAAAAGTGTACCCTACATGAATTGTGAAATTAAGGTGATTTGGTTGTTTTAAGATATGACAATAATACATGTTATTATGTCATCATTTAGTTTGTGTGCGAATGTATGATGTCTAACCCTAAATTATACAAATGCTTTTAATAAAAAAATATAGATGTTTTGACTTAAGTGTGTTTCCAAGTGATGTTAATATTATAGGATTATAGCCTTTATGGTTGGTTTAAAATTCAACATAATTAAAAAATTGAGTATTAAAAATTGTGAATACAAATGGACAAGGGATGCAGAAAAATTTATTATAGACCATTATGATGATGTGTGTAGGAAAATGGATACTAGATTTGACCACATTGAATCATAATCTCTTATTTAAAATCTTATGATGAATCTTGCACATGTCATTTTGACTCAATTATTGAATATAATAATTTTAATTGTGTTAAGGGTCTACATACATATATAACCTTGAGATAAAATATAACCTAAAATCATAGTGCAATGCATCGATAATATACATGTTGATTTTAATGTAGTATATACATTGCATATGAAGGATTGTAGAATGTATATACATGATACATTGTCCATTTTATTTATAAATTATATTTAATTATGTTCACATATAAGTAAAAAAAATAACACGTTTAAAACATTAATTTCTACCAATACTAAGTTGTGAATGATTTGATATTTTCACGTAAGATAATTAGAAACACAAAACTAGGGTGCTCAACTAGTAGGTTAGAGGGGACCTCTTTGTACCAACAAATTCTGCCTAAAACACAGAAATGAGGATGTCAACAGTTGAGGCCCAAACCATGTGAGGTTTACCAAACTACTCCATACGGATCACATTTATTTTAACAGATTAGGCTATATAAATTATTGGACATTGATGGTTCATATAAACCCTAGAAGTATCTCTCTATTTCGTGCACTGTGTTGGTGTTTAAGTAATTATGAATGGTTAAGCACGTAGAGAACTGTGAATTGTTCATAACACATTATTAGTTGGCTCAGGTAGGCCCAGCCATAACTTGTCCTGCTTCCGTTCGCCGTGAATGAAGGCCGTTTAATGGATGCCCATAGATTTATTTTGTTAAAACCGCTTCTCCTGCCCACCCGCGCATGGTTTGAAGTTCCCGCACTGCAAAAGTTTGAAGATATGGGCATCATCACAAACAGGTCTTCATACAGCGTAGTCCCAGCCTGTGCCAAAATGGGAGCTTTCGAACAGAGAATACGTAAAAGCATAAAAGATATAGGAATTTTGTCAGATGTTGTAGTTGGAAATGCTATGGTAGACATGTATGCAAAATGTAGAAGCACAGACAAGGGACGTGAACTGTTTGATCGAATGCCTCAAAATGTGGTGTTATGGAATGCTACGATTGCAGGATATACACAAAATGTGTTTGTTTAAAAGGCTTTAGAAACTTTCAAGAATGTAATTTGCAGGGTAAAGCCAGACTCCTCAACTTTCAGCACCTCCCTGCCTGTGAAGTGGAAGAAACAGGCTGTGCATACCGATCACAGCAAAGGATAGAGGAATTTTGTCAGATGTTGTAGTTGTAATTGCCCTGGTAGACATGTATGCAAAATGTGGAAGCATAGACAAGGCACGTGAACTGTTTGACAGAATGCCTCAAAGAAACTTGTTCTCATGGAATGCCCTGATTGCAGGATATTCACAAAGTGGATTTGTTGTTGAAGGCTTTATAAACTTTCAAGCAAATGCAATTGGTAGGTAAAGCAAAGATTCGACAACCTTTGCCAGCATCCTCGCAGCCTGTGCCGAATGGGAACTTTGGAACAGAGTATGGACATCCATCAAAAGCATAGAGGAAAGAGGAATTTTGTCAGATGTTGTAGTTGCAACCGCTCTGGTAGACATGTATGCAAAATGCGGAAGCATAGACAAGGCACGCGAACTGTTTGATAATGTGTCTCAGAGAAATTCGCTCTCATGGACTGCCATGATTGCAGGATATGAACAAAATGTAAACCTTATGCTCTATCCATGTTCACATCCAAAAAAATATTCATCTTCTTCAAAAGTACTATTGGACATCTATTTGTGTCATGTTTGTTTCACTTTATATTTTATAGTATATACTTACTATCTTTTTAGGGGATTTTGCAAGTTCCCTTCTTAGTGTTGTAGTCCTTTTAGTGTCTTTGATTATCAAACATTTATTCTTTCGATGTTCTTCTCTATTGTAATTTTTAAACCAATTTTTACTTCTTCTAGGCTGGAGAGAAGTCTCAACCTTCTTACCTTTCATTAGATTTTCTTACTTCAACATTACATTTTTTTCACTCCAATTTGAAATTATCAATTTCTTCCTTTCCTACTAAATCATCTCCCATATCTTTGACTAGGATTCTATTTTGGTGATCAATTCTACTACATCCTTATACAAAGAGGAAATCTTCTCATCTACATTTGTTATAATGTGAGGGGTTAACCCTAACATAAACCACTCAATTCATTTCTTTTATGTCAAGGCTATTTTAGTTTCTAGCCACTTTTAACCGTTATTCTATATTTTACTAGTTCTACAGTTTTTGTCATCTTCCATATTTTATTTATGTTTTTGGTTCATTTATTAGGTGAATGGAAATTTGTCAAAAATAAGTCACAATTATTTCCATATTTTATCATGTTTAAGGCATTCTTTAATGCACCATCTTAGTGCCTCATCATAGAGGGTCTCCAGAAAATCATATAATTGGGTCTACTCATCATTAATGCCAACCCCACTCCAATGAAAATCCAAGGTAATGTTCACTAGCATCCTTGGTGTATTTACCAAAAATAGGGAGCTTATTCATATTTGCATCCATAATTGGAGGAGGTAAAGGTGTTCTTGATTTAATTTATATGGTTAGGGATTATCCTTTATTCTAATCTATTCTCTATTCTTGTATCTCTCTCTCTCCCTTTATCATGGCTTCTTTGTCTAGTTTCACTCCTTTTGTACTTGACCAAATTCCTTTCTCTACCATTATCTCTTGGCAATTGAGTATCTAAGATCTCACTTCATAATATTTTTCACAAATCTCATATGCAATTGTTTCTTTAAATTACTTTCTCTAACCTAATGAAGGATTCACTACTTATATGGACTCTTTAGAAACTTTTTTTTTATTTTGACAACCTTGGAGGTGATTCTTTGTCCATGTATTCCATCTCCTTATAGTGTCTCTTTAGCTTGGAGAATGTGTTGGTTGATAACACATCTTTAGTAATTGATTTATCTTTAATTTATCACTAGTAATCTCTCCCTTTATCATGGCTTCTTTGTCTAGTTTCACTCCTTTTGTACTTGACCAAATTCCTTTCTCTACCATTATCTCTTGGCAATTGAGTATCTAAGATCTCACTTCATAATATTTTTCACAAATCTCATATGCAATTGTTTCTTTAAATTACTTTCTCTAACCTAATGAAGGATTCACTACTTATATGGACTCTTTAGAAACTTTTTTTTTATTTTGACAACCTTGGAGGTGATTCTTTGTCCATGTATTCCATCTCCTTATAGTGTCTCTTTAGCTTGGAGAATGTGTTGGTTGATAACACATCTTTAGTAATTGATTTATCTTTAATTTATCACTAGTAATTGCTCTCATCTATCATCTTCAAAGCTTCCTTGCTAAAGCTCTACTTTTTGGTGACTTCTTTGATTCTATTGCTAAATATTATCTCCTCTCTTCACCAATTACCAACTTTACTTCCTCCCTTATCTACTTCCTCTTCTTCCCCATAATAACCACATCTATATTATAACTACAAATAAGGGAAAACTTCTCTAGGTTTATTGTTGTCTTATATTCTTTCAACTGCCTTATCATTTTAGTTAGATTTTTCTCTATAGTTCTAATTTAAGTTATAAACCACTCAATTTCTTAATAGTTATGAATTCCATGTCTATTGAGGATATACCTATTTCAATACTAGGATTTTTATCAGCTGCACCCCTCTTGACACACACTCTGATGCTTCTCACATTTCTTCTATCCTTTTCCATTATCTTTTCCCCCAGTCCTAGAATTTTTTAAATTCTTTCTTCTTCCACATTTTTTGTCATGATCATTAAATTCTCTTCAAAATATTTATCTCACCAATAAATAATTTTAATCTCTTGTTATCAAAAATTTCCATTAATATTTAATTGATTTAGTTTATCCATCCTTAACTCCTTTCTTTTTAGCACCTTAATTTATTACGAGATAGTACAAGAAACCTAATACTACCACAACTTACTTTTTAATACCTACATTTATCTCTATCTTATTTTATATTCTAGCATGGTAATTTTACAAGACTTACCTTCTAGTGCACTTATGGGTTTTCATCATTAGTCTCCATTAGGTTGCTCATTTTATTTTTCAACTTAATAGGAATAGATCCAACTACCCTTTAGAATTTTTATAAAGGCATTCACATGGACATGATGGATCAGTAAAAAATCCTTTTTCAAGTGCTAATGTGTTTAATAAGAGTAAGGGCATGGAAAATATTATCAATGGAAATCTACATTGTTAATGAGGGTGATCCTTGTTAGACAATCTCTAAGAATCGAGGGTAGATTCCCTATCTATCTAAGCTTAACTTTAAATATATTTATGTTGGGTTCTCATATCCACCTCTTGTTTGTACTTTGTAGTTTCTTTCTTAGCTAGTCTCTAAGTTACTATCATTAGAATTCTTGATTTGAGTGTTTAAGGATATTTTTTATACTGTGTTACTATCGTTCATACGCTAGAAAAGTCTTTGTGTTCACCATGAGATTAACCCCTTAAAACTCTCATGAAACAACAAAATAGTGTTGGCCATAGCTTGGAAGTTTTTTTGGAGTATATACAACCTTTACAAACCCTCCTTGAAGCATTCAAATTGTTTATTATCTTTCAAAATAATATTTGGTACCAATATTTTAAATTTAAAGGATGGAAAGAAGGTCAATTAGAATGAAGGGTAGAACTAGAGGATCATTGGATATATGACCTACCTTGAATGCACCATTATATTCCCTTTAGTAGATCACTAATTACTTTCCTCAATACTTTTGGGGCTAAAATTGATAGTTTGGTATGTGTTGAAAACCTTCACCTAGCTATCATGATAGAACTACAATCATCAACTATGAACCATATCCCTGATAAAAATCTATATGATGATTTTTTTGGTGTAAAAGACCTACTACATGTTCTGACACATGTGATGCATGATATCAAAATTCCCCTATAGTTGTTACAAAGAGAAGTAGATTTTTACTTTGTGTAATTGGTGTTGGAATGTGGAAATGTTCTTGAGACATCTTTTTTGTCAAGGATTTTAACCTTATGATTAACTAATTGTAGGTATTTACAACCTTATTTTGAATCTCAATGCTAAAGAAGAATTGTACTTATGAAAACCTTTTATTTCTACATGTAAATCTTGATAAATGTGTCCTAATATATTAGAAAACTAAGATAAATTGGGTTGTAGATGCATGCCTCTTCAACCATGGGCAAAGATAGGATTTCAGGGGTTTAGTTTTTGTGAGATTCCTAAAAGCATATCATTTTAGTATGATGATTTATTTTTTGACATGGATGCAAGTATAATCATCTAGGATCTAATAAATTTGTTTTTCTTTGTGTAGTTGGAATTCTTATTTAAAAGGTCAACATCATTTCTTAGATCCAAAAATTCATTCAATCCATAAAGATAGTTATTTCATATTAGTCAACATTTCACCATTAGCCTGTAAGTATGGTTGTAGAGAGAAATAAAATTGTTTATCATCCTACATGAGTTTCCTACATCGTAAAGATGGTTGTTTTCTTTGGGTTGTCAACATCCAACACTTATAAATATTGAAAATAACCTTGACAAGTACTTTCACCAAACCCTAGATAGTGAGTTGTCTCCTCCTTACCAACTCTATGGTTATAGTGTAAAGAAAATGCATCACAAGGATACTAGTCTACTAAGAAAGAAGAAATATATGTCAAAAAACTAGGTGGAACAGTCAACACCATTAGAGAAAAACCATGTTGTCATAAATAAATGGCATCCTAAGGCTATTACAACAACAATAAGAGAGTATTAATCTAAGAAATAATGCAACACAATAGAGATTAGTTACTTAGCCCATAAAGATACCATCTGAAATCATTTGTCATGTACAATAACACAATCAAACATAGGCAAAATATGTTATATAACGACTGATGGACTACAATCATGCTTAGGATATCCTAAGAGCATCAAAGGGGATAATATATCTTTAGAATGTTTTTATGGTATCCATAGAGCTCCATTATTCACACAAATAATTTTTAAGTGGGAGTTAAAGACAACAAAGAAGGCTAGTGGATTTTATCATGGAAAGACATAATACAAGCTCATGCATCACTTCTACATGTTTTATACCTCTTATCAGCACATTAGGTTATAATTCTTTCATAGTGGCTAGTAAGAGTGACAATGTTTCCATAAGATAACAATCATGCTAGGTTATTATAGCAACTAGACTAGATGCTCACTTAAATTAAATTATGTATTATCATCATGCCATTATAGAGAACAACAATATAACAAAATGACACTCTTAGGAAATAATGAAATCCATAAACATTTAGGACAGTCATGGTTATTAAGGCTACTATAACTCTTATAGGATGGTCATGTGCCTAGATAGTCTTATTAAGGTTATCATAATCAACAACAATAACAAAGATAGGCTCTATATAGGATTTCATTAGGTATTAAATTGTGAAGGTTTCCACCTTATTGTTAGGCATCAATTAAAAGTAAGAGGACTATTTGAATCAAGAGTAAGAGTGTCATAAATGCTAGTATCTTGAGGCTAAGATCATTTCATGTAAAACTCTACCGTTTTTCTATTATAGGATAGTGATAACCAATTGGCTAGTCCCATATCACCTAAGAGGATTTTCATGATATTTTAACACTACTTAAAAATTCTATACCACACACATATAGACGAGATAGTCACAAAATACATCTAGTATCACTAAGATAACCTTTTCATTAAGTCAAAATATTGTCATGAATAACAAATACAATTGTCCTTGTTTGATTTTATTGAGTATAAAGTTACAAACTAAATTTATTTATTTTGTTTCAATAATAACGTCCTCATCTTATTAATGAAGGATTTCAAGACATAGTAATATTGATGATTGTTATGTACCTTAGAGCATAGACTTGTAGCTCATTTTCTCAATGATTGATATAAAACCACCCTAAAGAATATTACAAGAAAGGAAGGAAGTTGGTTTGTTAGTGAATATTATAGTAATACTATGGATAGTCCTATCCTTCTAAGGAAGTTTGTGAGTCACATGGTATCATTGAAATCTATTAAGAAATCATGATAAAGTTTTGTAGGCTTCTAAATAAGGAGGACAATCACATGAGTGGTGAAAATAATGGTATTAAAAATACAATTAAGGGACTCCATTCAACAAGTCTTAATACCTTCACCTTATGTAAACTACACTATATATTATCACAAGGCTATTGTATAGCCATAATCATAACAGACATAGTTACTCATGTGATCATGACAATCGTGATTGTCCTTAATTTTAGAAACATTATCATTGTATGTTGTGTTATATGGGTCTTCTCAAGTCAAAAGCATTATGGTAACCAATAATATTCAAGAAAAATATAATTTACTAACTGTATGGAACTATTATAATCTCTTACCTTCTTAAGGGGAAATTTTCATCATCAATACAAATGCTAATCATGGCACTTGGGACCTTGCTACCCTTAGGCTCTAATACTGACCTTTAAATATATTGATAATCATCATTACCTCAATGACTACCATAAATGAGAGAAGTATGATCATGATGAATTCCATGCGTGTAGTCATCCATATGACAACAATTTCTCCATTAATAATCACACCATTGAAGCATTGTCATCAAGGACTCAAGATTTTATTTATAAAGATTGTCATAAAGATGGGAGAATCTATTTAAATACAAAATATTGTCATGCATATAAAGCAGGTTGTCATTAAGGAATGAGATAGTCATTGTAACATAACACTTTTGCATAGTTATTATTTCACTTCATTGTGTAATCATAAACAATGATCTTAAAAGGACTACTACACTATGGACATAAGAATAATCACACCAATCTTGTACTAGTAAAAAATTACCTATATGCCCTTATGTTTTCATCAAGTCATAGGTATTATCATGTCCATTTCTAAAATTAATTTAGGGTAATAATCATGCCTTAACTACCAAAGGACTATTAATGCAATTGTTATATTCAAAGTCTCATGGAAGAAATGGTGTTATTGGAGGAACTTGACAATCAAGGAGGGTTGTCCTATCATTAAACCCTTATTGCCTACATATGGAGACAATCTTAAACATTCAAAGGGACTTCAAAAGCCACATTGGATTCCAAGTTAATCACATTTTGAAATCAAAATTCTAACTAAATCATAATGATGATAATGGGTTGTCCAAATACTGTGAAATAGAAACAAGGGGCTGCCACTAAGGTAGAAGAGAGTTACTCTATCAATTTTGTTAATGAAAGATAACCAACATTCAAAGATTGTCCACTCATTATATCCTACCATAATATGTAGAGGGGTGATTATGTGCAAGGATACCAATTTTGATGTTGTTCCAACTAACCAAGAAGATAGTCGTGCACCCTTTAGACACTATGATGTATATTAGATGCTCCTAGTTAGTTAGTCAGTCAATTACATGCCCATGTATTATGCACTTGATTGCCCCTTAAATTGATTTGTGATGTTCCATTCTAACAATTAATCCAAACAAAAGAACTATACAAAAATGGAAAGGGTAATTGTGAGCCCTCCTCTCTCATTTCCTCCTAGTCAAACATCTTTTGATTTACTTGAAGTGTTCCTCACCTTTTGTTTTTCTCTTTCTCCACCTCCTCCAACTTTTTATTTCATACATATGTGTAAATTTATTAAAAACAATTTAATTAAATATTCATGTTATCACAAAATAAATCTTCGATAAATACCCCACATTGTATATACAATCTATGCATCTAACAGTTTGTGTGTCGTGTCTATGCTTCCACGTTTTGAATACATGGACATGCTAGAGCCGTTGCAGCTACATCTGATAAAATTCCTCTATCGTCTATGCTTTGATGGATGTACATATCCTCTATGCTCCCTTTCTGCACTGGATGCGAGGATGCTGGTAAAGGTTGTAGAGTCTGGCTTTATACCCGCCAATTGCAATTGCTTGAAAGTTTCTAAAGCCTTTTCAACAAATCTACTTTGTGAATATCCTGCAATCAGAGCATTTCATGAGAACACATATCTTTGAGGTATTCTGTCACACAGTTAACGTACCTTGTCTATGCTTCCACAATTTGCATACCTGTCTACCAGGGCAGTTGCAACTACAACATCCGACAAAATTCCTCTATCCTTTATGCTGTGATGGGCGTGCACAGCCTGTCCTAAAGCTCCCATTTCGACACCGGCAGGAAGGATGCTGGCAAATGTTGAGGAGCCTGGCTTTACACCTGCCAATTGCATTTGCTCGAAAATTTCTAAAGACCTTTAGAAAAACCCGTTTTGTGCATATCCTACAATCGTTCCGTAAGACCACATTTTTGAGGCATTCGGTCAAACAGTTCACGTGCCTTGTCTTTGCTTCTACATTTTGCATACATGTCTATCAGAGCTTTTCCAGCTACAACATTTGACAAAATTCCTATATCCTTCATGCTTTTACAGATTCTCTGTTCTAAAGCTCCCATTTTGGCACAGGCTAGGACTACGCTGGTTGGGGACATGTTTGTTGTGCGATATCCTCATGATGATTCCCATGTCTTCTAACTTCTGCAGTGTGGGAACTTCAAACCATGCACAGCTAGGCAGGAGAAGCAATTTAAACGAAAGTAAATTTACGGGCATCCATCAAACGGTCTTCATTAACGAAGAAAATCAAGATATGGCTCGTTCTTTTTGAACAACCTAAACAATCAATGCTTAAAGTATGCTGGTTAAGCCCAACCACCATTTTGTTGTGAAAGTGGTCTCTACTTTTTCCACGATACCAACCGTGCATTCCTCCTCCCCGCTACATGCAGTAAAATCAGTCAATGTCTAGACAAAAGGAGAGAGGCAGGGGGTAAGAGCCTCACAAAATTTTTGGCTCTAGCAATCCTTAGTATAATCAAGTCTGGCATTAAGGTTATAAAGAGCTTCCGCTATATCCTTGGAGGGGAATATAACATGCCTCTGCTAGTGATATTAATGTGGTACTCTAATCACGTGACCCATTTTAAGTTTACTGTCAATCAATCCCTACCAACAACTTGCCAATAAACACTCTGCAACTTGTCCTTGCTAGTATGGAGCGCACTGGTATTCCTTTTCCTTCAATTCAATTCAATTGATAGATGGTGTGTTTAAATGTATATGAAATATGGTTTACACATTTCATTTTTATCTGTCATGGGTTTATCCCTTTCCTGTCTCAATTAAATCTTCTCATTCCATGGGTTTTGATGTTCGCCAGAATCCTTTGTCAAATTCTTCAATTCTTCAATGCTTTTCTTCCTCAATTCCCCAAATGTAAATTTGGGTAAAATTGAATCTATATAAAGCAATCAATTAAATGCTTCTCTGTCAATGTTTTTTCCTACCTTGTCACTTACATATCCTTATGCTCTGGAAATTTAGAATGATGATTGAATTCAATCAATCAAATTAACTCCTCCTGCTTTGAGTCTCTCTTCCTCAAACGTCATATAGCTTCTAACAACATATTTCCAAATGCCCATTATAACATGAAAATCCTTGATTAACTCATTATATGTTGATTCCTACCAATAATTCCATCCTAGGTAATATTCAATTTGAGAATCCCGAATAGCTCTTAGCCACTTCTTTATCTTGGTAGCCTCAACTACGTAAACATGGTTAATTCCTAGCCATAGGAATTTTGCAGCCAGAAGGATTTTTCTCAAACCTCATGCTTCTGGGGTTATGCACATCACGAGAATAGCCATGGTTATCCAAGCAATTAGCCAAAGCATACCTCAATATCCAAATGGTTAATGTTATATGATATAATAAATTAAGTTGAAGGTGGATTGGGAATAAATCAGAATGTTAATTTAAATCTCATCTCACAACACATATTATCTTGTATTTTGTTGCACTCAAATATGATTGAATTTCTGTTTTCTTTCTAATTTTTTCTGTCGAGATTTATGGGTATTGTATATATAGAATCCCTGATAAAAAAAATTCTAGATTAATTGAATGATATGTGGATTGCATAAACACTTTCATGTACTAGTGCATTTCATTGAACTAAGTTCCTTCAACTCCTTGTTAACAGCTCATTTTACATTGCCTGCAACTTCTCTTTTCCAATGGGGATTCTTATTTGCAAGTATGCAAACTGATTCTTCTAATGAATTTTAATGGTTGCTTAACTGTCTTGAGTGAAATATACCAATTTTGTATACTCTATTTTATTAGATTGGTTAAGTTATTGAATCTTTGGAAGCTGTATGATAATGGTTGAGAGTGGACCTCGTGGCATTTGTTCCTTCCATATATCTATATAACTACAACAGTGGGCATTCCCTGGTTTTGCTACTTTCAAAAGGATATAAGTTTTAGGTGGAGTACTACAATAAGGCATGTATTGTTCTTGGCCACATGCGAAAAGTATGTGTCCTCAATATAAGTGTGATTATGTTAAGCCAATATTTATATTGGGGTTTAGGACTATTTGCACTAAATATATAATGCTAAAAGAGGTAGAAGGAATCGGTTTCCAGATCTACCATTTATCTATAATTCCATTGCATATTGTTGATTGTATAAATAAGAAATTCCTCTTGAGGTCATTGCACCCATTTATATATCAATTCATACCATTCAAAATTTATTTGTTTATGTTCAAATAAATTGATAAATCATGCTCAATATTATTATAAGCATGATTATGTCTAGTTAAATTCAATTTTTTTAATAGATCTTCATGATTACAAGTTGCAATACATATTCACAATTCATCAAGCTATGAATGAACTTTGGTAAGATAAAATCAATTCCTCATTGAGTAGAATTCTAGTTCACGTTTCAACTCCCCACATTTGATTAGTTTCTTGTCATATAAAATTTGTAAGTTCTTTACATCGCAACACTAATATGCTCCTCTTTTATCTATATTTGTTATCAAATGTGGGTCTGCTTGTGAGATACCAATTCATGTTGTTGAGCAGAAAGAAGTTGTCAAAGAGTCTCATCACCCTAGAGGGAATTTTCAACTCAGATGACCAATTGACAAATACAAAGATGAACCTTGATATGATAAAATGTGACTACAAGAAGGGTGAAATCACAATACTGTGTCTCACTTTTTGGTCGAGATGGACATTTATATCAATATTTTTAATTGAATCTTCACCTTTTAAGACCTATAGTGGCTAAACCATTAAGAATTTGAAGATGATGCAAACTAGTGATGTGGCAATTTGTGTGTACATTCTATATATATATGTGTGTGTGTGTGTGTATAACATAGATACATTTATACATATTATTACCCATACATATATATATATATATATATATATATATGTATATATATACATACATATATATATATATATATATATATATATATGTATATATATACATATATATATATATGATGTATATATGTATATGTATATGTATGTATGTATGTATGCATGTATATTTTTGAAATAAATCATGAATCTTTCAAACATCTCCTATAATAACTAATTTTGAATAGTAAACAACATTATCAGAAAGTAACGTTTATGTCATCAAACATAACTTTTTTCTAGAAAGGATAAAATTCTAAATTTTAAAATATAGATTCTTAACATCAATATCTACGGCAAGGATATTTTTTCATAATTTTTTGTTACATTTTTTTAATTAATTTTTGAAATCACTGTAACTATAATTTGGACGTAGGTGTATGTCGTTAAACATAACTTGTGTATAATCAAAATTATTTTTTTGTGAAACAAGGACATCAATACATAGGGAAAAGGTATTTTTTGAATTTTTTTACAATGGTTTACTATTTTTCCACCTTTGTAGAATGAAGAACTTGATGTTCAATGAAATACCTATGTTCAATAAGAATTGCAAATTAAATACATGATAAAATGAAAACATATCAAAACTATACTTGTTGGAAAGATCATTTTGAGGGATATGATCTTGCAAAATATAATTTTTAAATGACTTTATTTAATCCATCAAAATTTAAAGAACACGTAATTTTTTCCCAACATTTTGATAGGTGCAAAGGAGACTCCATTGTGGGTATGATTTAATACTAGAGGGATTCTATTCAAGGGGCTTTGATCTAAGGGGGTCTTCTCTAACTCTCTTCAATTAAAAACCTTTAGTTGAAACATCTCAAGGATTAAATCATTGGTTTTTCTAAAAATAAGTGATTTTAGGCGAAAATCGAGATGTCCTAAAAGTGAGACACACTATTGTGACAACACCCAGAAAGTGATCGTAATAGAACTTGGGAAATAATTGAAGTTTGGAAAGGTATGCTCTGAGTGCAACCACCAAATATTCATTAGGCTTTATGAATATTATGAAAATGTAGTTGTATGGAGCTATTAAGACCCATATGGTTTTGATCCTTGTTTGGCCTATAATACCATAGAATTATACCCTAGTGCAAAAAAAATTAGACAAAAGAAAAAGCCGATCAAATCCAAAATTAAACCCTTGATGAGGAAAGAGTTGGCCAAACAAATAGAAGCTAAAATTATTTTTCCTAGCAAGATTTCTTCTTGAGTGAAAAGCTTAGTCCCTATAAGGAAGAAGAATGGGGAGATAAAGTTGTGTAGAATTAAGAAATCTCAACATGGCCTCTCTTAAGGGCCATTATCCCCTCCCTTTAATGGAGTAGCTATTGCATAAGGTAAGTGGCTTAGAAATGTTTTATTTCTTGGATGGGTACTCAAGATACAATTAAACTCTATTCTAAGAATTAGACCAACAAAAAACATCATTCACCACTAAATAGGGTACATGTATATTACCATTTTTCCTTCGGGTTAAACAATAATGGTGCATCCTTTCAAAGGGTGATGGAAATGGATTTCAAGGGTGTATTAGTAGAGTTTGTGCTAATATACCTAGATGATATTATTAAGTTTTCAAATCATTAAGGTGATCACTTTGACCATCTTGAAAAAGCTTTCAAGAAGTGTAGAGAAAATGACATCCTTGAATCCAAACAAGTGTGTGTTTTCCACAAACTAAGGAAAATTACCTAGACACATAGTTTCCAAGGAGGGAAATTCCATCAATCTAGAAATATTTGAGGACATATTGTATATCCCTTTACCTTGTCACAAGAAATCCCTTCAAATAATTTATGGAAGGATCACCTTTGTAACAAGTTTCATTCCTAATCTTCTTAATATGGTAAATCCTCTCACTTCTATGCTAAAAACTAATATGTTGTTCAAGTGGAGAAAGGAAGGGAAGGATAGTTTTGAGTTTATCAAGTAATCAATTGCCCAATCCTCTATAGTTCCAAACCCAAACTATGACAAGGACTTCATTTTATAGACCTTTGGAGGAGAATCAAGCATATAAGTTGTCCTAACATAGATGAATAGTAACAACTTGGAGCAACCCATTTCCTTTTTTAGTGAAGGTCTAAAACACTATGAGATCAAGTATAACTATGTGGAAAAGGAATTCATTAATAATGTTAGAGCATTAAATGAGTTCATGCATATGCTCTCCAATAACAAGATCAATTTGATGGTACCAAATGCTAGTGTCAAGGAATTCCTCTTGATCAAGATCAATAGCACCTATCTTTTGAGGGGAAAGGAGTTATGAAAACAACTTGTATCAACCTTTGAGACTCATATAGAATTTTTTCTTAAGCTAAAGGATAACTAGCTTGTTAATAGTGATGTTTAGAGTAGCTAGGTACATGACATGACCACTTTTCTATAGGAAGGTAGATACCCTCGAAATTTGAATAGGGCGAAAGAAATTTTAAGCTACACTCTATCCCCTATGTTTTAGTGGATAAAATACTATTTTAAAAAGGCCTCAATGGAGCCCTCTTGAGATCTATTGACCTAGATTATGTCAACAAAATATTGGAGTAATTTCATTATGGCTTATTAAGTGAATGTTTATCTGCAAGGAACACTAATATTAAGGTAATGAGGATTGGTTATTATTGGAAAACCTTATTTAATGACACTTATAAATGGGTGAAAAACTATAAAAATGTGGTTTATTTTTTGAAAGAAAAGATTAGGTATTCTTTCTCTTCATCCCATTCAAACAGACTGACCATTTGCAAAGTGGGGATTGAATTTCATTGGCATGATAAATCCACCATCTATTGCTAGTCAAAAATGGATTTTGGAAACTATAGACTATTTCACCAAATAAAACAAGGCATTTCTATTGAAGGATATTGTCGAGGCTTCAATTTTGGAATTCCTAGACTAAATTGTGACTGGGTTTGGTGTCCCTTCCACCACCATCTCTAATAATGCCAAAACCAATTTTGGCATCCAAATTAGTGAAACCAAACATGGTATTTACTTGAAGAACTTGTCAAATTATTATCATTAGGGTAATGGCTTGATAAACTCCACCAACAAAAACCTGATCAGGATAATCAAAATCACCATTGAATGTCACTAGAGGTCTTGGTATAACATGTTCAAGATAACCCTTTGGGTTGACAAAATCAATCCAAAAAGAGCTATTTTCAACTCCCATTTTATGTTAGCATGTGGGAGGGAATAAAGGGTTTTGTTATCACTAGAGTTTCCTTGTCTTGAGTTAGCACAATATCTAGATATGTTAGACAATTATGCAACAACAGTGAAATTGGTTGAGCTAATGGAGTTGGAGGTTAGAAAGGCCATGCATACCCTTGAGACTCACAAATCACAAGTTCATAAGACTTTTGACAAATATGCTATCAAAAATTTATTCAATGAGAGAGACCATGTGTTGAAACTGTAAGATGCAAACAAAGCTAAGATTAGAAGGCATACAAATTTTAATGCCATTTGGAGTGGCTCATAAGTAATTACTAGTTGGAAATAGGCCAATTTTCTTCATCTCTAGGCTAGATGGTGAAGCTCTTCCAATCCTAGTTAATGGGACACACCTGAACCCCTCTACCCTATACATTAAACCATTAACCCTAATGCATCAACCCTATACCACAGGTCCCACAATAATGGGTTACAATTTTTGGCCAAACTTGACATTAAAATCAGGATTTTTCACCGGACATTCACTTTCTTACACTTATAGCAGCTAAACCATTAAGGTTTTGAAGATGAATCAAACTAGTTATTTGTTAGATATTTTGTGTAGATTCTAATTATATTTAAAAAAAAAAAATTAAAAAACAAATTGTGAATCATTTTATGTAATTTTTAATAACTTATTTTTCTACTAATTAGC
>VDFB02281492.1:634598890-634649179 GCA_007258455.2 Sequoia sempervirens
GGTTATGTGAATATATGTTCTTTTGAAAATTGTCTATTTTTGCAATTATAATGTTGAAGGAGAAATGTCTATTAGCCATGTGCAACATAGTTTTGAGTAGATGAATACTATTTTGAAATCCAACTCTTGTGAAACCGAGAAAATGAAGTTGATGTCTCTATTTTTACTTCTTGTGTTGAAGTTGCATTCTCTTGTGTAGGGAAAGATTATATTTTTATATGAAAAAGAAGGTGACCCTCTATAATAATATAATTTGTATTTGTGTTCGTTATGTTAAGAAACCCTCTGTGAAAATCTATGAAAATTCATATTTGACTTGCAATGAAAGTATAAATTATTTTGGTCATTGAAAATATTGAAACAATGGATTCAAATGTATGCATAGGTTACAATGATATATTTATTTTTTTTTAAAGGAGAAAATATAAATCATATTAGTATATATAGGAAATGTAAATCCTCCCCTACATATTCTTTTCATGGTTATTGCTTTTAGTTTCCTAAGAACCTTATGTTTTAGAGACATAGATCTTGTAATGCAATCTTACAATTTTAGCTTCTATGGTTAAAATAGTGAACAAAATAAAATAATGTAAAAAAATAAACAACACTAAAATTATTTACCAAAGATAAATGAATAAAATCTCACCAAATAATACTGTTACTTTTTTATTTTTGAACAAAAAATTTTAGAAATGAAATTTCAAAACAATATAGATATATAAAAGAAATGTAAAATAAATATATATAAAATAAATGCACTAAAGTCAAGGAAGCTATCACTTCCCACAAGACCTAATCTAGGGGGAAGGAGGAGCTTCCCATGCTAGGTGACTAGTAGGGGTGTTACCCCATGATAGGCATCACAACCTCAAAAAGGCCATGACTCTATCATGAGGGCCTACTTTTGTGGTTAGCACCATCTCCCCTTACACAAGCGACAAGCCATGACTAAATGATGAAAAAATGGCGAATCACAAAGCATAAAACATTATCTATAGCACCAATTTTGTTTTTAGATGAAAAATAATTACATAATTAAATCTACAACCTATACGTAGTTGGATTTTGAGGGCACGATAGCTATAAAATTTCAATCCACACAAATTTTCACCAATGTCATTGTTTCCTCATATCATGTGTGTTATAGGTGTTTTCATTGATTTCAACAATTGGTCATTGATGTTGTAGTGTCAAAAAATATCGTAAGGGACATTTTCACACTTGGGTCCTCCTTGTAAAATTGAGCCTAATGATACCTTGAATTAGTGTTGTAATATGTTTAACATACTCACATTAGGCCTTGGGCCCTTGTGAACTAATGAACATGAATGGTACCTTGCTAAAGTGTTGTGAAGTGTTATAACAAAATTTCACACTTATCTGAGGTTTTATTAACTAACTACACCTAATAAATCTCTTTCTAGCCTTAATCCTACCTTATTTAAAGTATTGTAAAGTGTTGTAACACAATTTCACACTTTTCTAGGGTTATCATTAATAATTGGGCTTCTTTATGCTTTAATTGGCCCTATTTTGCATCCACAAGCCTCATTTAATACATCTTTTCTAGGACAATCTTGAAATAATTCATTACCCAGCCATAAATTTTAAGGTGTCTCAAGTTGAATGGCCCTATATTTAGTGATTTGTGAATCATTCGCCACCTTGGGAGAATGAGTCCCACCTAGATTTTTGGGCCCCAAACTTGGTTTCACACATTTCTAATCATTTTTAAATTTGATCCCATACATTATACCTAATGGGTCTCATTCACCACCTTGGAAGAGTGAGTTCCTTGTGGCCCAAAATCTAAATTAATTCAAAATTTTGGTAGGATTTTGTCCTCCAATATCTGATGTTAGATTGTAGTGTTGTAATTTTGAGAATTCTTACATAATTGAGTACAAATAGGGTATGTGCAGGATCATGATGGGCCAAAAAGTGGCAATATGATGGGTACATGTGGCTTACAACTATTTTTTTACCCAAAATTGATGAAACAAAAAGGGTTTTTAAAGGAGATTCTCAGCTTTGCACCAATATAAATTATTCTTTATTTTGAATTTAATAAGTAATTATTATTCATTTTCTATTGAAATTATGACTAAAGTCCTGATTGATAGGTTGATTAAAAAACATCTATAGCTTTCAAACGGTATCACATTTTTTTAATCCAAAAACATGCATCACATTCTATGCTTTGCATACTATAGGATTAAAAAAAATGAATTTCATGAATTTTTGACCAAGTTAAGGTGGTCAAACATACGAGTTTTTATATTTTTTAAAAATTTGTAATACAAAATTCATAATTAATTATTTACTTAGAAAAAAATTACAAAAAAATATGCATCACATCAAGGCATGAGGTTTGTACTTATATCTAAAATATTATCATTTTATTGTGGTTAGGATGGTCAGACAAACACCTACTTCTTAATTTTTTCCCTAAAAGTTAAGTACCGCTGCATTAAAATTTCAAATTTTTACCAAATAGATTTTTTAAAACAAACCTAGTAGTTTAGAAACTATATTCAATTTTCTATAGATTCTATTCTTACATATTTTTGAAATAATATAGATAACTTATTCAAATTTTTACATCAAGTTGCCTAACTTTGATTTTTTTTAAATTTTTGCCACTAAAGGGCCTCTTTTTTTCCATGATGATCCTACACATACCTAATACAAGGTCCTTTCACTCATTTTAACCCCAAGCATTCAATTATTCATCCTTATAGAAATTTTGAGTTCACAAGAGAATCCAAGTGTTCACAATAGCATTCAAGAGAATTCAAGGGTAGATTATCAAGCATCCTAGAGCACTATTCAAGTATCAAGCATCATGTCAAAGACTTCATGCATCATGTTTGTTTTTGAGATAACAATTGTGATGTAGGGTTTTATAATTCAATCTATCATTTCATTCAAGATCTGTCATCTTCAAGCAAGATTCAAGATCTACATCCATTGGATCCATCTCATATATGTTTGTAGCACTTCATTGGTAGGGTTTGGTGAGTTGGAACATCATATTTTGTGCATTCATCATTTTCCATTCGTATTTAATTTTATTTCAAGGTTTGATTACCAAAATAGGGTCTAACCAAGGGAAAAACCTATCCACTAACAAAACAACAATTTTCCCTCTCTTAAGTATGTGATTTCTAGGTTTATATTGAAAAAAATTGAAGAGAAATATTGGAGAAAGTTGTCAAAGTGCATAAAGTTGTCAAAGTTGTCATTAAGCACTGGAGAACATTAGAGAACACTTACAAGTTGATTTACAAAGATTCATATCCAAAAACTTGTAGAAGTAGATTAAGTAGATTGAGAAGAGAAGATTTAGACCTTGAAGTTCTAGAAAACCCTAATTGGACTGATTCACCACTTCTAGCGAATGAGTACTAGTTTTGGTCAAAATTCAGATTTTTGTAGATTCAAATACCCATTTGGTAGATTCTTGTTCCTGCATAGAAACCCAAATTCTAGACTAATTTGACCAACTTGGTGAATGATTCTCACTCAACATTGAAACCATAATTTCCAACATTTCAAAGCTCCATTCAACTATCTCCATATTTTTCATGTGCATACATTGCATGATGTAGCCTTTTGTTTTGTTTCACTTACATCTTTAGATCATATAACAAGTCATTGCATCAAACTAGGTTTAAGCATTCTATCTTGCATTTCATTTGGATTTCCAGTTCTTATCTTGGTGGTGAACCCTTTCATTAGTTTACATTCAGCCCCTAGGACAACACTATTGCAAGATCTCTTTCTCCTTTGCATTAAGATCTCGAGGGTTTGTTCTTGAATGAGAGAGAATGAAGATTGTCATTCTCAGTCCTAAACACTAGAAAAGCATACAATTTTCCAAGTTTTAGATATCAACATCTAGTATGGTCAAGAAGATTTTTGCAGTGTTGTCATTGATGTCAACAGTCAATGTGTTGCACTATGTTGCACTATGTTGTCTTTATAGTTTTCATTGATGCCAACCTCTAGTATGGTGTTGAATAGATACTGTAGATGGGGGTATTGTTAGTATTTCAAGTGTTGTAGATATATTGAAGAGATGCTTGTGGTGTTACTGATGCAACTGATTCACTTGGTTTCCAAGTTCTTTTGAGAAAAATTGTATAAAATAGTGTGTACTGTGATATAGGCGTGTTCAGTGTTGTGCTCCACATTTCTTCATGGTTGATGATATTCCTATGAATTTTGGACACAATTATCTGAGCTATTTAGAAGTGTTATATCTATAGTTTTAGGTTCTAGATAAGGAAGAAGTGTAAGATGTGTTTGATAGTGTGTTTGTTTGTGAGAAAGGTTGTTTGGGAGAAGTGAATTTCTCCACATCACTTTGTATTTTTGTTTCTTGTATTGAAGATTTAGAAATATGATTATATAATTTGTATTCATATTCCCTTGTAGTTTCTAGTGTTTAGTTGCTCCATAATTCCAATTCTTATGTTTTATTTTAGTGGTAGTATATCTTGATATGCAAGATGAAAGTATTCTTTGTCTCAAGTAGTTATGGAAATGTTGCAAGATATTTTAATGATGCCAAAATATTTAGGGGTGTTGTGTGGATATTGGGAAGTGATAATTTTTGGTCTACATATTGTTTTAGGACTTAGAGAAGCATGGATCTATTCAATTATTATTGTTAGTACATGTGTTGGTTGACCTAGGCGCTAACACTCAATGTGCTAACACTATTTGTGAAAGTTGTTTGTGGAAGCATGAAAATGGATGTGAATATAGATTTGGGTCCTAGTTAATGCTTGGTGTGGTTTACCTTCACTAACTTCCACTATGGAGGTGTTTGGTGCCAACCTATTTCGATTTTGCACATTTGAGGTGCATATGTTTAATTAAGTCCAGCCTAATTAAGATTGTTTAAGTCATCGATGATATAAATGTAAGGTGAATTTTTGGATATGCGAAGAGGGTGTACAAAATATGTGATTTTATTTTCATCTTAATGCATATGACATTGGATGTAGTGAGCATAAGTTATCTACATTTTCAATGTGCTTGAAGTTATTGGAGGTAGTGAGCCAAAGGTTGCAGATGGCATAAAGTTAAAGTGGTGGATCTTCATGTTTCTTAGAGATAGTGAATCTCTTTGTAATAGCCTTCTTCTATTCTTCTTTCTTTTAGAAAGTGAGTCCTTTTGGTAGTGATCCTTTCTTCTTTTTTTGGGCAATGAGCCTAATTGTATTTAGTGTTTCTATTTATATATATGTGACTTGATCCTCACTATGGTTTTACCCTTCTTGTTCTTTCCACGTAAATTTGGCATTCTCTTGTATATGGTTGTGTTTACATTGTTATTTCACATGTTTACATTATGCTAATGCTTAATTGGGGTTTAATGTTTGATCAAGATTTGAAATTTAATGAGGGGTTAAATTTTTTAATGTACAACTGATTGAACCCCCCTCTTAGCTTTCCTATGCATCCAACAATTGGTATAAGATTTTTGGTTCCTTGGAAGAAGCTTAAATGTTTGAGGTAGATCTAGATGTCACATAGGAAGGCTATCAAAAATCCCATGTTCAATGGAATGAATTATACTTACTCAGAAGCTAGGATGGAATTATTTATTTTATCTCATAGATTTAGAGTCTGGCAATCAGTCGACAAAGGTTACACTATGTCTATGATTGGTCCAACAAGTGATGATGAGATCAAGGATTATGAGAAAAATGGTAAAGAAAAGAAGGCTATTCTAAGTGGTCTCTCTAATTCTGAACTTTAGATGGTTATAAGTCTAAAATCTGCTAAAGATGTTTGGGCAAAGTTGGAGAGATTTTATGAAGGAGATGATAAATTCAAACAAGAAAGGATTCAAAACTACAAAGCCAAATTTTAAACCCTAAGGGTGTGTAAAGATGAAGAATATTACTACATACATGATTAGAGTGGATGAAGTAGTCAAATTCATTAATGGTCTTGGTGGTAAGCTGGAAGAAAGTGAAGTGAATTTTTTTTTAATAACTCTTCCTAAATCTTATAGATCTCAAATTTTTGATATTGAGAAAGCTCAAAATTTAGATCAATATTTTAGAGATAAGATATTTGGTTCTTTAATTTCTTATGAATTGAGGGAGCTTGGTCAATATGCTACAAAGAAATAAATTTCTTTTAAATTTTGCAAGTAAAAGAAGGATGATAAATAAGATTTGAATGATCTTTATGAGGTGGAAGAAAATTTTCTAAGGAGATGAAAAAAGCGAACTAGAAAATATAATAGTAAGTTACCCTTTAAATTTTTCAATTGTGGAAAGATAGGTCATTGTGCTTCTAAATGTCCAATCAAAGTTACGAATGAAAAACATAAGGATCATAAAGGTAAATTTGTCAAGAAGAGTTATTATGTTGAAAATGACAATTATGAATCTGATGATGAGAAATCTATCTATCCTAATGACGATGGTGATGAATTCTTGTTCATGGATCTAAAGTTTGAATCTAATTATACTAATCTTGGAATATTTACATGAAGAAAAGTAGTCCTGAAATAGGTCACAATGTTGAAAGAACTATGATGAATTTTTTTCATGCAAGAGAGGAAATAAATTACTAGATAATTGATAATGATGGTGGGCTTGTTAAGTTTGGTGATGATAAATTAGATAAGATCTAGATGGAAAAGGTTTAATTAGTTAATTTTATGAAAAGCATAAAATATATGGTGTTCTTTATGTTAAGAGTCTCTAGCATAATCTTGTCAGTGTAGGACATATGTGTACCAGAGGATACAATTTGGTGTTTTAGTACATGATGGTTGTGAAATAAAAAAAGAAAGATGTAAAGCTTTAGTTGTTGTTGGGACAAGGAAAAAAGGTAATGTTTATTAGCTCAAAGGTGGTGGTGTTAAATGCTTAATGTCTCAAAATATATTAAATTTAGCTATGGCATAGAAGAATGGGTCACATCAATTTTGATAGCCTAGAAAAGATTACTTCTACTGATGTTGTGAGAGTTATAACAATAATTAAAAAATATTATCAATGTACTTTGCAAGGAATGTTAATTTGGAAAGAAAACAAAGAAGAGGTTCAAGAATTTAAATATTATTCTACCATAGATCCTTTGGAGTTGGTGCATATAGACCTATGTGGACCTACTAAAATAAGAAGCTCACATGGTGATATGTACTTTGTGTTATTAATTGGAGATTATTCTAGAATAAATTGGATGATATTTCTCAAAGAAAAATTAGAAGCTTTAGATAAGTTTAAATAATTCAAATCTATGGTTGAGAATAAAATAAATTTGAAAATAGAGTGCTTATGGTATGATAGAGGTGGCGAGCTCACCTCCAATGAGTTTAATAGTTTATGTGAAGGACATCGTAGATGATTCTAGAAAGATCAAAACTTTTCAAAAGTATAAGAGTGACCATGTTTTTAGGGAGGGTGATATGGGTGCAGATGCAATAGCAAATATTTCCCTTAGAAAATCGAAGTGACAGTTTTGGAACTTCTTCCAATTGCCAAGTTAGATCAAGGAGATCATATCCAAATATAAATCTAGGATTTTAAGTAATCCTACATGGATAGAAAGAATTTTTTGATGATGGAGTACTTAGATAGTTACCAATTTGTCATGATAACTATTACCCTATTCGTAATGGAGACATGTAATTTGGTGAATAGGGATTTGGGGTACTGTAATAATGGCAGGAGTACGTTAAATATTTAGCAATATAAAAGAAATAAGAAAAAAATTAATGACTTTTTGAAGTATCTTGTAATAGTAAAAAAGAAAAGGAGCTTGATATATGTCATGTAATGATGTTAACTTCCCAAACCCCTAAAAATATTGTGAAGGATTATCGACATGACATTTTCGCAAGTGTTAGTGATGACAAAATGGAGGATAATCAAGAAGGATTAATTATGTGTCTTATTGGCTAGGGTGCTTTCCTTTCCGATAAAGGTTTGATTGGAAGATGTGAATTATTTTCATGTGAACACAATATTTTTAAAATTATTGCAAAAATATTTGAGTTGAGACTATTCCAAATGAAAAACCCTCAAGTTACTATCAAAGTTGAAATTTTTGAAGTCTTGGTGGTTTTTGTTGAGGACGAGAAGGGTCTAAGTGTGGATTATCTAATTTTGTACACAAAATATTTTACAAAGGAAGAAATAATGGGAGGTCCTAGAAAGAGAACTAAGCTAAGAAAACATATGTCCCTAAGGTAGAATGTGGAGCTATGGAGCCTCTTTGAATGTGTTGGATTTACCCCATACTTTGAAGCCATGGAGGGCTATAACGAAGAGCTTAGCTATAAGTTCGCTAATGCATGAAATGATAGTGGGGTTGAGTTCAGTGGGATCCATTTTATAGTGGATGCTAAGTTGATAACCAAAGACATGGGTATCAATTATGAAGGAAAGAAAATTTTGAAGGTGAGTACAGATAATTACCAGAACTATATTGATAAATTTTTTGTTCAAAGCTAAAGAAAAAGCTCAGAGATTTCAAAACAAGTACTCTAGGTTGTTGCTCCCACCTCCTTACCATAATGTTATTTTGTTATGAAATCCAATTTACTTTAGAGTGTCTATTCTAGTCTATGCATGGTTACCATACCCCATCATAAACCATATTAGGTACTTGGAAAAAATAAAAATTAATTTAGTAATATAATTAACAAAAGGAGGAGCATGAAGTTGAGGGGGAGAAAAGCATGGTAGAAGGAAAGGAAAACATGAATGAAATCCCTATCAACCTATAGGATACTGAAATTAACACTGAGACCCCATGTAATGTTGATAATCTAAAAGAAAAGGAAACAAAATCTATTAAGAAAAAATTGGAAATGTTGGAAGGTAGGATGGAGCTACTCGAAATGATGATACAAAAAGAAGACACCTCAAATAGGTTACATGTTATTGAGGAGGCAATAAGGAATGTCTATAGGGTTATGGATGGTATAATGAAAAGGAGTGTGATGGCTACTATATCTCGATAGGGAAAGATAGAAAAGTAGAAGATAAAAATAGGAAAAAGGGATGAAATTGATTGGTCTAGAAAGATGGAGACCAAGAATAGCCTTGAGGAAATAGTGGGAGACCTAAAGATGGCTTTGAGTCTAATTGAGGAAACTTAATCCTCTACTCTCTACCTGGTTTTGCTTCTTCATGTCTTTAGTTAATTGGTTTTTTGGTATCTTTCTTAAGTTAGTTTTGGATAATGGCTTGATAAGCCTGAACTATGATAATTTACTCTATACTTTTGATTTGAGGGTTATTGACATGTTTAGGACTTATGAAAAGTTACACTTGCCTTATTTAGTTTTTTGGGTTGATGATAATATGGTTTGGTTAAAAATTTACTAGATCATGGATAGGTGTAAATGTTTTGATTCTATTGGTGTTGATTGATGTGTTTTTTATTGGTTTTGGTGAGATGTGTTGGTATTTCTAATCTTGTTATCTCCTCTAGTTTTCTAGTTTGTCTATGTGTTGTTTCTCTAAATTTTCTTGTTGTTTCTGTAAGGGATCAAGAAAAATGATTTTCTATAGATATTTAAAAAGTATTTCACTCTCTCAAACCATAGAACCATTTCCTTATTCCAATTTCTTTCCCAATATCTCCACAAGTTGTACCAAGGCCATAGAAAACTTTCCAAGCACCAATTTTTTTTTTACATTGGAGATCTAAAATCTAATCTCGTTAGAAAATCAAAGGACTAATAAACACTCTAATGAATTCATAAATTAAATCTTTCATAAATAGAAACTCACGTTTCTTGGATTTCGTAAACTATGGTTAACCATAACTACCAACCATGAACAAATTGTAGAGGCATTGATGATTTTATTTTGACACTAGACAATTGAACAAGAATTATGTGAAAACTTGTCTATTCAAAGACAATGCTACACAGAACTAAAAAAATCATATGACATACAAGTATTTTGTAGATTCCATGAACCAAACAATAAAAAAATTGTAGGAAATTGTGAGATCATATGAAGCTGAGAAGCCATAATGTCTTCTTTGGGCTGTCGACATTAGGGAGAGCATCTTCTTTCTCTTCATCAGGTAAATAAAAATTCAAGTCTAGGGTATCCCCATTTGCATGTTGTGCTTCACTTGAAGGATTAATGTACGTTGCAGGAGGAATTTAAACTTGGATGTTGTGTCAAAACACTCATTATCCGTCATGGCCAATGAAGATGACTGACAATCATCCTGATAATAAATAATCATTTTGTCAATTCTTCATAATTATTTAATAAATAATGATAAAATTTAAAATTAGTAAACTATATAAGAAAATAAATCTTTTTCAAAATAAAATGAACCAGTAAAATTTTGAAAGAAAAATATTTTTATTTTCTTAATCTTAGTTTAGAAACAACTTCCTAGAACATTAAAGTCAATAGTTCACCCACTACATAGAAACAGTAAAAAGAGAACACCCATTTTGCACAAAATACCTTGGTGGGCCTTGCACCAAGACTAATCACTATTATCTACTTGTCATGTGAGAGTAGAACTCAATTGGAATAAAACCCTAGTCATTGGTATGACACTTGGATAATAGAACAAAGAAAATCAAATCTTGATTATTCAAAATTTTCAGGAAACAAAAAAAAAAAAAAATCTTTTAGTAGGCATAGCTATCCACCTGTATCAAAATCATGACTGAGTTCCATGTTCGAACCACACACAAGCCCATGCAAACTCTAAAATAAATTAAACTGAAAAGTTGGAAATGTATAAAAATCTAGTATAAGTCACGTTCATTTAATTCACTTGAGTTGAAACATAAAAAAGTACCTGATCACAATGTACAATCATTTCTCCTGCTGCTGTTGTTGCTCCCCCAATAAGTCCAAATTAAAAAGACTTTTAGATAACTTCATCCCCACCCCATCATGACTGCTACCATCTACCCCCAAACCTTTCCTTTCCCACTTAGATAAATCCTCTACCACATCCCTCCTCCCCTTTTCCTTTTACATGTGTTACTTCTGCATCCTCTTCTTTTGCTCCCAGTCTACGTGTAGTTATCCTGACAAAAATAAATAATCCAAAATCATCTCAATGCATGAACTCATCAAACACTTACCAAACCATCCCAAATCATAAAATCCCTCAAATGGGACTCACCTTCTTGATAGTGCGAGTGACATGCCATATTCTATAACACATATTCTCGAGTCTTTTGATTTGCTCCTCCATGTTCTTTGTCACTGTGGCTTCAAGAAACTCACCGCTTTAAGAAAGTCCATGCATCATCTAAAAAAAGATCTAAACTTTAAAGCAATTACCTTGACCCAAAAGTGATGAAGATCAATCTTATCCATACCATTAATAACCTCATTAATAGAATACCTTCCAAGATTAAAATTTAACCCTTGGGAGACTGAACCAAATTCAAGATCAAAGAAACAAACCTAGAGATGTGTGTAAATGCTTGGGCTCAAGCTCTATGCACCAGAACAACATAGAAAAGCCTAGTCATTATATTGTTGATTGGACATCTAGTTTAAACAGGTTACAATGTATTATAATTATAAAAAGCCACCATAAAAAGGTACAAGATGACGAAATGAAAAGAAATATAGGATGAAATGAATATGAACCATTGATTGGGTAGTTATTAATTATTAAGCACGTTAACCCTTTATTTAAACACACGTTAAGTCTTTATTCACACATTCGTTGTGGACTATTAATTACGACGATATTTTTGTTTGTGGAGTGGATTATTGTATTTGGATGACTGGATACTACTGCATATTCAGCGTAAAAAAAAAAATTAAAAAGTTCAAAACTGCACTCTTCCATCACTTCAACTTGACCACTTTTAAAACAAGTATGCTTTCCATTCAAATGGTTATTATCTTTCAATCTCGGTCCTCCATATTCATTGCCACAATCATTTATATCTCTATCACACTTATCACTCATTTTTTCTTTTTCAATTACAATTATTTTTTAAAACTTAAGTTAAATTAAATAAATTTAAAAAATAATAAATCTTTTACTTTTTTTTGGATGAATAATTGTAAAAAACTATCATATTTTAATAGAATATATATAATTCCATTGTTCCTTAGCATATTGTAATATTAGATATCATTTATTAACTAAATACAAAAACATTGATTTATTTTATTTTACATGGTAAAAAATGTCTAACTATTTCAAATAATCTCTTTAACCTTATAATTGTCACTAACTAAATAGAAACATTTTTAAAAAATTAGTCACATTTAAATAGTAAATATAATTTAGGAAGTATATCTTTAATTTCATCAATTAAATTTGTTACATAAAAAGACCATCTTTTTGTACCAAAATTTAAAGTTTATCATCTTTTCTAATAGATTGTCAATTTTTCATAAAAAGAATAGTAAATTGTAAAATATGTGGAAAAAAAATTGTCACCAATTCAAAACATCAAAATATTAATATATATGAATATTCAATTAACTCAGTTATATTCACATGATTGTTCAATGTAATGGGCCATCAGGAAAATTCACCTATTAGCAACTCACCACCTGAAAATTGGAGAATTCACGGCCATAACAAATTGACCTCAAGAAAATTTAATCACAAACTTTAGATGCTATGAATTTTCCTTTATATGAATTTGTCGTGACCATGAATTTATCTTGATGTGAATTTTCCTAAAACCATATAATAGAAAGTAAATGACACTGAAATCATGAGAATTTGAAATTATACTTAAAAATGCATAGCTAATTAAACAATTTTTGCACCAATAATTATTTATCCTAAAACATAATTCTAAAAAAAAAAACCAAAAATAAAACAAACTACTACCTTCTTGTTTTTAATTAGATCATCAGAAGAGGGATGAGGAGAAAGTATTCCAATACTCTCAACCTCCATTAAAGATCTTCTGCAACTCACTGACAACTTCTTACATAATCAAATTATTTATACCGCCATAAACAGCATTTACAGAGACACGTAGAGTGCGGCCGTGTGGAGATTTGCAGAAATATAATGACAAGTTATAAAATGTATGTGCCACAACTTATAACTCTGCGGGACAAGTATCATATGACCTGCCACGGATATTTGTCGTACGAAGTGTCAAATAAAATTAAAATCAAATAAATGCTCTTTTAAAAAATATTTCTGTAAATTTGCATACTCTATACTATTTAATCCTGGTTTTCATAATAAAATAATTAATAATAAAATAGTTTTAGTATATTTATATTTTATAATAAAAAAAATTATTATGTAATGTTAATTATAATATTTAAAATAAAAGATAAAAAATAAGTATTTATATTTATTAATATATTAAATTATTTTTAAAAAATGTAATTAGTTATTTTTAGAGTATTATGTTTTATGATTACTTTCTTCTTATTTTTGATTGGTATGTCTATATTTATTGAGTTATCATTTTTTGTGATGTATTTTACTAATTTCTATTGGATGTTTAATTGTTGGTTGTTGGACCTCATTGCTAAATTTACATTATACTTTGTATGAAAATTTATGCTTTTTAAAATTATACTAAATTTCAAGTGTATCATATTATCTATCTATATTTATCTTGATGTATATATTATATTCCATTTTGGCCAAGTGGGCCTCTCATAATATGCAAAATTGGAACATTGTGGATAGGGGTCAATTACCCCTGGATTTGTCTCATGAGCTGGACAACTTAGTTGAGCTTGACATGGCTGTTTAAAGCCTTGCGATGTACTACTTCTTGTTTTAATAAATTTTTACCCCTCTTTTAGTTTAAAATGAAGTAGATTGTGAAGCATGTAGTGAGCATAAAACAAAGAAAGTATTCCATAAATGACTTCGACTAGGAATTTATTTCTTGTTGAGTTTTTTATCTTCATCATTAACAAAACCAAAATATGATGCATTATTATCCACCCTAAAAGAAATGACAAGTCCCAACGTTTATGCAAGCAATTAAGAGAGGATGTATTAAAATAGGAACATGCTCTTCTTAACCAACATGATACCTTTGAAGCTAGGTATGATATTTCTATCATCATATTCTATTTTTTTTATAAGAAATGTACCTTTTAAAATAACTTGTTAACATTTAAACCATTATTAATTCAAGATAGAAAACCCAAAAATATATGTTATCCTAATCAAAATAACTAATAATTTTTGATACAATGATTTATTTATGATGTAAGAAGCAAATTAACTCACTCTGCCATGGCAATCAATTCCCACACAAATTCACTAGTTCACAGCTTACAAAATTCCATAGATGTTCACAACCAACTCGAGGCCAATCTAACATCTACATTTGTCAATTAAATCAAATCGAGTCTACTGAACTTTCCCAAGAGTAAAATTTATTTTATTTTATCACTTGAAAGTTTAGAGACAATGCTGATGAATAATTTTTGATACAATGATTAATTTATGATGTAAGAAGCAAATTAACTCACTCTGCCATGGCAATCAATTCCCACACAAATTCACTAGTTCACAGCTTACAAAATTCCATAGATGTTCACAACCAACTCGAGGCCAATCTAACATCTACATTTGTCAATTAAATCAAATCGAGTCTACTGAACTTTCCCAAGAGTAAAATTTATTTTATTTTATCACTTGAAAGTTTACAGACAATGCTGATTACATTCAAATGTAAATGACATCAAATCATTTCAACATAGCGTGACTTTCTGCAACGCCTCTATTTACAATTTTATTTTTTTCCTCTATTTAGGGAAGAGGGGTCTATTGTGGAGCACCCTAATTTTGCCTTTCTCAAAATCTTAAGTGGAAATTTCAAATCACTCTCAATTTTGTACAATAGTTTATTTGACAACTCACGTCCACATCAACATATTTTTTGTTTAGGTATCCAGAAAAGGTCCAAAAAACAATGAGACCGATAGTGGTGTACTAAGTCATGTTTTATTGGTGTGCTGATGTGGCATCATAAGGTGCTTCACTATGGAACCTACTGAGGATTACGTATATCCCCACTATTGAACCCCACTCCATTATAGGCCCCTCTCCCCTACTCTCTTTCACAACTTCACATGAATTTATTCTCCCAGCGTTAATTTGTTCCCTACAACCCATAATCGATGGCATAACCCTCCACTTATTAGTGCACAGCTCTTATTCTGTTTTTCCTGTGCAGCAACGCTGCCCCCCTATCTTTCCCCTTGCCACCATCGATTTGTTGCAAATTTCCCCAATACTATTAACTCTTTCCCTCCTTTTCGCCATGCCCTCTCCTCTTTTCAATGTTTGCTGTTTTATTTTCTTAGACCCTTCGTTGGCTTTCGAAGGTGAAAAGGCACCAAAAGAAAATGAATTTCAAAATTGAATTTAGAGTCCAAGACTCTTCATCGCCTCAGTCAAACAGTTTATGTACCATTCTATGTTTCCACATTGTATATCATCGACCAAGGCAGTATCAAATACATCTTAAATTACACATGCGTAGACCAAGGCAGTTGCATATACAACATCTGACAAAATTTGAAAGGCTGAGATGGAATTTAACTTTATGGCTGCAGTTGTTAAAACCCTGCAATGTGCTGTTCATTGAGGCATTCGATCAAACAGTTACATGCCTTGTCTATGCGTCTAAACATTGCATACAAGGCTACCAAGAAACTCAGGCCGCAGGTTTAAAGAAATTAGTTTCACACCAATCGATTGCATTTGCGAAAAACAATCAGCATTTTAAACTTTTCCTTTCACCCTTTATGGTTGCTCCATTCATCATCGAGCTAGATTGATCAAGGAGAGACCGAACTCTCTAAAACTTTAAAAGAGAGAAAAGAGAGATGACAAAAGCTGACAAGTCAGCAATATTTTTGGTTGGTGCTGATCACCAGTTCGTCCGGTGCTCCTGCACCAATTTACCATGACAAGGAGTTTTAAATAAAGAAATATGGAACTTGATATAAAGATTGATGAGGCTAATATTTTCTAGATTACCTTTTTGGGCTTTCTCACCCCGCGGACAACTAGTTTTGTGGTCCCAGAGTGACCACATTTGGGCCTTCTCACCCGGCGGACCGTCATGTGTTCTATCGCCCCAAAGTGAGTACACATTCTCTTCTTCATCCGATTCATCTCAACACTTGTCACCCGGCAGAACACACAAGTGTTGAGATGAATCGGATGAAGAAGAGAATTTGAATCGGATGAAGAAGAGAATTTGTACTCACTCTGGCGAGATAAAACACATGACGGTCCACCGGGTGAGAAGGCCCAAATGTACTCACTTTGGGGCCACAGAGCTAGTTGTCCATGGGGTGAAAAAGCCCAAAAAGGTAAGATACATATGCTAGTTGGTATGCACTCACAAACACAAAGGTGGCCACGGGGAAAAGTCATGCCGCTAGGTGGGCTTCCTGCTCAACCATGCCAAAGTTATACCTGTTGATAACTTTAACAAGGCACCACAAGGAAACAAATGTTATGAACAAAAAGAGAAAGTACCACAGTCATGCAAGCTGCGTTATGCAAGGTGGAAAAAGTGTAAAAATGTTCAAAGGAGTTGTGTTCAGTTCATGCAAGGTCAGTCACTTCGAGAACATTGTGTCTAATGTCTCAAAGAGAGGACCAATCAAAGAATAGTATATTCGCAACTTAGGGGATGCAGTGCGTCACATCAGGTGACCAAGAGGAATGTAATATGCTAAGAAAGATCACACTTATGAAGGAAATCACACCCAATGTCATCCAAAAAGTGACAAACACATCACGTAAATGACAAAATTGCACTAGGAACCAAGAATGCAAATGAATTAATGGTAATGTATGTCCCCCACTTTAAAGGAATTGCTCCACACTGTTCTGCGAGAAATTACTTTAAAGTAGAGAAGAAAAGAAAATGCAAAAAGAAAAAAAAGACATGAGAGCCAACTTGGAAATCCCTATGCCAAGTCATATGTTTCGAAGTTAGGCTACGTCATGTCAAGAAAAAAGGAAAAACAAAGAAAGGGAGTTCCCCCCTAGAAAAGAGCACACCAAACACATAAGGGATCTATGGATTTGGGGTCAATATGTTCATTGCTGCAATGTGTTTATGAAAGAGCGTGAAACTGTCATCATTGCCCAAAGCACATAGAACTGGAAGAATGACACAGAGAGTGAAAATAAAAGAAAACGAAAGTCTATTTTGGGTCAACATGGAAGAGACATTGCGGACTCGACGCCTTGCATTGTCCTCAAAAGGAAAACACAAGCGAAAAGAACAAAAACAAAAGCTTTTTGGTCAACATGAAGGAGACATTTCGGTCTCAATGCTTTGCATCATCCCCAAAAGGAAAAGAAAAATACAATGACCTTTTGGGTCAACATGGAAGAGACATAGGGCATCTCTATGCTTTGCGTCATCCCAAAAAGGAAAACACAAAATAAAAAGAGAAAAAGACAAGGACCATTTGGGTCAACATGGAAGAGACATAGGGCGTCTCTATGCTTTGTGTCATCCTCAAAAGGAAAACACAAGACAAAATAGCGAAAAAGACAATGTACGACATATAGAAGAAGAGATATACGAATAGAAGAAGTGTACGAAGAGAGGATATATCAAACGCACAATATGGGGGAACACAATACACACATGAAAATGAAAATAAAAAGAGAAAATAAAAAAGACTAGTTAGGAAAATGCAAGTCAACCATCTAACAGGTCATCCGCCTCCTAGTCATGTTCAGTGTAATGCCAGGGCAGTTCGCTGTCCAAAGGAAGAATTGCAAGTGTCAAACCAGGAGTCATACCAGGTTCTTCACTTGGTGAAGAGGATGTATCATTTAAACTCATTGTAGATGAAAATAAATAATTTAAATCATTATGAACTTCTTCATCTATTTTTTCTATTGTCGCATCATCATAATCATCATCATCACTATCAAGATAAATGAAAACAGGAGGATGAAGGGTAATTTCTAAGGATGGATGGATTAAAAGTAGAGGCTATTGGATTGGTTCAATTTGTTGTGTTCGAGGTTCAACTAGACTGTTGTGTGGCAGGTCAGGAGAAGGAGGGTGGTAATCTATTACTTCAGTCAAAGATACAGGTTGATTTTCTTTATCTTCTTCTATGCGAGATTGACAAGCAAGGAGACAATGACGACACCTTCGTTCCCTAGCACCGCAGTTTTGTTTAATTCTTTTTTGGAGTTATTGAGGTGTAAAAGTAGATTGAGGAATAATAGGTTCTTACACTTCTAAAGGTGGAAGAACATAAGAGACCAAAGAGGATGGATCAACCACTTTCTCTTTGGCTTTATACACTTGTTTAAGGCGAGGAGGTATGACAGAAGTGGTTTCATTTTCCCTTGGTCATTTAAACCATGGGGGGAAGTATCAAGGGGTGGTTTTTTAGGAGGTTGTATGGTTTGTTCAATGTCAGACTCAGATTGAAGCATGGTTTCATCTATGATAGGAGGTGTAGAAGTGGATGGGGATGAGTTACAAAGAGACAATTTGGCTATCTTTTTGGCTTTCAAATTTTGATAGGTTATGAAAAAGAAGTTATTTTGAGGTGTGATAGGTTCCATAGGTGTAGGCCAAAAGGCTTCTAATGAAAAGTTATGTTTGGAAGATAAAGGATTAAAGCCACTATGATATATGGTGACTAGATCTCATTGTCATTTGGAAAATTTAACCACTTGTGAACAACTGATGAGACCACTTTCATTGAGCGAAGCCAAGGGTGGTCTAGCTGCAAATGAAATTGGTTAGACTATGGAATAATTGAAAATGTTACCTCCAAAGTTTTAGGTCCTATCTATAAGGGTATCACGATCGATCTGATCATAGGGAATGCAAAAAAAGTATGTGTCTTAATCCATGCAGTTGGTTTATTCTATTCATCTTGATATAGCTCATGTAATACTAGAAACTCCTTTGTGATCACATTCTCACCACAAGCGAGATATATTAATATCCCATTACTGGGCTTATTATAGATTCTGCCAGCTAAGTAAAGAGGACTATCAAGAATATTTTGTAGAATGTCTTTAGAAGAAAAGGTGATATCAAGAGATTTAGTGGTTTGGCCCTTACGAGGGAGAACAACTATCATAGCTACTAGCGCATCCATAGGATTTTTTGTAGTAACAGGGGGAGGTGCATTATGTTTTTCATTATTTGTATCAACATTCATTACATCAGTGGTTGAAGGTTCGCTAGCCTTGAGAAATGAGGTAGTATGTTTACGCATGGGATTAGTGAAAATCTGCAAATTTTGGTTAGGGGGTGCAACTGACTTATTTCCTTGATCATTAACACCCATAATGGACAAATCACCTGAATCAATGAGGTCTTGAATTAAATGCTTTAGAAACTTGCAATGTTCAGTGTCATGTCCATTCTATTGATGAAAATGACAATAAGCATTAGGTTTGAATGTGGGTGGTAAAGCCTAGTTTGGATCAAGCGGTCAGACGGGTGGCAAAGTGAGGAGGCATTGTTGAATTAAGTGGTTCACTATATTATGAAGGGTATCGAGTAGGGGAGTAAACTGTCTGTCTGAGTCCCCATAGGCATAAGGCACTGTTGCTTTAATAGCTACCACTTGCTTTGGACTGGATTGGGTTGGTTGTGGTTGAGGTTGAGGAGGCGAATTAAACTGGAAAAATACTCTATTTGGTTTTCAGAATTTTTGTTGGGTATTTTGGTTTTGATTGTTTTGTTAAGGTTTGTCAGCTTGGTTAGAAGTGGATTTTGAATCACGACTAGAAACCGAATTATGATATTAACACAATGTTGTGCATAAATGCATAAATGAAGGGAATTTCATCATTTTTAATTTATCCTAAAGGTGTGCAAGTTTTTGATAAACATCTTTTGCAGATGGGCATCAAGAATCTTGACATCAATTTGAGCATACATAGATTGGTATCGTGAGATAAAATCTATGATTTTTTCATCTTTCTTTTTATCTACATTGCATAAGGTCATCCATTGTCTTTTTAGGTGTCATGTGAACTTGAAAGTTAATTATGAAAATATCCACTGATTCATTGAATGAATAGATGGAATGATTAGGAAAATTGGAAAACCATTATAATGAAGTGTCTTTCAAGGTCCTTGCAAATAGTTAGGCTAATAGTTTATCATCAAGGATGAAGTCACTACACAAAGTTCTATAGCCATTAACATGGTTGATAGGGTCTCCTTTTCCTCCATATTTCTCAAACTGAGGCATTTCTATCCCTTGTGGCATCGAGGCACGTAAGATTTATAAGGATAAGGGGCTACTACGAACATGATATGTAGGTGGAGCGGATTGACCTTGGCTAATGGTGGAAAGTTGATGTTGCATAGATGAAACAATCGTAAGGAGTTGTGTAATAAAGGGATCGGGGTATGTGGGTTGAGGTGGAAGGGAAAATGGTGATGGAGTGTAAGTGATGTTAGGTGAAGTGAAAGGAATACTATGAGGTGTGAAGGTGTTGGAAGGGACTTGCGATGCCACAAAGGAAGTAGGAATGCTAGTGGAAATCATGAAAGAAGTAGCCTGATGCATAGTTGTATGGACTTGCAAATTGGTAGAAGTTGGGATGGAAGCTATGGTTGAAGGGGGAGGAACTTGAGGTCCTCCTTGGCTTACATTAATGGTTGCGGATTGGTTATTAGAAGAGGCATGTTTATTGTAAATCTAAAAAATTCTCTTCATCACTTGCAAGACATAATCACTTTCAATCAAAGGATGAAGATTGTCATTGCAGGTATGGAGGTTTGGGAAATGTTTTCAAGGGACAAGTCTTGTTGTAAATGTGAAAATTCCTCATGAATACTAATGACCTTTTCTTGAGGGAGAGAGTTGTTTTGGTTGTCAACATTCATTGGATGGAAATGTGAAGGGATGGAAGTGGTATGATCAATGCCTAATGTACCATTGTCCATACTAGGAGTAGGAGCTCTTGAGATCTCAAGGTCCACAACAAAAGTGCTATCATGGGAAGCAATGAGTCTAGAACTTTGTCTCACCAAAGTATTATCAACAGGGCACTAAACACTCAAGCAAGTACCATGAAGGAGGGTGAAAGAAAATGCAAACTAATCTAAGAGTTTGACATGCAAATAACATAAATGCTACTAACTGTAATAGAGATCTAACTACAGAAAACAAAAATGCAGACAAATTTATGAAAAGTGCTAAAAATGTTGTTTAACAAGTGTAGAGGGACTGATTCACCCTGGGTGGAGAATGAGTCCCGATATGCAATATTTTTGTATTTTTCACAAACTTTAAGATGATTTTAATGTCCTACAGAATGAAAACAATGATGCAGAATGAAAAATTTCTATTTTTCTAATGATATGCAATGCAAAAGGAAATCTAAATGAAGCTTTCAATAATGCAAGATAAAATATTCTAGAGTGCAAAAACAAAACAATGTACTAATTGAATATTAATGCACATGCAAAATAGGATGCAATATGAAAATGACACTAGAAATGAAAAGTGATCAAATGTCGAGTTCACCAAAATGAACTATTGATTTTTGGTTCCTAGGGCTTCTCTAACTCTTTTAGGGTTTTTCACCTAAAAGGAGAGTAGGCAAAAAATGCTAATGGTTCATGCAATTTCATGTTGTGTTATGTTGTCTAACCTAAATGAATCTAAATAAATTCAATTGACCGATCTAAATGAATGAAAACGAATGCAAAAGTGCAATTAAAGCTATGTTTGAAAACACATGATGATATGCAAACAACTAAGTAAATGAAGAAATTATGCAGAACAGAAAGAGAAGGGATGAATCTGAGTGCACTAAGATGAAGTGTGATGATTTTGGAGTGTTCTGGATACTGATGGAAATTATTGATTTTTCACAATGGGACTCATTCGCCTAGGGTGGCAAATTAGTCCTCCTCCTAGTGAAAAACTATCGGAAACAAGTTTTTGTCTGTCGGGATCCAGAATCTGACAAAATTCAGAATTTTCAGTCCTAAGGTGAGACTCATTCTCTATAGGTGGTGAATCATTCCTCTCCCAAATTTCTAAAAAATCAAGAGACAACTCTACAACACCAGATCTGGAAAAGTCTACTTGTTGAGTTGCCAAAGTCAATTCTACAAAAAAAGACAGAAAACCTTCTCCAAGCTTGAAATAGACTTAAGTTGACTTGAAGCACCTGGTTGACTTGTAAACCAATCTTCAACACCAAAAATCTTGTCAAATCTGCATACCTAGATTTGCCAAAAAACATGCAATAGGGGAAAATGGTTTTAAGGTTAGTGAAAAGAGGTTTGCCTTGGTCAAACCCCATTGTGGTAATCAAACCTTCAATAAAATAATGAAATGCAAATGAATGATAAACTAACAACATGCAATTTCTATTAACTTACCAAACCCTTGATGATGCAATTATGAAGTAATGTCAATGGCTACTTCAAAGTGCTAGAATAGTGCTTGAAAGGATGTTGTAAAAATGCTTGAATACTTGAGTGAATAGGTGGATAAGTGAACTTGATGAATGGGTGCTAGAATGAGATGAAAATCACTTATTTATACACACTTGTGCCTTAGTTACCCATTCATACCTCATCATAGACCGACATCAAGTGCTTTTGAATAAAATCCCAAAAGGAAATTTAAAATATTTTTAATTTAGGGACAAGGACCCGACTCATTCGCCACCCATGGCGAATGGGTCCTACCTAGGACCTAAAAACAAGTGTAAGGAAATATGTTGTATTTAATGTTGTTTTTTGGGATAATACTCAAAAATACACTTAATTAAGCATATGAGAGCATAACGGGGTGAAATAAAGCATGATAAAGGGATAAATAGTGAAGATGTGCCTAGAAAAGTGTGAAAGCTTGTTACAAGACTTTAAAAAACTTCAAAATAGGACTTGTTGATGAATAAAAAGGTGATTTTTAGGTGAATTGCAATAAATGGAGTCTAGAAGAATGTAGAAATGCCTTACAACACTTCAAAACACCTTCACAAGATGTCATTCTTTGAGTTTTAGTACCTAAATAAACATGTTCAAGCCATGTTACAACATAAAATCAGAGCAACAGAGTTCCAACACCATGAAACAACACCTAAAAGGCCATGAAAATTACAAGGGGCCATTTTTCTATGACACAATTTTTAACTATGATTTTGATGGTAACCCTTAAATAAAGGGTCACATGAGGCCCCTCCCATATTTGTTTAAATCCTCAAGTTGTTTTAAAATCTTAAACTCTAATGAATGGGCCTGCTAAATATTGAATTTTAAAAGAGGATATTATATTGTAAAGCCCGAAAATATAAGGAACAATATTTTTAAAGGGAATTGGTTATTTTTAGAGATAAGGGAGGATATTTAACAACTTGGCTATGTAATTAGGAAATATGGGTATATTTGCAAAATAATATGGTTTTATCCCATATTAGCAAATAAATGTGTATATAAAGGGGGTGATTTTTGTAAAGGGGAACATTAGAAATTATTGGAATTGTGAGAGTTTTGGCTTGAGATTTAATCAGGTTTACTTGGAGAAATACTTCAAGTGTGAGAATTTTTGGAGAAGAATTACAAGGTGTTATTATACACCAAAATTGTAAAAGTGAGAGAGATTGTGAGGACTTTTGTATAGGTTTTGAAGCTTGAATATTGTAACAAGGAATTTTTTAGGTGCTTGGCGATATTAATGAAAGTAGACCAACATTGAGAAGCGGACCTGGAGATGTAGTTCATTAAAGGACAAACTTCGTTATCAACCTGCATCTAATCTTTCTATCTTCTGTCTCATTATTCTTCTATATCCTGTCTTACATTCTCTCTAATTTCTTTCCATTATTTCATTTCCAATTACAACATTTTAGTAATTAGTAATTTCATTAATTTATGTAAACGTGAACCTAATTTGTAATTTCAAGGGTTAAACAACATAATCATGCAATCCTCTCTGGATTGGGAATAATTGTAATTAAGGTTAAATACATTTGAATTTGTAAACCTCTAATTATAGATCAAAGAAGTTGAGTCCAGTTTTTGGCCATTTAGTGGAAGTGTTTTCCTTGATTTTAAGAATTCGACACATTTGACCTTAAAATTTGAAGCACTTAGAGATGGAATTTTCAAAAAAGTCCCTGATAATTAAATGTAGTACTCAAAGTCTAGTCTCCAAATATGTAATTTATTTCAATACCTAGATGATACAAATTGAATTTCAATAGGTGTTTCTAAAAACCATTGTTTTTGAAAAGGAAAAAATAGGTTTTATAGGGACTTGAAACCATAGAGTTAAAATAAACAAAGATAGATCAAACAAAGTTTGAACAAACAGACAACTATCCCAAAAAAGGAAATGACAAAAAAGAGAGACAATAGGGCCCAAAAAAAGGACCGCCAAAAAGCCAGAAACAACAATAGCAGCACTACTCCAAGGTATTCATCAATTCCTCGACTTCCTTTTACACTTCACTCATATCCTTTAACCCGTACTTGAGTATTTGAACCGTATGTGGAGAAGCAGGGGCCTTCCTCTTTGTATTAGCCGGGGTGCGAGTTGAAACCCCTTCAACAACAGCTCTACTGCAACCTCTGTCCGCATCCAAGTCCACGACCAAAGAGCCCTTTTGATTTTTTTCCATCTTTTCCCCCATAGCATTGATAATAATGGTGTTGTGCCTTGCAATTTTATAATTATTCGCCACAGTGGCCCTGATGTTTTGGGAAATCTTGGACATATTTCTCTCCAGCTTTGTTAATATTTCCTCTTGCAACTGTTGTCTTTTCCTCGGTAAGGAGGTGTCATGTCCATCCTTCTCATTGCAACTTCCGCTAACCTTCTGCTCCAGATCCCTGACTCTGTTGCTGAGATCCCTATTACGATCATTCAAATCACAAACCTCCTTTTGGGCCCACTTAAGAACAACAAAAAAACCATCAATACTTTTTTCTTCCTCACCCATTATGTCCTTAGGCCTAAGGTTATTTAGGGCATAATTGATATCACCCTGATTAGGGGCCTTCACAAATCTTCCACACAGAAGTACTAGGGTCTGACTCTTTACTGACCATAGGTTTATCAGAATGAATTTCCAGAGAATTCCCAAAGTATGAAACCAATTTTGTAACCAAGGTACCTTTAAAACCAGAGACCAAACCTGGGGTAGAGCAACCAGGAGACTGCTAGGGATTAATACAAGACGGCAAAGCAAAACCCGGGATGGGGCCACCAAGCGAAGGTTGCGGACTAGGACAAAGAGGCAGAGCAGACCCCATAAGGACATTCTGACAAGAGAGGGACTGGGGAACAATCACGTGTACGTCATCAATATTTTGACCTAAATAATCATATTTTTTAAAAGTCATTTTTTTTATCATACCAGACACATGTACATAATCCATATTTTGACCTAAATAATCATATTTTTCTAAATCCTTTTGGTAAAAAAATTGTAACTCACTGAAGCGTGCTTTTTCATATTTTTTTGTAATTTTTTATTGAGTATTTGTTTTTGTTAATTTTTATTGGCCATATTTGGTGTTTTTAAAAATTTCCATGTACGTCATGGATAAGATGACCTAAAATTATGATTCTTTGGATTTATTTTTTAATTCAAAGAAATTGTCTGAAGTATGCTTTCGTGCAATCCGTTCATGAAAATGTTGTGTATAAGAAGTTATTAAAATACTATAAAACCCTAATAATTCAAGTTTATGGACCTATTTAATTATAAATTAAATGAAAAACAAAAAAATTGAAACCAATTGTAAAAAAAATTACATATTTGGAATCTTCACTCTCTAATCTATAATGGGTTTTAATTTCATCAAAAAACTCTACAAAAAAAGCCTTCAAATGTATGCCCAAAGTCACTATTTTTTTGTGACATTTCTAGGACCTTCAACTTGCAAGTCAAACTAGGTCTAGGGTCTAAGCTCGAATCACCAAAAATTTTACTAAACTTATCAACAAAGAAAAAACTTGGCCTACATTTCAAAATTGAAAAAGTAGGATCTCATTTACTAAATGGGATCTCGTTTTCTTTATAAATGAGATCATGTTTCTCATTTACCCGTTGAAAATGGAATATGATCCCATTTAATAAATGGAATTCCATTTACTAGTTGATCTTGTTTAATAAACAAGATCCTAATTTGTTTAACTCAGGATCCTATTTACTAAATGGGATCTTGAGTTATTTTTAATTTTACTATCAAAAAGGGGCATCTCGGGTCTAAGAATTATTTTGTATGGCCAATTGTGACATATTCCCTATTTTCTATCACCTTTTTTCTTGTTGAAGCTCTTCAAGTTGGGATTTTTTTCAATTTTCAAAGGAGGCATCATTGGGATATTGTTACAAAGGAATTTTGTTGAATTGCTACTTGTTTTCAAAGGAGGAATAGGAATTTTATTTAATTGCTACTTGTTTGAAGTAGGAAGAGAAATTTGGTTGAATTGCTATTGGTTTTCAAAGGAGGAAGAGGAATTTTATTTATTTTCATTTTTTGTGAAGGAGGAAGAGAAATTTTGTTGAATTCCTATTTGTTTTCAAAGGAGGATGAGAAATTTTGTTTAATTGAGCTACTTGTTTGAAGAAGGAAGATAAATTTTGTGCATTTAATATTTTTTTCAAAGGAGGAAGAGGAATTTTATTTATTTTCTATTTGTTTCGAGGAAGAGAAATTTTGTTGAATTCTTATTTGTTTTCAAAGGAGGATGAGAAATTTTATTTAATTGAGCTACTTGTTTGAAGGAGGAAGAGAAATTTTGTGAAATTTCTACTTGTTTGAAGGAGGAAGAGGAATTTTGTTTAATTGCTAATTTTTTGAAGGAGGAAGAAGATTTTTGTTCAATTGCTACTTGTTTGAAGGAGGGAGAGGAATTTTTTTCAATTGCAACTTGTTTGAAGGAGGAAGAGGAATTTTTTGAACAATTGATACTTGTTTGAAGGAGGAACAAACAAGGAAGACTCAAGTTTTTGACATTTATTTGTGTATACTTCAAAAAAATTCAATCATGGGATCACAATGTCAGAATAAGAGGAAAGATAGGAAGGTATTGACCCCTAAATAAATTCAAGCAGAGAGAGAGAAGGAGAAACAAAAAAAAACATAAAGAAGAATGAGAATTTTATCAATGAATGATGGTGAAGCATCCAATTCCACAACTATTGAAGATAAAAATATTGAGGAGACCATGGATTTAGATGATGCAAACTTACAAGAGGTGAATGTGGAAACTAATATGAATATACAAACTACTCTTATTATGTCTTCAAATATCCCTTCCAATGCTATGGAGAATGTTTCAATAGTCACAACTCCAGGTATGTATTCAAATCCACCTTTGAGCCTAATGGAAATGGTGTTTAATAGAGATTTAAAAAGTGTTGGATATCACAATGTTGACATTGATAATATTCGTAGAGTTCAATATTTGAGTCAAATTGTTGCTGAAAATGAAATGAAAATAATTTTATTGAAAATGAAAATGAAAATGAAAATCGTTTTTTTGTTGAAAATGAAAATGAAAATCCTTTTAATGAAAATAAAAATGAAAAAAAAATTGTTATTGAAAATGAAAATGAAAATGAAAATGAAAATGAAGATGAAGATGAAAATGAAAATGAAGATGAAGATGAAGATGAAAATGAAAATGAAAATGAAGATGAGAATGAAAATGAAAATGAAGATGAAAATGAAAATAGTTTTGAAGTTGAAAATGAAAATGAATTTGGTGGAAGTGATGCTGAAAATGAATATATATTTTTTTTAAATTGAAAGTGATGTTTTAGATAATATTCCTAGTAATATTTCTTGGATACAAATAAGAACACATGCTAATAGATTATACAATCAATTATTTTATCATAAAAAACTTTGAGTTCAATGTCAACTAATGATGCAATTAATGAGAATGCAAAAAATGAGAAAAGTAATGAAAAAGTTAGGCATTTTTGTTAAACAAAGAAGAAAAAATCAATCAGTAAAACATTCTATGTCTACTATTGCTAGTTTCTTTCAGTCTATTGGAAAAAAATACCAGATATAAAGATAAGAATGCAGCAAGAAGAGCTATAACAACTGCTATAGTTAATAAAGCAACTTTGAATAAAAGAATGGTAAGCAATATTAGTGAAGTTTTAAAAATACATCCTAAAACATTGCTAAGAGAAGAAACAAGAAGAGAAAGTATATAAAATGATCCTATCAACCAATGTTGGAGTTTCAGTGGTCAACTCTTGAGGTTTGATATGAAACTGAATGTTGAAATTAAATCTTTGATTGAAAAATATTGGCATGATAATACTAGGGTATCATTTAATGTAGAGATGCTTTAAAATTAAGGATGGGGTCCAAATTTTGCGATCCTAATCCAAAACACCTATTATATACAACATAAACTGAATTTCATAGAAAATTTTATGCTGATTTAGTATTACCCAGTCATATTAAAAAAAGTCAAAGGTCTTTTGAAAAATGTAAACCATGGTAAGTAACAAACATCCTATTGTTCTCAAACACATGTTCAATTTCATTATTTTTATGATATTTTCCGATATATAAGTTGTAATTTTCATACTACCATGATTATGCAGGAATTTGGTATTAATTTTCCACTTGAAACAATAAATGGGTTTATATCAAGTTTGTTTTGTGAAAGATCTAATGGATGATTATTTTATTTAAGTTCATGTATTTTTGGACAATGCACTAGTTTTGGAAATCTTCCATTCTTAAGTGTTTGCATGCATGAAAGTGTTGATAATGATTTTGGAAAACAATTAGTTGATGTTAAAAGATTTAAGAATGTTAACTATTCTCTAAAAGATAGAAAAATTGGAAAGCATTGTGATTTAATTACAAAAAAAGTTAGTGTACATGCATTCATATTAGAATTTAAGAATAAGATTATACCAAAATATGTTATGCACTCTCAACATGCTCAATCGCTTGATGGCCAATTTTGTGCATGTAGTAACACATTTCCAGTTGGTAGTATAGTATCAGTGGTTGATTTTGTAGAAAACTATACTCTAGCTTCGCAACAGGAAATTCAATCACAGTATTATAATTCAATGCAAGTAGCTATGTTCATCCATATTATTTATATACATGCAAATGATAGTATAGAGGATGATAGAAAGGTTTTGAATGAGTATCATTTCTATTTGAGTGACAACTGGTTACACTCGTCAGAGATTGTTCAATGCTATTTCAATATATTTTATAGAAAATTAAGAGAAAGAGGAATCTAGATGACAAAAGACCTCATATGGCCAGATCATTGTATGAGATAGTTTAAGAATGCTTAAATGTTCTATTGGTTAAGTAGGGTTCACAAGGAACTTAATCTCCAACATATGTGGATTTTTTTTTAAGCTAGGCATGGTAAAGGAGAATATGATGGAGCCGGTGTGTATGGTAAAAGAATTCTTGCTAGAGAAAAACTAAAATTTGAGGATGTAGTAAAGTTTAAAGATGCACGTGGGATTGTGGATTGGTGCAATACAAGATTATATACACCTGTTTTTAGAAATTTCTCTACAGTTCAACAATTCTTTTGGTTGGTTGAAGAAGAGAACATTCAACCTAGACTTGATTGTGAGACAATCAATGGATCTACTATATGGCATTCATTTAAGAGTTCAAATGCAAGCACATGGACTATCTAGACAAGGTATCTTGCATGTTTTTTTCAGTTTTGTATCTCAGGAGATTGGGTAACATGTGAAAATATGGAATGGGTTGAAGATTGGAAGCAAAGATTTTTGACAACTAAACAAGCACATGATCAATATGAAACAATTGAAGAAAATTATCAAGTGTTTGCATCAGAAGACTATGACGGTATTTTAGACCTTGTACAAGAAGGTGATTTAATTCAATTTATTTCATCTAATTTTAATTTATTACTATTTTGTAATACTAAATTATTTATTTATGTACATATATGAATGGATGTATGTAGATTGGTAAAATTATATGGGTGTGTGCACAAGTTAATAAATCAAATTTTGTTTGCAGGACATGTGTATGATGTTGTTGCACCTAAGGGGAATGAAGATGAAACATAATATTGGTTGGATCATTGTGTAGAGAGTAAACACAAGTTAATAGCACCTTATCCAACAAGTACGGTGATCCCCTTTAGATATCCCCTTAAGCAAATTTTGATAACAAGTTTTTGATCCCCTTAAGAAAATTTTTAGAACAAGTCTTTGATCATCTTAAGAAAATTTTGAGAACTTTTTGATGATGGTTAAATTATCATGTTTTCCATTAGTATCAGTAGTGGTTGTTGGCACTTGGCTATGAAAATACCTAATAAGGAAGAATGGTCTGCCTGCATTCAAAGATTATGAAACAAATAAAAATAATTTACACTATTCACATTTGGTGTTGTAAAAAAATATAAAACTAGATCGGTATCATGGAAGAAAAGTACAAATAAAGTGTTATGGACAATTTCTATGGAAGAGCATGAGACAATCATAGATGTGTTGCAAGAAAGAGAGGATGTAGATGGTACAATGGAATAAGTAAATATAGGTAAATATAGTTTTAGTTTTATATTGTTCTTTTAAATAGAGTAATTGCATGTTTTGATATTGGCCGAGTGTGTTATTAGTTGAAATTGATTTAAATTTTCCTTTTAGAGATCCTTAATCCATCATCACAAAATGGAGAGTTTGTGCAGATCCAACCTTGACAACACAGAATACTTGGTAAAAACAACTAATTATTAGTTAAATTATATTGAAATACATGTTTTGATGATATATTGATATTGCGTGTACATTAATAGTTAAAATTGATTTATTATCTTTTTTGTATCCTTAAGCCATCATCACATTGATCTCATACTTTGAAACAAAAAAGGATAGGATGCAAATTCAACCTACACACGTGTGTAATACTTAAATAAATACATGTACTTGAGTTGTGTACATATAGATAGTTTTATATAAATTAAAATATGTATGTTTTGATGATTTCTCTGATATTGCTTGTATCATTTTGATATCAAGCGGAGTGAAGACCTACTACATTCCAGACACAAGTTTGAGATGTTCTTGAGATGGCATAGCCAAATTTTGTAAACATTGTTTTGAGATGACATATATGTACATGCATACTTACACAATTTAAATTGTGTACACAAATTACAAATACATATACATACACAATTATACTCTACACTTTTATGTATCAAAATCAATATTCGATATATTTTGTTTGTTAAATGTGCATATTTTCTTACTTTGAAACTTTATATTTGATTGTATAATCACTAAATATCATGTATAAATTATTTTCAAGAGTATCTGTAGGATCATCATAGAAAAAAAAGGCCCTTAAGTGGCAATGAAAATTCATAAAATCAGAGTTAGGAAACTTGACATAAAAATTTGAATAAGTTATCTATATTATTTCAAAAATATGTAAGAATAGAATTTTTAGTTAATTGAATGTAGTTTCTAAACTAATAGGTTTATTTTTAAAAAAAATCTATTTGGTGAAAATTTGAAATTTCAATGCACTAGCAATTAAATTTCAGGGAAAAAATAAGAAGTCTGTCTAACCACCCTAACCACAATAAAATTATAATATTTTTTTATAAGATTTTAGATATAAGTAGAGGAATCATGTCCAGATCAGATTCATATTTTTTGTAATTTTTTTCCAAGTAAATAATTAATTATGAATTTTTTATTACAACTTTACAAAAATATTAAAACTCATATGTCTGACCAGCTTTACTTCGTCAAAACTTGATGAAATTTTTTTTTTCTTTTTTTTTCTTTTTTTTAGTAGGGCATCCATGCGCTTTAACTTTTAGCATGGTGAACACGCCCCTCTCGTACCACGGGACGGGGAGACTAGAACTTCGTGACCGAGGAATTAATTACTTAGCCAACCGAGCTAGGGCCCCCGCCCTAAATTTATTTTTTTCTTAATCCTATACTATGTGAAGCATATAATTTGAGACATGTTTCAGATTCAAAAAATGTGATACCATTTGAAAGCTATAGATACTTTTCAATCAACCTATCAATAAGGACTTTAGTTATAATTCAAATATAAAATGAATAATAATTATTTATTAAATTCAAAGTAAAGTATAATTTATATTGGTGGAAAGCTGAGAATCTCTTTTAAAAACCCTTTCTATTTTATCAAATTTGGGTAAAAAAAATGTCATCATCCACATACCCTACACATACCCAACATATCACCACTTTCTAGCCCATCATGATCCTACACATACCCTTAGATCAATTATATCAATTGCGATTAAATATGAGGCATGTAATTTGATGTATCTCATCCCCTTAAGATGTCCTATGAGGAAATATCCTATATATTATAAATAAATTATATCATTTTTTATGATGAGTCACCCTCCTTTGAAACTTTTAATTTGATTTATAATCATTAAACAACATGTATATTAATTCTTTGATCCCCTTAAGATGTCATATTAGGACCCCTTAAGAAATCTCCTTAAGATGTGTTGTATTAGCACATATCCTAAATATTATACTTAATTATATCATTTGTTATGATGAGTCACACTAAAGTATAATACTTGTTTATATCACTTAATATTTATACTTAATTATACTCTTCTTTGATCCCCTTAAGATGTCCTATTAGGGTCCCTTAAGACATCCCCTTAAGATGTGTTGTATTAGCACATATCATAAATATTATGCTTAATTATATCATTTGTTATCGTGAGTCACCCTAAAGTATAATACTTGTTTATCACTTAATATTTATACTTAATTATACTATTCTTTGATCAACTTAAGACGTCGTATTAGGACCCCTTATGACATCCCCTTAAAATGTGTCATATTAACACATATCATAAATATTATACTTAATTATATCATTTGTTATGATCAGTCACCCTAAAGTATAATACTTGTTTATATCACTTAATATTTATACTTAATTATACTCTTCTTTGATCCCCTTAAGATGTTGTATTAGGACCTTATAAGACATCCCCTTAAGACAACCTATAAATTAGTGTTGGATGCTATTATTTGTTTCTAATAGCATATAAATTAGTGCTTTTTGTGGAGCATGAGGTCAACAGGACTTTTATGTTCTTATTTTTTCTCTACCACTTTGCATGAGTTTGTAAATATGGGACTACATGATTTAATTTAAAAAATTTAGCCTATTTTTGGATAATTAAATTATTTAATTTAATGTTGTAAAAGAACTAGGAAACATGGTGTATACTTATAGAACAATTTTTTTGGAAAAACGCATTGCATTTTGATTGGTATTTATGTTTAGCATATAGAATTTATTAATGCTTTTGTTCTCTAATCTTGTATGGTATTGTTTATTTCTTAAAATTTCATCCTTTTTGGTATATAAATAGATTGCTTTTGTTTGTAGATTAGGATTTTTTTTATTATTTTATTAGATCTAATCTGTGTATTAGGACCCCTTAAGACATCCTATTAGGATGTGAATTGAATAAGTTTATTGACTAATTATCGCTAATTATTGAATGTACATATCATGTATGGATCACTAAATTTATAAAATACAAATATTAAAATGTCCTATTAATTTCAACTTTAATTTCATATTTATATTTAATTTCACATTAATGTTCTTTATTAATGTCTTGACTATGAGCATAAAATTCATAAATTTACATGTGTAAATTAAAATTGAACAATAATGAAGTCCATTATTTACAATACATTAAGTGCATGAAATAAAGTCCATCAGAGTACAACCCATGAACTAAAGTCCAAAAAAGTACTTGACCCATGAAATAAAGTCCAACATAGTACATGAGAAGACAAATATGTAGTCCATGGAATAATCAAATATAACCCATGAAATTAAGAGACCTCCTGACACCATGCGGACTACGTAGATGACCTCAAACACTCTATACAAGAGAAAGATGAAATCATATGTAAGACGATGAAAAATGATTTAATGAAAATTTATTTTATAATTCATCATAAAATTAAATTACCATCATATCTAGATCTAGATGCTCTAGTGCACCTGGACCAACCTCTAAATTCTCTAAATTAATCTACATATACAAGATAAAGAAAGTTGAAATTAGAAAGCCTGCAATTAAAAATGATTTAATTCAATTTAATTTATAATTTATCATATTTAAATTGTACCATAATTTGAGGTTGTGCACTCTCTACTCTAGGACCTATTTGTATATGCTCAACTACAAGATGTGTCTCATGCTATAAAAGAAAAATAATTTAACATGTATGAGCTCATATATATATATATATATATATAACACGTGATATGTAAAATGACCTAGAAACGCAAACAAACTGTAACAAAAACTTATGAAATCAAAAGTGTTCACCTAGAAAATAGAAATTGATGGAAATAATCTTTGGAATCCTAAAGAATTCACTATTGAAGCCCACTGGGAATCATACACCAAGCTGGGCGACTTAGTCCTATTTTGGGAAAGTTATGCCAAAATACGTTTCAGTCAACTGGTACTCAGAACTGCAAAAACCTTTATTTGGGCTTGGTGGTGGGACTCATATGCCACTAATGGCATATCAGTCCAATTCTGGATTTTGGGAAATTCAAAAGTGGAATTTGTAGCTCTCAGTCTGTACTTCTGCTCCTAACAAGTTTTTGGATCTGAAACTACAGAATTTGACCTGTAGGTGTTCTCCAAGCTTCTTTTAGGAATTTGAAAACTTTGAATGAATTTGAGAATTTGTTGATAACTTTTCCAATCTTGCTCTTTGACAAATTTGCAAACTAGACCAAACCCTTAAAGTAGAATGCAAGTAATGGCTCCAAAGTGCTTGAATGCTTGATCAGATGATTGCTTGTTGAATTGATGAAACAATAAGGAGGGGGAATGAGTTGAAAAACTCTATATTTATACTTGATTATGCAATATTTCCAAAAAATATTTACCACATCGTAGGTCGACTTTAGATCTTAGAAAATAATAACCCAACATAAATTTGAAATTATTTTGATTTTTGTGTCAAAGGGGACTCATTCGCCCCTAGTGGCGAATGGGTCCCACTTAGGCATTTTAAATGGGTTTCAAAAATTAGATAGATTAAATGATGTTTATTGAGATTATTTTCAAAACTACACTTAAGTAAGGCCTGTAAGTGTAAAATGGGGCCAATTAAAGCATAAGAAGGGTCAAATTATTGATGAAAAGCCTAGGAAAGTGTGAATGTTTGTTACAACACTTTTAAATAAGGCTTGGTAAATGATAAAAAGAGGTTATTTAAGTGAAATATATTAATAAGACCCTAGAAAAGTGTGAAAGTGTGTTACAAAACTTTACAACACTTAAGTAAGCTAACAATTGAATTCTTTTAGTTCACAAGGGCCCAAGACCTAATGTGAATGTCTTATCCACATTACAACATTAAATCAGGGTACAATTAAGCCAAAGTCTCAAGGAGGACCCAAACGAGATAGAAAATGTAGAAGGGTTAATTTTTCAGTGTCCACAATATATATTCAATTTTAAATTTATTTAAAGTTATTCACAAAATGTATAATTTGTAATTGAATTTAAATATAATAAAAAAGTTAAATTACCATGATATATGGAGCTTGATTTACATGTTCTCTTGGAGGTGTAACTATGACTGAGTCATGGCAGAAAGTCACAATAACAAATTCCTACAAGATCAAATTTAAAGCATGTATACTTGAATTAAGTTAAAATGTATATATTCAAGTTTGCACATTTTTTATAGAATTTTTTTTAAACAACCTGAAATGCAGAGGCCTCATGAGTGGTGGCAACATCTAATGTTTGTCTGATGCCCATTCTCATTGTCGTATCAACCTAGACATACATATAGACATTTAACGCTTATAATATTTACAAGTGTGCATGCACATTTGATATATAGTGAATTCAAAATTCATAATTGGGTGATCCCATAATAGTGGTTTACAATTTTTGGCCAAACTGGACACTAAAATTATTATTTTTAACTAAATCTTCACATTTGGGCACCTATAGCAGCTAAACCGTGAGGAATTTGAAGATGGTGCAAACTAGAGTCTCATCAAATTTTGTTTGTAGATTCTAAAAATAATTTTTTCAAAATTTTTGGAATCAAATTACACTTCTTTTCCATCTCCCATGAAAATTGATTTTTGAGAAAACAACATTTTTAAAAGTGGCCTTTTAGTATAATGCATAACTTTTTCCATGAAGGATAAAATTATAATTCTTTCAAATTTAGATTTGTAACTTTGATATCTAGTGCTTCACTTGGTTAGATAGTTTTTTGAATATTTTTTCCTTAATCAGGTTTCAAAGTTAAAGCGAATTACAATTCGACATATAGCCGACCATTATAATGCATAACTTTTGTATATATCAAATTTTTTTTTTTTGTTGGATCAAGGACTTCAATATCTGGTGCACTCATCTTTTTCAAAAAAAAAATTTGATAATCTTCTTTTTTCCACATGTGAAGAACATAGAAATTCATTTTCGATGAAAAACCTATGTTTAATCAAACTTAAAAAACAAAGACAACAAAACCAAAACATATTAAAATTATATTCATTGGATAGCTTGTTCCGAGGAATACCATAATCATTTGAAATAAATTTTAAATGAATTCATTTGATGCCCCAAAAGCTAAATCAAAAGTGATTTTTTATCAGCATTTTGATAGGTGTAAAGGAGACGCATTTATAGGTATGGTTTAAAACTAGCGAGGTTCTATCCAAGGGGGTTTGATCTAAGGTGATTTGATCAAATCCTCTTCAATTGTAATCATTAAAATGGAACTTTTTAAGGCTTAAATCATTATATTTTCTAAAAATATATGATTTCAGCTAAAATATGTTCCTCTCAGGAATTGTAAACCACTATTATGACAACACCCAATTGTAACTATAGTAATGTAAGTTAAATAATTTACAATATAAATGTACCTACACCTAATTTGCGATGCTCGACAATGGAGGAGTGCTCAACAACCCCTCAGGTGGAATCAATGTGGAAGTTGATTGACTCCCTTGAACCAAAATAAATATTTAAAACATATGTTCATGATTGAATTATAAATTTAAAAATCAAGTTAAAAATTATTTCGTATATACTTTAAAAAATTGAAATCAAATACCCCATAAGGGTTTCCGACTAGGACTGGCATCGATATATGTACTCATGGTGGGGATGATTTCCCCATCGTTAGTGTCATCTATACACTAAACATTTTGATTGTTAAAATGCATTGCAAACTTTTTTTCGATATATACATTCATTAAAATTCTTATAAATTCAACATGTAGATGCATATTTATACCTATGTCACACTGTTCTCAAGGTGAAGTTCTATAGTAAGAAATTATACAAATAAACTCAGATGACCAAATGATCCACCAAAATCTCCACATCCACCCAAACTGGGTGTGGCCTGATCGGGTCCATAGCATAGCTAATGGAAACTAGTACATGCATGTGGTCTCGACACTTGTGGAGTGGTACTAGGACCAACTCCATAAAACACTCCTCCATCATTTGTGTCTCTATGCTCCCTACCTTCTATCACAGAAGCATGCTAATCAAGGTCTCCTACGAGTGTAGTAAGGGATCCTAATGTTGATACTATTGCACATTGATGCACAGGTGTGGGAATGATAGGACCAAGAGGAGCAACAAGGGGTTGCGCATGCATGGGGCATTGGGGATTAACCCTTTCCCCTAACATATGTTGTGGCATATGACCACCAACACCTTCAAATGATTTAAAATCAAAATAATTGGGCTTTTTCCCCATAACCAACTCTACAAATAGTTTCCTCAAAAAATATAATGGGACCTCTAGATTAGCATGTGGTGAACTGTCAAATACCATATACCATAAATCCCTAAAATGTTCACTCATATGTGGATGTATACACCACCTCATGGATATTCTATATTTATTGGTAGTGAACCATAGATTTTTAGCACCCTAATCCTTTTTAGCACTTCTACGGTTTTCCACCTAAAAGGAGAAAGAAGGGCCAAAAAATCTGGCTAGGTTCATTCAAATTATGTTATGTATGATGTTATATGAGCTAAATGAGATGATCTAAATGTAGTTATATGAACTAATTGATTGATAATTAATGCAAAATCTAAGAATTATGTTGTCTTAGAAAACTCATTGTGTAATACAAAATCACCTAAAAATGAATGGAAAACTACAATAGAAATGAATCAAATTGAAAGTGTGCACTTGGAACCTTGAAGGAGACTAGAAATTTCTCCTAAAACACTGTTGATGCTGATTTTCAAAACTTGAGGGACTCATTTGCCATTTTGGGTGAATCAGTCTCAGTTCTACCAAACTGTACTGGAACCCATTTCTGACGAAAGGGTATCTAAAAATGTAAAAATCCAAAAATTGACCTTAGGATGGGACTCATTTTCCACCCATGGTGAATGATTCTACTTTTGAATTTCCATATTTTCAAAGGTGGATTCTGAAGCTTCTGATTTTCACTTTGATGCCCTATAGGTGTCTGCTTTAGAAACTCTAATTTAAGGGTCTAAAATTGAGATTTTGTTCATATTTTGACTTTTTGAATGAGAATAATACTTGAGAAACCTTGCAACTTGATCTTCAATGATTTCCAAGCTTCTAAGAGTCCTAAATCTGCAAACACACAAGACAAGAGAGAGAGAAATGTTGAATGTTAGGGCATGGGGGTTTTCCTTGGTCAAACCCTGTTTAGGTAATTAAACCAAAATGATGAAGGAAAGTAATGAGACATGCAATAATAGAATTTATTACCTTTCCATGATGATAGACCTTGGATTTTTGCAACAATGGAGGAAGATTCAACCCTTGAATGTCTTTAGAAGCTTTCTTGATTACTTGCAATGACAAAACCCTAAGTTGCTTGACTTGAGATGGAAGATTGGTGGATGAATGAATGACCAGAGATAAGAGATCTAAAAATGAGTAAAAATACTTATATTTATAGGAAATTCACCCATTTCATCTATTAATACTTCATCACAGGCTGACATGAAGCAAAATTAAACTCAAATTTCACTTTTTTCCTGCTCAAAGCTCAAAATTGAGCCAAATGGGACTCATTCGCCACATAGTGAATGGGTCCCACCTAGATGGGACTGATTTTACATGCATGGTGAATGTGTCCCACAGGGGCCAATTTGACAACTTAGATGCCAAGAGATAAGGAAATAAGGTCTAAAATGAAACCTTGTTGGGTATTTGCTCAATTTAATCCTCAAGATGCACAATATGGATTAATATGGGACTATTAGTAATGATGTGAATTTCAAATAGGGCTTGGTACACAAAAAATAAAGTGCTATTAAATACACTTTACAACACTAAAATGAGATCAAAATAGCCTAGGAAGACACAAAAACCAATGTGAATGTGCAAGACACATTACAACACTAGTTTATAATTAAGTTTAAGTTATAAGCCTTCTAGATTGATGTGATAATGTTATTAAAAACACATTTTATAATGTTGAATTAGGAATAAATGGGTTCATTAAGTCTAGAAAAGCATGAAAGAATCTTACAAAACTTTACAACACCTTTACAAGATGTCATTAAAAGCATGTTAATCAATTTATAAGGACCAAAGACCTAGTGTGGATGAATAAAATGCCTCACAACACCTGAATCAAGGCATCATTAAGCCAATTTATCATGAATTAATCTCATGTCAAGTAAAGGGTCCTTTTTTCTACGGCACATTTAACCCCCGCTTTAGTGAGAGGATGAACTTGCTTCAAACTCACACTAAAGTAGACATTCAAGAGAGACCCACATGTACAGATGCAGATGATAAAGAATGACATAGATCAAAGGAGATAGCCAAGCCCCTAGGATTGAACATCCTAATTCAAACCATCAAGATACAAAATCATGCAATGGAAAGAGGAAGAGAAGAAAAAGATGGTGGAAAAGACGTACTCAGTCTGGGGCCACAAAACTTTAGGTCATCTATGGGGTGAGAATTCCACAACATACTCACTCTGGGCCCACAAAACTTCTAATCATCTGTGGCGTGAGAAATCCCAAAAGGTGAGAAACATAGGCTAGTTGATATGAACTCACAAGCACAAAGGTGGCTATGGGGAAATTCGTGGTGCTAGATGGGCTTCCCACTCAACCATATCAAATTTATACCCCTTGATAACTTTAACAAGGTTCCACAAAGGGAAATGGTTTATGAGCTCCACGAGGTAAGCAAAACTTTGTATGCTTGACACTCATAGACATTTTTAATGCAAGATAGTGTAAGGATTGTTCAAAGGGATGTTTTTTAATTTGTGTAGTGTCTCATCTTAAGGAACATCATGCTCAATGTAACCAAGAGAGAATAAGTGCAAACAATATCATCTTGTTTCCAAGAGAGGACAAGTGCAAGGTCTCATCCTGAACAACATTGTACCTAATGCTTCCAAGAGAGGGAATCACAAGAAAAATAAAATCGCACAATGAAATGTGAGTGGTGATGTATGGCCCCACTTTAAAGTGGTTGTGAGCACCCGTACTGTGAGCAATCTATTTAAAGTAGAAGAAGAGAGAAGGAAACATGAGAGCTTACATAAAAAGCCCTATGCCAAGTCATATGTTTCTATTAAGCTACGTCATGGAAAAGGGGAGTGTGTCACATGCGAGCCAACTTAAGGAATGTCGTCCACATCCCAAGCTTGCTCTTATATTTCATGAAAGGTTAATGACTAGAAAAAGGAGACAATCACAAGTGGCATACAAGGACAAGGCTTGCTAAACCCCTTTCCCCCATTGAGTACAGGACAAAGGTGAGTCGAAACAATTAATGAAATACATGCTAGAGTGACAATCAATAGCAATTAGAGGAAGAAGGTGCCCCCACATAGTACCAACTCCTAAAAGTATTGTATTTTACGACTCAAGGAATTACATTCATTAGTGGAGTGACCATGAACTCTATGATAGGCACAAAATGAAGTCTTGGAATAACATTTCTATCAAGTTTTGGGAGGGAGAGTGATCAAGTGATCTTGGAGGTGTCTCAACAAGATACCCTCTTGATCAATGGTATAAGAGGGTCTTGTGGTGGGTGTCAAAGATACATCTTGCTTAGTAGTATATGTCATACTTTCACAAGTGTCTCTAGATTGTGAGATTTTATTCTTTCCATTATAGGAAGGTATTAAATCTAATGAATTCAAATCATGATCTATTTGTGAGATGACATTGACATTAAGCGAAGGAATAGTTGTGTTTTTCATGTTTGGAAAAGGATGATGTTCAAGACCATTAGTTGTGATAGATGATTTAGGAGTGTGTTTTGTGAGATTGTTGATGTTGAGTGAAGGTTTGGACAAAGGACAATAACCAAGACCATGGGTTGTTTGTTGTGTGTTAGGCTCTATAGGGTTGTGGATACCTTGTTCTTGAGCACCACATCCTTTTCCACTATATCCCTATTGTTTTATGAGTTCATACCCTTTTCCATAAAGTTGTTTCATTGCTTTGGAATTAGGTGATTGTTCGGTATTTGTGATCATCAAAGGTTTTTGTGTAGTTTGTATTTTTTTCAAAAGTGGTTGAGGTGGGTGCTTTTGAAAGGTTGTCAAAATGTTGCATTGACATGATGCCTAGTTTTCCTTGTTTCTCATCTTTATTTTGTGTGAATATGTATTCACCCATAGATGAAGGTGTGAATTCGAAGGATCGCCAATTGTTACCAAATAATTTAAATGGAAATTCCTCATCATTGTGTTCAATTTCTATGTTGGATGTGGCAATCAATGTGTTCAAAGGACTTGTAGTTCCTTTTTCAAATTGCAAGCAACTTTCAGGCTTGGGATCTACTTCAACTTGATAAATGTTATTGTTATAGACATATTTCATGATACGATGAAGGGTCGAAGGCACTGCATTCATCTCATGAATCCATGGTTTTCCTAAAAGAAGATTATACGAAAGATCATAAGGCATGAAATGAATAGGAGTTTTCAAAGTAGCCACCCCAACTGTAATAGGCAAAGTGATTACACCAAGCAGTTTCTTTGTTGAATTATCAAATCCTCAAATAGATATGGAATCAAGTTGTATTTGGGATTTTTCAATATCTAATTGATCAAGGAGATTCACACTACACACATTAAGAGAAAAACCATTATCAATGAGAGTTCACTTTATCCCTATTAGATTATATTGATCAATGATCATAAAAGCGCCAGTTTGTTTGTGCAACTCTAAAGGATGGAGCTCATTTTGATGGAAAGTAATGCCAAGATTAGTTTGATTCATTTTATGAATTAAATTTGCCACATCATTTACAGTTGTACCAAGAGGAAATCCATTTTTTTAAGACTATTTGAAGAATATTGTGGTAGTTTGATGAGTTATAAAGTAAATCCCAAAGGGAAATATTTGCAGGAGTATTCTATAATTGTTCAACAAGATCATACTCCTTTGTGTGTGGGAGGTAACGATGAGCACTAGGCAGATTGGGTAGAGGTAAGGAGGGTGGGGTTGGTTGCGGTGGTTGTGGATTATTTTGATGTTCTATGTATGAGCAACATTGTCATTACTAGATTGTTGCAACACATTGGTTTTAGGGGGGTAGAGGGTGTATTAGGGTTGGTTAGAGGGGTGAAGTTTATGTGAAGGTGGGTAAAGAATAATTTGAGGTTTATTTTGAGGTTGTTGTTTGTGTGAAGGTAGGTAGAGAGTAAACTTGGGTTTTTTTTTGAGGTGGAGGTTTATGTGAAGGGGGATAAAGGATAAGTTGAGGTTGAATAATGTTAACATCTTGTAACAAGTGAAAGTCTTCATTTTCTTTGAAGGGCACTGTTGATGTGTTTTTTATGCACTTTTCAACACAGGTAGTGCGTAGGTGCACTACCTCTCTTGAAAGACAATCTTCAACAATCAAATTGCAGAACACTATCCCAAGGTCTCTAATGTCAAGTCTTGACAGTGCTTGGAATATCTCAATTGTTTGATGTGATTTGTTGGAATCACACGGCGTTCTTATGGATGAGTTCCAAAGCATGGAAGTTGGGTTTGCAAATGCAGTTTCAATCTGTTGGAAGTGAATAAACAATGGTTGTCCACTCAAAATAGCAAGCTGAAACTCATCAAGTTCATCTGTTTTAGCTTCATGCTGATGCTTTGGATCCTAATCTAACCAAGGATTAAAAGAAACAACAAAAGGAGAAGGGTTAAGAAAGCTATTCTAATCCTAAGCTACGAATGAATAGTAACAATGGTGGCTGCTAAAGTAGACAAACTTCCTAAACTGGGTTTTGCTTGGCCAAGAGAAACCTACAATTGCACAAAACCAGTACAATCTTCTAAGGACTGCAGATTTTCACATCACATACACACATCATGTACATGCAATCGAACTAAGTTACAACAATAAAGGAAAGAGGCTCAAACTAGCTTTGCAAAGTGATTCATCATCAATGAACCACAAAAATCATGAGCTGGAAGTTCATCAAATACTAAAACAACAAACACCATCATCACTCCCATTCAATAAACTAACACTAAAACTAACATGGAAGGTGAACCATGCATACATAACGAGCAAAATCAAAAGGAACACCCATAAATCATGCAATGTTGCTTTCTATTGCTGCAGAATGTCTTTACATCAATTCTCCAACACTTACAAATGAGGGGCAAGCCCCTATTTATAGTTTTCCAAAGCCCAAATGAATGGCTAGGATCAATTTGCAACGAATGGCCCAGATTTGATTTACATTAGCATTTCACCTACCTCACAATATTCAGCAATTTAAAATACATTCCTTGTCTTTTCCCTATTTTGTCATCTAGTGACAGTCACTGTAGCAATTTTGTCATTTAACTGAATTCCCTTTTTACTGTAGCAGATACTGTCTGAAAGTTGTCTTTTGCTTGATGTGTTTGCAATGTTCTTCCTTTGATCAAACGAGCCCGTCGATGATTGGCATCAATAGATTGGTGGTGCCTGATTTGGGCAGAAAGCTCCTTAGAAATCATCATTATCTGGAAAATGGTAGGACAAATCCCTTAATGGGCGTCTTTGATAGACCCGCAGAAGGCTTCTTGACTCCTGCAAACACGAAGTGTCATAAGTGCATTTATACAGGAGTTAACGAAAATGTCAGTCAAACCTACAAATTCCCTATTAGATCTATCCATGCATCATCAAAATATATTGATATTCATATTTGGAGCTCATTTGGGCCATTAACATTAATGCAGGTTCGAGGGTGGTGGCTTCCCCTACGACGGAAGGCCAACGGCAACCGGCGGATAGCAATCTGGAGGGCCGGACCCAGAAGGCCGGAAGGACGGTGGGTGGTGGACGGAAGGAAAACGGCCAACAGCGGACAACACTCTGAAGGCCAGACCCGGAAGGCTGGAAGGACGCCAAAAGGATGGCGGAAAGCCAATGGCCAACGACAGACAACAATCTGGAGGGGCGGACCCGAAAATGAATACAGAGGGGCCAAGAAGGAGGTGGCTACCGGATGGAAGGAAAATGGCCACAAAGAGGCAGAACCAAGAAATGGCCATGGAGGGGTTGGGCTCTGGAGGCCAGGAAGGAGGTGGCCGCCAGACGGAAGGAAAATGGCCACGGAGAGGTGGAACCCCGAAAACAGCCACGGAGGGTCTGAGCTTCGGAGGCTGGGAAGGAGGTGGCCGCCGGACGGAAGGAAAATGGCCATGGAGAGGCGAAACCCCAGAAATGGCCACGGAGGGACCGGGCTCTGGAGGTCGGGAAGGAGGTGGCCGCCAGACGAAAGGAAAACAGCCACAAAGAGGCGAAACCCCAGAAACGGCCACGGAGGGGCCGGGCTCTAGAGACCGGGAAGGAGGTGGCCATCGGATGGAAGGAAAATGGCCATGAAGAGGCAGAACCCCAGAAACGGCCACGGAGGGGACGGGCTCCGGAGGCTGGGAAGGAGGTGGCCGCTAGAAGTTCCAAAACAGCAAAAGAGGGACGTAGCTCCGAAACCATCAAAACTTAACCAAACTTTGATGAAACATTGGCAGTTCATTTAAGCACATCAAACACATCCCAGATCCAAAAAAAGGGTGACCCCAAAGTCAAAAATGAGGAAACGGGAGTGACGGGGGTCCACAGATGTTTCCAAACAGCTAAGGAGGAAGGGAATTCCAGAGGGAAAGTTTTGAAACCATTGAAATTTAACGAAACATTGACGAAACCTTGGCAGTTCATTTAAGCACATCAAACACATCCCAGATCCAAAAAAGGGTGACCCCAAAGTCAAAAATGAGGAAACGGGACCGACGAGGGTCCACAGATGTTTCTGAAACAGCCAAAGCAAGACAAAAGGCAGAAAGGGGATGGGGGACTTTATTTCTCCGTAGATTTGAATACCCCAAGTAGGTGAATTTGGGTAGGGGAATTTTATCTTTTGATGGCACATGACCAATTTGGGATTTGAAATGGGGCACGCAACACAAGACAGGAGCCAAGCAGCCTGTCGGGAGCAAAAAAAAGGGGGTCCTTGCCTACGGCGTGGCGTGTGTGAAAAACATGCACAACAAATGTCAACTCGCTGGGGAAATGCTCCAGAGCATTTTGATGACAAACTAGAATCACAAACCCAGAATCTCTGGTTTTGACCTTCACACTAGGGCAAACAAACCAAACGCCCAACAAAAGGATCAAAACCATTAGCCAACCCAACATTCAGTATGCTGAAAATCCAAGTGTGTGCAATTTCATTAATTCCCATTCTTCAGTTGCTATAGGAACCCAAGCTTAGTTCAGTTAAGCTACATAGTTTATTCTAGCTCCAAAAGCATCTGGGACATTGCCTCGCTGCCATTCAGGCGTCCATAGCCCCGACGAGGTTATCGCTATGATTCTCCTGAACATTGCTCTACTGTCGGCCGGGCATCCATAGCCCCGGTAGAGTTGTTCGAATACCCCTGAAAAGTTGAATTTTCCTTTCTTTTAATTTTTAGTGTTTTCTTTATTTCTTTCTTTTCTCTTTTTAGCTCTTTTATTTCAACCCGCAAGCATTGAAGCTCGTGCTCAGGGCTGAGAATCAAAGTGGCACTCAAGCAGAATTTTAGATTTTTCACTTAACTAGACTTCACAAAAGTCCCTATACTGACTGTCGAATTCTTAAGATGTGTAAGAGCTATAAGATTTTAGAATAAGTCAAAGTCAGACTAAAGCAACAACTTATCCTCTTTGAATTAAACACCCAGATCGTTTGACACTAACAGAAGACCATCACCATCCACTTTGAAGACTTGATTAGAGTTTGACAAAGAAATACGTAAAAGAACCCCAGGTGATAGGTATGGTTGTTATGTGCACAGACGTGCCCAGCTAAAAGCAGATGCACCCTGAGCAAAGCAGCAACAAAGCGAAATAAAACAAAAAGAAACAAACAACATACATCAAACAAACTAACCTAAGGAAAGTAGGAAAGCGGAGTATTTATAGGAAACCTATAATACTCAAAAACGAGCTATGTACAAAGATATTTACAAAGCAATATGTTCAGGTAGGGCGAGCTGACATTAACGTTCATTGGATTTTGCAAAGCATGCACAAGAAAATGGGAAAGCATTATTGTTCTTAACCATGCAAATTTATCTGTATATTCTAAAAAAAGAAATTCAATGTTGCAGCACTCAAGTTCAACCACGTCATCATGAAAAATCAGCAATTGAGGAGGCTCGTTGAACCCATGGTTAATCCATAAACATGTTTGTTTTCCCTCATTCCCATAATCAAGGTAATAAGTGAAATTATGAGAAATAATAGGGGCAAGGAAGGATAAAACCTGGATGTCATCACATGGAGGTGGCAGCGTTGGACAGTCAAGAGCAAGTACAACATCATTGATCGTTGCATTGGCAGCCTCGGGCAGGCACGGTGGAGGGTGCAGTACTGTGGACCTTAAGCTTGCATAAGGCTAGGAGGACGAGGCAGCAAATAGTTCTTTCAATCTACCAATGGTACCCACAACCTCCACTGGTTGTTCCTCGAGGAAGTACACCTCATCTGCGTGGGTTTCCATTGCCAAAACCTCTTCTTGATTGCTGTCTTCAAGGGGTAGCATGTTGTCCCATCTCCTTTCCTAGGTTCCAACATTTTTTTCATGATGTTCAGTGTCATGGGAAGATGACATATGCGAATCTATGCTATTGCAGCCATCTGAATATGAAGGAGGATCAACAACGATCATGGCGGAAGGACTCCAAGTTACATCTTGTAGTCGGTCGAGTGCTTCATCTCTATTAGCAACTATCTCAGCACCTCCGCCTTTGTCTTCCTTTTGTTGTTCATGCATCTCATCATGACGTTCACTTGTTTCCTCTTGCTCACTATCGCTGTAAATGGAGAAGGAGATCCTCTCCCAATCTGGAAACTCTAGTGCATCATCGTTCGGGGGCTCAAGGAGTATGTATTCATCGCTACCATTTTCTAGGATGTGCTCTTCCTTGGCATGATCATACCTCCGTAGTGCAGCTCCTAATGGAAAGAAGTCATCAATTGATGGCACCTCATCAAGGGGACCAAAGTCTATTGCACAATTTCCCTCCAAGGGTTCAGCATAAAGCCTGTCGTTCATGGTGTGCAAATGCTCTTCAAGAGGAAATTCTTGATGACTGGTGGACGAAATTCCTACTTGATCTACCTCATCACTCAGAAGTCTAAGATTATATTGTTGTCCTTCTTCTATTGCTGCCCCAACATCCTCTTGAGGCCTACTTTTAGCTGAGCCATCACTCGGTTCAGGCTCTTGGTCTTGTACTTCAATATGGGTAGCAAGTAGAGGTGGTCAGGTACTTGGCTACCCCACTTGTTCTATAACTTATTCAATGGCCTCTTTGCATAGCTCACATAAAAATTCAGAGTGTGATGAATTATGAAGTCTACACCAATTCGGTAGCAACAACACCTCCAAGTCCACTTGGTACTTCAGCTCTAACCAATCCTTTGCCAACCTGGAGATGAGCTGGTCATATCTATCCATGATCGGGTCCTCCTCATCACTTGAGAAACAAGCATGATGGTAGATAGCAGTAGTGAGTGGTTGCTCCCACTCCTCCAAATCTTCATTTTTAGATTCTCGATCGCTGTCATTGTTGATGTGTTTTTTCTGCACTTTTCAACACAGGCAGTGTGTAGGTGCACTACCTCTCTTGAAAGACAATCTTCCACAATGAAATCGTAGAACACTATCCCAAGGTCTCTAATGTCAGGTCTTGACAGTGCTTGGACTATCTTAGTTGTTTAATGTGATTTGTTGGAATCAAAAGGCGGTCTTACGGATAAGTTACAAAGCATGGAAGTTGGGTTTGCAAATACAGTTTCAATCTGCTGGAAATGAATGAACAATGGCTGTCCACTCAAAACAGCAAGTTGAAACTCATCAAGTTCATTTGTTTTAGCTTCATGGTGATGCTTTGGATCCTAATCTAACCAAGGATTAAAAGAAACAACAATAGGAGAAGGGTTAAGAAAGCTATTCTAATCCTAAGCTACGAATGAACAGTAACAATGGTGGCTGCTCAAGTAGACAGACTTCCTAAACTGGGTTTTGCTTGGCCAAGAGAAACCTACAGTTGCACAAAACCAGTGCAATCTTCTAAGGACTGCAGATTTTCACATCACATACACACATCATGTACATGCAATCGAACTAAGTTGCAGCAATAAAGGAAAGAGGCTAAGACTAGCTTTGCAAAGTGATTCATCATCAATGAACCATCAAAAGCATGAGCTGGAAGTTCATCAAATACTAAAACAACAAACACCATCATCACTCCCATTCAAGAAACTAACACTAAAACTAACATGGAAGGTGAACCATGCATACATAAAGAGCAAACTCAAAAGGAACACCCATAAATCATGCAATGTTGCTTTCTATTGCTGTAGAATATCTTTACATCAATTCTCCAACACTTACGAATGAGGGGAAAACCCCTATTTATAGTTTTCCAAAGCCCAAATGAATGGCTAGGATCAATTTGCAATGAATTGTCCAGATTTGATTTACATTAGGATTTCACGTACCCCACAATATTCAGCAATTTAAAATACATTCCTTGTCTTTTCCCTATTTTGTCATCTAGTGACAGTCACTGTAGCAATTTTGTCATTTAGCTGATTTCCCTTTTTACTGTAGCAGAGACTGTCTGAAAGTTGTCTTTTGCTTGATGTGTTTGCAGTGTTCTTCCTTTCATCAAATGAGCCCGTCGATGATTGGCATCAATAGATTGGTGGTCCCTGATTTGGGCAGAAATCTCCTTAGAAATCATCATCATCTCGAAAAAGGTAGGACAACTCTCTCAGTGGGCATCTTTGATAGACCCGCGGAAGGCTTCTTGACTCCCGCAAACACAAAGTGTCGTAAGTGCATTTATACATGAGTTAACGAAAATGTCAGTCAAACCTACAAATTCCCTATTAGATCTATCCATGCATCATCAAAATATCTTGATATTCATATTTGGAGCTCATTTGGGCCATAAACATTAATGCAGGTTCGAGGGTGGTGGCTTCCCCTATGGCGAAAGGCCAACGGTAATCGGCGGACAGTGATCTAGAGGGCTGGACCCAGAAGGCCGGAAGGACAGTGGGCAGCGGACAGAAGGAAAATGGCCAACGACGGATAGCACTCCGAAGGGCCGGACCCGGAAGGCCAGAAGGACGCTAGAAGGATGGCGGAAAGCCAATGGCCAATGCTAGACAACAATCTGGAGGGGCGGACCTAGAAACGGCCATAGAGGGGCCGAGAAGGAGGTGGCTGCCGGATGGAAGGAAAATGGCCACGGAGAGGTGGAACCCTGGAAATGACCACGAAGGGGCCGAGCTCCGGAGGCAGGGAAGGAGGTGGCCGCCGGACGAAAGGAAAATGACCACGAAGAGGTGCAACCTCGGAAATGGCAACGGATGGGCCGGGCTTCGGAGGCTAGGAAGCAGGTGGCCACTGGACGGAAGGAAAATGGCCACAGAGAGGCGGAACCCTAGAAACGGCGATGGAGGGGCCGGGCTCCAGAGGCCAGGAAGGAGGTGGCCGCCGAATGGAAGGAAAATAGCCACAGAAAGGTGGAACCCTGGAAACAGCCATGGAGGGGCCGGGCTCTGGAGGCTGGGAAGGAGGTTGCCGCCAGACGAAAGGAAAATGGCCATGGAGAGGCGAAACCCCGGAAACGGCCATGGAGGGGCTGGGCTTTGGAGGCCGGGAAGGAGGTGGCCGTCGGACGGAAGGAAAATGGCCACGGAGGGGCCAGGCTCCGGAGACCGGGAAGG
>VDFB02281492.1:634649615-634665839 GCA_007258455.2 Sequoia sempervirens
TTTGTCTTGGGTCATAATATTTTCCCTAGAAGGAGAGTTCTTAGGAGAACAACAAACCACATGTTCGTGACAATTAAGGTTTGCTTCATCCAAAATAACTTCATCACAACCAAGGGAGTTATTAATGGTTGAATGTGTTTCATGATTGGCAATGGGGAGATTAGGGGAAAAATTTATGCAATCATTTGGTATTTTTAATGTCTCATTCTCTTGTTCCATATTATCTACCCTACTAGGAGAGCTTGTAATATGTTCATCTAAGGTTGAAATATGAAAAGTAGCTTCATCACAAGTGGGAGATGAATCAAGAGAAGAAAAAGCATCACATTCTTGTTTTTCAGTGGTTGGATCATTTTAACGAAGTATGTATTCTTGGATGGGGGAAACATTAGGAAAGGGAGCAAGAAGATTCTCATGATTATTTGTTATTACCTCCCTTTGTCCAATAATTTCTTCCAAAATAGGGGAAGAAAAATAAAGAGGATTGTCATAGGTCTTAAATATTTGATCATCTAATGTCAACATATCCTCCTCACATATAATGTGATTGCTATGATTTCCCACAAAAAAATTCTCACAAATAGGGGTGGAGTTGGGAGATGAAGCTAGACTAGGTAGAGTGATGTTAAGAGATGTGTCTATAATCTCATCGTCATGTTGTGTTGTGTGTTCATCATGATTACTTAGAATGATGTCCTCTTCTTTAGTAATGTTATGTCTAATAGGAGAGGTAAGAGGAGAGAAAAAAATTAGATTGTCATAACTCTCATCAATTGGTTCTTCTAGCACTAAAATATCTACTTCACAAGTGTGAGAGATAATACAAGAAGAAAAAATGTAATTGTTATGAATATCCAAGGTTTCTTTCACTAAACTAACCTCATCTACAAAAGAGGAACTAGGAGAGGGATCTATGACGAATAAAAAGAGAGGGGAAAGGACCTCATATTCATATGCCTTTAACAAAATTTTCTTACAACATGCAATAATATCTAAAAAGAGAACATGCAAGATGAGAAATATAGAATTTTGTAATGAAAACATGATGGAATGATTAATCTACAATCTTGAAATGTAACAATGTGAAAGAAAAGATGCAAATGAAGAATAATGTTTCAAAATTCAAAGGTGACTGTTGACTGATTATGAGATGTAACAAGATGAGAATGAAAACTTGAAAGTGAACCCATGTATGAAATGAGTTAATTAAGGCTAGATTTTATGAAATGCATGTTACAAAAATGCAACTAACTGATATAGGTAAGTTAAGGCACCAAATAGAAGTTGAAAAACAGTGTTCGAAGTTCTATACAATGTTGTTTTAGGGGTCAAAAGGGACTGATTCGCCTAGGGTGGCAAATGAGTTCCAGTATGGATTTTTTCCAAAAAAAATGAAATTTTTGAGGGATTTTGATTGTGTCTAAGTGCTATGATGCAGAACTAAGTGAAAAAGGGGAATTTCAAATTTTTTAAATGGATTTAGATGCTAATAATGCAACTTAACTACACTTTTTTATCAATTTGCAAAATTTATCACCTAGCATGCAAATGAATCATGCAAACCCTAATGTAAGATAGATCTATGATGATGAAGGAATCCAAATCTCTCAACAAAGCATTTGAAAAGCAGGTTCACCAAAATGAACGGTAGATTTTTGGCACCCTAATCCTTTCTAGCACTTCCAGGGTTTTCCATCTAAAAGGAAAAAGAAGGGTCAAAAGATCTAGCTAGGTTCATTCAAACTATTGATCGAAATGAAGTTATATGAACTAATTGATTGATTATGAATGCAAAATCTAAGAATTATGCTATGTTAGAAAACACATTATGTAATACAAAATCACCTAAAAACAAATGGAAAACTACAACAAAAATGAATAAGATTGAAAGTGTGCACCTGGAACCTTAAAGGAGATAGGAAATTGCCTCTAAAACACTGCTGATGTTGATTTTCAAGCCTAGAGGGACTCATTTATCATTCTGGACAAATGAGTCCCAGTTTTGCCAAACTATACCAAAACATGTTTCTGACAAAAGGGTATCTAAAAATGTGAAAATCCAAAACTTGACCTTGGGATGGTACTCATTCCCCACCCATGGTGAATGAGTCCACTTTTGAATTTTTGTATTTTCAAAGGTGGATTCTAAAGCTTCCAATCTGCACTTTGATGCCCTAAAGGTATCCGCTTCTAAAATTTCTAATTTACGTTTTTGAAAATGAGATTTTTTTGATATTTTGACTTGTTGAATGAGAAGAAGACTTGAGAAACCTTGTAACTTGATCTTCAATGATTTCCAAGCTTCCAAGAGTCTTAAATCTATAAAGACATAAGACAAGAGAGAGAAATGTTGAATGTTAGGGCATGGGGGTTTTCCTTGGTCAAACCTCATTTAGGTAATTAAACCTATATAAGAGCGAAATTGCACCCTTGCGATTTCCCTTACATTCTTGTTTTCACTTTAGTGTCCACTCCTTTAGCATCTTGAGTAGGCTCATTTTAGCCCATGCATAAGCCTTTTTTCCTCTCAAGATGCTCTAGCACCCCTTTTTAGCAGCCACCCTTGCATGTTATTTTGCATCAGGCTTTGTTCCATTCTGGTCCACGTTATTTTGTAGTGCGACATGTCCAAACACTAGCGTGTCGTGCAGACATTCGTGTGTTGTGCTAGCGTCCTACAACATTTCAATGCTCAAACAACCATTTTTTAGCATGTTTTCCACTTGTCAGCTAAGTTTGTTGGTGGAAATGGCTCAGGATTCTCTGAAACAGCCCGGGAATCTTCTATTCCCTCCTTAAAAGTCATTTTTTCACTTCATTTGGGGGACTTATTTTACAACTTGCTCCATTCTTCCATTCTTTAGCCTGACTCCATCACTTTATATAGCTTGTCGTAGTAGCTCCAATCTTTCTCAAGCTTCCATTATAACACTCTTTGCAGTTTTATCTCCCTTCCATGCTTGTGAGCATCTTGGGATTCCATATCCCCTACTAATTGCACATTTACTTTGTGATATGGCTTCTCCTCCTCGAGCGAGGTTTTCTTTTATCAAACGCTTATTCGTGATATGGGTTCTCCTCCTCCAACAGGGTTTTCTTTTACCACACGCTTATTTGTGGTGTGGGTTCTACTCCTGAGTGGGCTTTGCTTTCACCACACGCTTTTTTCATCACACTCTTTATCTTCTTGGCTGTCCATGGAGGTGGGAACACCAAAATGGGGGTTTGACTGAGGCAAACCCTTATACAGCCCCAACATTTTCTCCATACATTACGCTTGCAGGTTTTGAAGACATTTGTTCGGTGGAAGCTTCATCGATCACACATTGTAAGTATTTCTTTCCTTTTCTTCTCCTTATATTTGTGATTTCTATTTCTTTATCTCAATCCTATCATTTTCTGTTATTTTACTGTGTTCTGCGGTCTTACCATTTATAGTAGAAATAGTCACTTTAGGTGTTTCTATGATAAACTTGTCCTCTGATTCGTACGAGACACCAGCATGCCATGTTGTTGTTTGATCTTTGTGTTGACATCCCTTGGCCTAGAGCTTGTTAGTTTGTCCAGAGGCCCTCTATGACATTCTCTTTCGGATTCTAGAACTTTCACGTTGTTCCATTGAGGTGATATAGGGCAGTTCGCCCCATGAGGCTCTCTGAATGAAGAGAACTCGTGAGTAACGAATACCCCTATATCACATTTTGGTGAACCTGACGTGAAGAACATTGTTCTTTGAAAAGCTATAAATGGATTTAATAGGTTCTTTTGTTAGTTTTGTATGTAGTATTATCCAAAATATTAATGATATTCCATTTAATGCATGTGATAGTGACTTGGCTTTGTCCATGTCACTTCCTATCTTTGATTTTTCTCATGAGATTCATCTTTCTTTGGAGGATATCTTATTGCAAGAAGACAGAATCATTGATACCTTTCTCAATGTTACTCTACCTACTCTTCATTCTAATGCACTCTCATCTAGAGATGATGCATTCATGAATGATGAATCTACCTCTCATTCCAATGCACTCTCTTTTGGAGATGATGCATTTGTGAATGATAAATATCATCTTTGTTCTAATGCACCCTCTTCTAGAGATGATGCATTAGCGAATGATGAATCCCCTTCCACATATGATTCTCCTTGGATCGATGTTGAGAATGTCTTTTTAAGTAACTATTCCACATTTGATCCGGTTTGGATTGATGTTGAGAATATGTATTCAAGTAATTATTCTGCTAGTTGTAATGAGTCTGTAAACATGGTAGATGTCTCCTCTGCCCCTCAAGGGCCTAAGAGACTGATCATTCATGTGACTTTAGATAGTCCTGCTCCTAAAAGGATTTGTGCTAACAATGGTGTTCCATTAAATAGTGGATCTCATGATCTTTGAAAGGCTCCCTCTTATAGAGCAGTAGCCTATACTTATGAAAACATTATGAATAAACAAACAAGACTTCCTCAAGCTCCTAAACCTATAACTAAAGCACCTAGTGGTTACAATTTTTTTGGTGTGCTTTGGTTTATCAAGGTATGATTTAGGAAGCCTTGCAAAAGATCCTCTTGACTTCTTCCGTTAGGCTAGCAGATGTTGATGCATTGATGGTCTATATTCGTGTGGATTCGCCAAATATTATGTTCTATCTGCAAGAGCTCCCGCCCCTAGAATTATAGAAGCAAGTGGATCCTCTAATGATTATAGTCAATATTAATAAGATAGGCATTAGATGCACTCTCATTGATGTTGGTTTGACACTCAATGTATGTAGTATTGATCTACTACCTAAGATTAATATTGACCCATCCTCTCTTAATACTTCTTCTCTTGTCCTTCGTGGGTTCGATAATGTCGGTCAAAAAATCCCTAGGCATGGTAGTCTTGCCTTTGATGTTGGGACATGTTACTGTTCCTACCCTTGTATATGTCATGGAAAAAAAATATTCGTGTAACCTTCTTCTTGGTAGACTGTAGATTCACGCTATGGGTTTAGTCTCATCCACCTTGCATAAATCTATTAAGTTTATTTGTAACAATCAAGTAGTCACAATTAAGGTTGACCGTGAGGCTATGCACCTATGTGAGATAGCAGCTACTAGTCAAGCTCTAGTTGTGCCTACTCTTATTCCCTCAGTATCTTCTAGTGTGTCGATGTCTACCCCAACAATACCTACTGCAAAAGATACTCGTGAGGTAGACTTCCCTAAAGAAGATCCTTTTGAAGCAAGGAGTCCTAAGTTTTCTCCTTCCACCTCTTCTGAAAGGAATGCACATCTTAGTGGTGATTGGGGTCCTTTAGACTTTACAGAGGCCTTCGTTGGAGAATATAAAGTTGACCCAATCCACTTAAACCTTCTGACAACATCACCTACACCCACTATCAAAGATTATTATTCTTTTATATCACAAAGTAGGGAAAGCAATCATTGTAATATCCTTAGTATTGGTCCTCCTTCTGAGGGAGAAGATTATGCTTCAGCTAAGGAGGATAGTGTTGGAAATTCTATTAATAAGAATTATGGTGATACCATAGAGGAGTGTGATCCCCATTTTTGGGACAATGCTCTTTATAAGGATCCACCTTCTCTTCAAAACTTGCAAACATGTTATGGCCTTGGCTTTAGGCTCGTCTCTAAATGTGGCTATTAGCATAAAGGTTGTGGGCACAATGAACAAGGCATTCAAGTCCCTATAGAATTTGTGCCTCACAAACATAACTTAGGGTTTGGTTATTTGAATGAACAATCTGAAAGGGGACCACGGTTGAATGATGACATAAATTCCACTCAACCTTGTTCTTGTAGACTGATTTATCCTCCCTTGTCTTCTACCTTCATTCCTTCTTCCTCTTCTCATGAGAAGTCAAACCTTTCCCCACAAGTGAAAGGTTTGTTTCCCATTTCTCATCTTTTATCTGAGCAATAATGTATTTTGTTGCAGCTTCTGAAATCTTTCTTAATCACTCTTCCTTCTACACACAAGAAATCTCATGGACATGATAAAAATTCTTTTTGTGCATACCATCGAGTGCTTGGTCATTCCACCAGTGAATGTAAAGCCTTGAAGGATAAAATACAACAACTTCATGATTCAAGTGCCATCACTTGTTGATGCACCTACCTTTACCCTACATGACAAGTGATATCGAGGTTTACCTCTATCCTATTCCAAGTATCTTGCATAGTTCTCCTCCCCTGTACATTGGGGGCAATGATAACTCATTTTGGAGATATGTGGCCCTAATAAAGGACCCCTCTCTTTACTCTCTCTTCTAATTGAAGAGTCCCTTGAGTGGACCCCTCTTCCTTTTGAAAGGTTCTTGAGGGACCTCTTTGAAATCCTTTATTTTGAATGAACTATTTTGTGTCTTGCTTGGGGGCAGCCTGACTAGACCTTTCCTTTCAAACAACACATCCCTTGAGTGGACCCCTCTCCTTTTGAAGGGTTCCCGAGGGACCCCTTTGAAATTTTTTCGGTCTACGTGACTGGCCACTTTAGACATGTTCTTCCTGCACGTAGTCATATCAACACTTTTAGATGCATTATATCTACAGGTACACGTATCGATGCTTTAGACATGTCCTATCTGCGGGTAGAAATGTCACCACTTTTAGATGCATTCTATCTATGGGTAGACGTATCGATGCTTTAGACATGTTCTATCTACAGATAGATGTGTAGCCACTTTTAGATGCATCTTATCTACAAATAGATGTATCAAAACTTTTTGACATGTTCTATTTGAGGGTAGACATGTCGCCACTTCTTGACTCTGCAGATTTCACTTCTTGGGGTTTCCTTCATGTGAGAGTTCTTGAAGGATACCTTCCTTACAGATCTATGGGTCTGTAAGGTGCTTTCTCATCTTCTTCCATGTGAGAGTTCTTGAAGGATGCCTTCCTTGTAGGTTTGCAGGCTTCTACGACACTTTCTGGTGATACAGTTTCTCCTCGTTGAGTGGGTTTTTCTTTTATCACCTCTTTTGTGGTGTGGGTTCTACTCCTAAGTGGGTTTTTCTTTCACTATGCACTTTTTTCATCTCTCTTATCTCTTGCATATACTTGATTGAAGATATGCACCTTCTTCATCTTGAATATATGCTCCTTCTCTCTTCATCTTTGAATGCTTCTATGTATTATTTAGGGATGACGCATAGTATCGAGACAACCTTTTACATCAAGGTCTCTTTACTCTGCTGAATCAAATCCTTCAGCTTTTTATGATCTAATGTTGCTATCTGGTGCATGTTTTTCTTGTCTAATGTATTGGTTTTGTAGATCATCAGCCTGGGGGCATGCTTCCATGGTTCAAAGAGTTATATGCTTCCTCTACAGTATCCTTTTGGCATATGATGTTATTTATATTTAGTAGAGCTCCTTTAGCGTGCATATTAATGTAGATGCATATTCCCGCTAAAGTGGGGGGAAAATGTATAAGAGTGAAATTTCACCCTTGTGATTTCCCTTACATTCTTGTCTCCACTTTAGTGTCTGATCCTTTAGCATCTTAAGTAGGCTCATTTTAGCCCTTGCATCAACCATTTTTCCCCTCAATATGCTCCAACACCCCTTTCTAGTAGCCACCCTTGCATGTTAATTTTGCATCGGGCTTTGTGCCTTTCTGGTCTGTGTTGTTTTATAGCATGACGTGCCTAGACACTATCACATCGTGTAGATGTCCATGCACCACACTAGCGTCCTGTGACATTTCAACCCTCAGACCACCATTTTTTAGCATGTTTTCCACTTGTCATCTAACTTTTTCGGTGGAAACGGCTCAGGATTCTCTAAAATGGCCTAGGAAGCCTATTTTCCCTCCTTCAAAGTCCTTTTGCACTTCATTTGGGGGACTTCTTTTACAACTAGCTCTATTCTTTTAGTCTTTACCTTGACTCTATCATTTTATACAGCTTGTCGTAGCAGCTCCAAGCAGCTCTCTCAAGCTTCCATTATAACACTCTTTGCAATTTTATCTCCCTTCCATGGGTGTGAGCATCTTGGGATTCCATATCCCCTACTATTTGCACATTTACTTTGTGATATGGGTTCTCCTCCTTGAGTGAGGTTTTCTTGTATCACACACTTATTCGTGATATGGGTTCTCCTCGAGGTGGGCTTGCTTTTATCACACACTTATTCATGGTATGGGTTCTACTCCTGAGTGGGATTTGCTTTCACCACATGCTTTGTTCATCACACTCTTTATCTTCATGGCTATCTGTAGAGGTGGGAACACCAAAATGGGGGTTTGACTTAGGCAAACCCCTATACAACCCAAACATTCTCTCCAAACATCATGCTTGTAGGTTTTGAAGACATTTGTTCAATGGAAGCTTCATCGTTCGCACGGTTTTAATTACTTTTTTCCTTTTATTCTCCTTACCTTTATGATTTCTATTTCTTTATCTCAGTCCTATCATTTTTCAGGTATTTTATTGTATTATGTGGTCTTAGAATTTGGAGTATAAATAGTCACTTTAGGTATTTCTATGATAAACTCATCCTCTGATCCGTATGAGATGCCAACTCTCCTCTGAGACACCAACGTGCCACGCTGTCATGCACTCTCCCTGCTGACATCCTTTGGATGAGAGCCTACCAGTTTTTCCAGAGACCTTTTGTGACCTTCTCTTTCAGATTCTAGAACTTTCACGTTGTTCCATTGAGGTGATATAGGGCAGTTCGCCGCATGAGGCTCTCTAAACAAAGAGAACTCATGAGTACCGAATCCCCCTATATCACAAAACCAAAATGATGAAAGAAAGTAATGAGACATGCAATAATGGAATTGATTACCGAATATTCTTGAATGTCTTTAGAAGCTTTCTTGATGACTTGCTTGACTTGAGATGGAAGATTGGTGGATGAATGAATGATCAGAGATAAGAGATTTGAAAATGAGTTAAAATAGTTATATTTGTAGGAAATTCACCTATTTCACTCATTAATACTTCATCACAGGCCGACATGAAGCAAAATTAAATTCAAATTTCACTTTTTTCTCACTCAAAGCACAAAATTGAGCCAAATGGGGCTCATTTGCCACACATGGTGAATGGGTACCACCTGGATGGGACTTATTCACCATGCATGGTGAATGGGTCCTATAGGGGCCAATTTGATAGCTTAGATGCTAAGAGATGAGGAAATAAGGTCTAAAATGCAACCATGTTGGGTATTTGATCAATTTAAGCCTCAAGATGCACAATATCGATTAATATGGGACTATTAGTGATGATGGGAATTCCAAATAGTGCTTGGAACACAAAAAAATGAAGTGTGATCAAATGCACTTTACAACACTAAAATGAGGTTGACATAGCCTAGGAAGGCACAAAAACCAATGTGAATGTGCCAGACACATTACAACACTAGCTTATCATTAAGTTTAAGTTATAAGCCTTCTAGATTGATGAGATGATTTTATTACACATTTTATAATGTTTAATTAGGAATAAATGGGTTCATTAAGTCTACAAAAGTATGAAAGCATCTTACAACACTTTACAACACCTTTACAAGATGTCGTTAAAATCATGTTATTCAATTTATAAGGGCCCAAGACCTAGTGCGGATGCATAAAATGCCTCACAACACCTGAATCAAGGCCTCATTAAGCTAATTTATCATGAATTAATCCCGTGTCAAACAAAGGTTCCTTTTTTCTACGGCATAGGTAGGAATGGGTAGTTCAGTATTAGGGTCGATAAAATAAGGGGATAGATGGGCCTTTTTTATTTTTAGGTCTAAATTTTTTTATATTAGAGACAATCTGCATAAAATTGTCTCATCTCCTCTCTATCTCATCAATGCCTATCTAAGTCAGAATTGATAGTCCTAATGGCATCGACAATGTTTTGCATTGCAGATGAAAAATATCTCAAATGTGGTGGAATAAATGCTTCATTTTGCATAACATTGATTTGGCTTTGAATGGATGCCACTTTTTCATTTATACGTGCTCGCAAGTGAGCCTCATCTGATCCAACATGTGGTGGAGGTGGGATATGAGGTGGAGGGGGTGGAGGGGGAGGTGGAGGGGGTGGAGGTGGAGAGGGTGGAGGTGGAGGTTGTTGAGGTGCCAGATTGATAATATCATCAATCTTAAATTTATCCATGATATCTATATAAGTGTTCACCTACATTAAATTATACAAAATTAACATACAAACTTACAAAATTACAAGAAACAATTAAATTTGAAATGTACATGAAAATTTGTTTAAATAGGATATGCATACATATACATACACATACATACATTTATTGAACTTGAGCATGTGCATACAAATTTCAAAATTTAACATGTACATACATTTTAAATAAAAAATATGATGCATAATGCATGCATACATCATTCAACTAAACTATGTTTACATACAAATTTCAAAATTTAAGATCTAGAACTATGTAATTTTAATACATGTAGATACTAAAAAATAAATTGAAACATTCACAAAAAACTCATTTATGTCTAACACACACACACACACACACACACACACACACACATATATATATATATTACATTTTTCCAATAGGAGGAATCATGATCGTCATAAAATATATACTATTATAAGTTCATCATTATAAGTTCATAAATTCAACCAAATTCATAAATTCATGTCACTAAAAATATCCATCTAGCCAAAATCATAAATTCTTCACTAAAAATTTCCATCCAACCAAATTCATAAATTCATCACACAAAATATCCATAAAACCAAATTCATAAATACATAACTATAAGGTCATTTTCTTAATTTATAAAGTGTTGTGGCTCTCTACTGCATCTCTTAATTTCTTTGTGTTTTCCTTTTCAGAATCAAAAGTTCTCCTCTCCTCTAGCCATCATCGATGTTCATCTAAGATCCCATCCATAGCCCTAACAGTATCAACAACATTTTTCATCCTAGATACAAACATCCTCAAAGGTGGTGTGATACATTCTTCATTTTGAATAATGTTGATTTGATCTTGAATGGTTCTAACATTGGCATTGATTCATGCTTGTAGGTGAGGACCATCAGTTTCAGGTGGTGGAGGTTGAGAGTTATGAGGTGGAATGAGTAGATATGGAGGTTAAGGTGGTGGATATGGAGGGCATGGAGGTGGATTACAAATATGATTGAATTGATCCATGTGATCTCTAAGATATAAGTGAACCTACATTAGATTTGTAATCTCAAAATGTAAGATACATGTTTAGGAAATACCCTTAAACCATTCAATATAAATGGCCTAATTAAATACAAATGATAAAATGTGTAAGCCTCATTTATATCTAATTCATTTTACTTGAATGAAAAAATAATTAACTATTAATATAGGACAATTTATGAATGCTTTAGGGTTTATAGTTTAGAGTTTAGGATTTAGGGTTTAGGGTAATAGGATAGCTTAAGGGTATCTATGTAGTAAGGTCCTAGGACAAAATGACATGACTTAAGTGAATAAAATTTGGGGAAGTTTCCCAAGGCAACCGAATTTCGTTAAGTTCCTAGGTCAAAAAGATGGTTTAGAGTTTAGAGTGGAAGGTTTAGGATCCTAGCTCTTGTTTTGACTAATCAACCTCTCATGAAATCTCATTCATATTACAATCTTGCATGATCTTATTATTGTTAAATTTGGTTTCCTTTGGAAACTTCACCAAATTTTGAGAACCTCTTTGATCCCCTTAAGAAATGTCATATTAAGACCCCTTAAGACACCAGTTTATGATTTAGGGTGATAGGATGGGTTAAGATGATCTATGTAGTAAGGTCCTTGGATAAAATGACATGGCTTAAGTGAATAAAATTTGGTGAAGTTTCCCAAGGCAACCAAATTTCATTAAGGGCCTAGGAAAAAATGCACTTAGGGTTTAGGGTTTAGGATAATAGGATTGCTTAAGGGGATCTATGTAGCAAGGTCCTAGGACAAAATGACATGGCTTAAGGGAATAAAATTTGGTGGAGTTTCCCAAGGAAACCAAATTTCGTTTTAAGGTTTTAGGATAAAATGAATGCTTTAGGGTTTAGGGAACTTAGGGTGAAGTTTGGGTGGCCCTTGGAATAATGGACTTACAAGTTAGTGAACAACATTTTCTTATGGAACAGTTGATTGAGATAGCTCTTGTTTCGACTAACCAACCTCTCATGAAATCTCATTCATATTATAATCTTGCATGATATTATTATATTGTTAAATTTGGTTGCCTTGGAAAACTTCACCAAATTTTGAGAAGTTATTTGATCCCCTTAAGAAATGCCATATTAGGACCCCTTAAGACATCGATTTATGGTTTAGGGTAATAGACTGACTAGTTTATGAATATTTTTGATTTTACGAATAAACTGACTATTTCCATAATAGAAACACATAATTATGTATTATTAAGATTGAGTTTTATGTATACTTTAACTTGATATTGAAGTTTAATATACTATGAAAAAGTTGAATATTTCCCACTTAAATGAATTTTATGATATAAAATGTATAATAAAATTAGTTAATGTTGAATATTATTTTATTTTCGATTATTTGGAATTGAAAGAACCTAAAAGAAAGAAAAGAAAAATATTTAGATTCTTTTAGTGTCTAGGTAACTAGTGCAAATTGATATTTTAGACTAAACTAGAAGCCTAATTAACAACTAGTTGACTAGAATGAGTTAAGATTGTACAAGAGACAACACATGCAAACAAGAAATGGAAACAAGGTAGGAGTAAGAGAGATAAAAACATAAAATAGAAATGAATGCACATTTTTCTAATTAATTGACAATTGGAAATGGATTGTATAAGGATTTAGGAATTTTCTAACTAAATTTGCAAATAAACATTCAAAAATTATCAATTGTAACGATCCACTAGTCCCACAAGTGGATAATATTTATCAAATCCTATATTTAATTGTATAATATTTATCAAATCCTATATTTGATTGTCAATATCAAGGACCCTAATTTACTATGTATCAACCTAAATCTATGGAATAATTTCTTCGATAGGCATGGCTACATACTCGTCTCCATACAATGCAAATGAAATTTAAAGCATTTAACCAATGCATATCAATTTTTTCCATTATCAAATATTCTTGAGCCTGAAATCAGGGTTTTCATTTGAATGCAATTTTTTTTTGTTTGATTTCAATTTAGGGTTTTAGCAAAAAAAATTGTTTGAATTCAATTTAGGGTATGAAGAAAAAATAGGGTTTTCAATGCAAATTTTTTTGTTTCATTTCAAAATTAGGGTTTTCAAATGCAATTTTTTTTTGTTTTGAATTCAATTTGGGTTTGAAGAAAAAATTAGGAGTTTTCAATGCAATTTTTTTTCATTTCAAATTAGGGTTTTCAATGCAATATTTTTTGTTTCATTTCAAATTAGTGTTTTCAAATGCAATTTTTTTTTGTTTAATTTCAATTTAGGATTTCAAAAGCAATTAAGGTTTTCAAATGCAATGTTTTTGTTTTCTTTCAATTTAAGATTTTCAAATGCAATTTTTTTTTGCTTGAATCTAGGTTTCAAAAGCAAAATTTTGTTCTTCAGATACTATTTAAGGATATTTGTTCATTTCCAGAGGGTTTGGTTTCATTTTTTATTTACTTCTACAAATTATCACTTCTATTACATGTAAATAAAATACATAAAAAGCTAAATAAATTGAAAACAAATGCTAAAACCTACTTTTGTATTAAATTTTTTTAAAAACATGAAAAAGCACAAAGATTGGGGTGGAGGAATACCTAGAGGTCGCTCCCAATGGCATCCTGATTTGTAGAAATTGATCATTTATAATTTAGGCTCGAGATCCCAAAGTTGAACAAGATCCCATTTTCTAAAAGTAGGATCTCAACTTCTTACACTTACCCAATTATTTCCACGTTTCATGGACTGAACTTCTTGCACTTACCCGATTATTTGTTACTTTCTTAATAATATTGTTGTGTGAAAATATATTAGGAATTAAATATCAACATAATAACAATAGTATCCTAGTTAATGTTTGTATTTGATAACATTATTATTATCATTGAAATAAGTAGTTAATGAATAATAATACCTTGGTGAAAGCCCCCATGGGTTAGAGGAGTTGGTATAAGTCTTGGGTTTGCTCCCCAAGGTCTTGGGTTCGATTCTCTTTGGCCCGGATATTACCCCGCCTTGGATGTTGGGGGGAGATGTTGGTTATCCTGAGGCCATAGGGACTAGTCTCGCCTCAAGCTCACCCCGTAAAGGAACCTATAGGGACTGGTCTCGCCTCAATCTCGCCCCGTAAAGGGAACCCATTGGGCTTGAGTCACGTGGATACCCTTCGAGACCAAAAAAATAAATAATGCCTTTGTGAAGAATAGCTATGGTAACATCTTGAATATACCTTCAGTTGTGTTCTTCATGCAATGACATTTTGTAATGATAGTTATAACATGCATTAAGTTATTTGAAAAGCAGGTTTTGAATTTAACCAAAACCATTTACAAATAGGTTTTAATAGGACCCAAAACCTATACATGGACAATCATGCTGCCAAAAGAAAAAACAATGAATAGCTAGGAGCGAAATAGCAGCAACACTTGAAAGGATCACTAAGACAACCTTAAATTGTAGCAAAACCAAGCTACAGAAAATGGTTTTGAAAGGAATGATTCAAAACCCAATAAAACCAAGTTTTTGTAGGGACCCTAAACCCAAAGGTTTTGAGGAGACCTTAAACCCTTTACAACCAGGTTTTGGTAGGGATGATGAACCCTTAGACATCACCTACAATAGCCATGCAACAACAAACTAGTCACTCCATAAGACAAAAGAACCACCTGAGATACAAGAAACCATCAACATGTAACAACCAGACAACAACATAACACATAGCATCAACACCCACCCAAATCTCCAAGCCATTGGCTGAAATAGCCAAATCATAGAAAACCAAATGTTTAGAAAAAACAAAGTCCATCAACACCCCCTCTCCACCTCTATAGGAATAGTCACCATGGAAACCCAAGCTTCACTATAGAGAGGAATACCAACCAATCCGTTCCACCTCCGTAGGAATGGACTCCTCCTTAATAGAAGTTACCTTTGGGGGCTTCGCCCGAGAAGTGTGAACAAACCACCACACCAACAATGCCCATCTCCACCTCTAAACGAGAGGTCTCCAACTCCATAGGAGATGTCTCCACCTCAACAGGAGACACCAACTATAGGACATGGAAGAAATCCAACACTCCAACAAAAAGAGTTAACATAGTAACCAAGGGAACCAACAACAATAGGTATTCAAGATGAACAAAGTAAGAAGCCCTGTCAAATCCAAACCAAGGGTGGAGACAACACCCTTAAATTCCTATGAAAGAAGAGAAACCAATGAACTACATAATTCATTATCCACCTCAAAAGAGGAACACCCATCAAAATAAAGGGCATCCAAGACTCCCTTAGGCACGAAGAACAACTAGGACAACAAAAAAACCTTGTTGTAAAAACTAGCCAACAACTTCAAAACCAAACCCAGAGTAGCAACAACACCAAACTGCACCAAGAACACCTAGGAATTGAAAGAACAAATCCTGACCAAGAAGAAAAACTCTAGGAAAATCCCAGACAACAAGAGAGGCACCAAAGGATAAGCAACAACATATATGCAGCGAAGGATATCCTAGAGAAGAGTAGCCTCATGACCAAGCAAAGCAAACAACACCAAAGAAAGGCCATTGGGACTTGAGAGAAGCAGGACAATTCAAGGAAAGCCCCTAAGTAGAGAGAGTAGAGAGAAGGCAACACCATGAAGAACAACCTATGACCCTACATGCCAGTCAGGGTCTAAAACATGCAAAAAAATCTCCATAAACAACTCCACCAAAGGAAAACCAAAACCCACATCCCGCATCAAAGAGGAAGTCCCACATAAGCACATCCCCAAAGCCAAAATGAAAGAAAGCTCCAATAAAGAGGTGCTAGAACCCACAAAAAGAAGGGCAAGGCCAGGAGAGCGAGCAAGTGGAAATAGTAGAGATAAGGCAAAACCATTAAAAGTAACATTCGACCCTACATGCCAATCATGGTCTAAAAAATGCTTGAATCTCTCCACAATCAAACCCACTATAGGCACCCTAAAAACCACACCTAGCGCCAAAGCAGGAGCCTCAAAAAATTCTAGCACCAAAGGCATTGAGACAACGAAGCCCACAGGAAGAAGTGAACAGGAACCCAACCACACACCTAGTAAAGAATAATTGGGAAAAA
>VDFB02281492.1:635363019-635373039 GCA_007258455.2 Sequoia sempervirens
TCTCATCATTTTTTGCTAAAGAGAAAATAATCTAGTAGTAGGAGACAAGAAACAAAAATGGATTGATATTGTGCTTCTCATGGTTCCTATGTATGCCACTGAATCAATATATTCCTATGGAATCCAAGTTTTCAATAGAATGTGAGTTTTTGAGTGAAATGCAATTTATTCATAGTGACCAAACCCATTTTGGGGTTTTATTGTAAAAAAAAATTCTACATAAGTGAAATGCATTACCAAAAATCTCATTAAATGCCCACTAAAAGACACATTTTGTTGCAAATTGGGGCTTTCACTTGTACCCATATTGTGCAATAACGGGTGAAGCCACATAAGTGGTTTACACTTTTGAAGAGGAAGGAAATTTCAAATTTTTCCCACTCCTCATATGAAATGGGTTCGGCCGAACCATATGGTTTGACCGAACCATTTAAGGTTCGGCCGAACTCCTAGTTTGACCGAACCAATCACCAACCCATTAAAAAAACAATATTTAAGTGGGTTCGGCCGAACCCCTTGAATATGACAAAAACAAAAAAAATTCTTTCACTTTCACATGTTTACTATGAATTTACCAGTGAGTCACTGTCTCCCTGCGCGTGGCGAACATCATCCGAACGGTGACCCAACAAAGTTTTTCTCACAGGCAAAAGAAAATTTGGGGTCCTCTCTTCAAACTTCATCATTCCAATTCGCATATCAACCACTATTGAGCACGAGGTATTTAAAATTCCATTTTTTTTGAGTTCAAAATGCATGTATTTGTTTAATTTTGAAACCCTATATGCAAAATTTTTAAAATTTGTTGAATTCAAATTGCACTTGTTTGAAAGTTTTTAAAGCATTTTTAATATAGTATTTTGTTTCTCAGTTTTGCATAATCCAAGGGTTTGAGTAAGGAAAAATCAGTTTCCTCCGAAAGTTAGTGCAAAAAAACATTATAATGGCTCTCAACATAGTCTAAAAAATGGAGATAAATACATTCCAAAAGACTAGAAGTGTAGGGTCAAGCTCACAAAATAATTTTAAAACTACAAATTTAGGGTCAAACTTGTAGATGAAAATGCAAATTTCATACATGTAGGAGTGAACCATGAAAGTCATAGCTTGATTTGTTAAGGTGTTATAATATTAAATCTTATAAAAAATCAAGAATCACATCATTGATTACGTACATTACAATAAAATATCTCCATATAACAAATGAAGCTAAAAACCCTAATCTTCTTTGTGAATTATATAGTGTGTTTACTACATGAGTAATTTTTTTTATGAAAACCATGTTTGGGAATGAAAATATCCAATCCCTTATGCTTCTAAATAAAGTTTGCAATGCTTGCTTATGGTTCTTTTGGCCTTATAGATTCTTGAATCATTTTATAATATAAAACCTACATATAACCTGCTTTGGCCCTAATAATTTATGAAACCCTTTAGGAATTCTAAATTGTTGCATCTTGTCTTGATTTTCCCACCATTTATTCTTCTATGTTCTGGTGTTAATCTCTTCACCTTGATGGCATGACATAGATGATGTTGCTTGATATTGCTTTATCCATGGATACCCAAATAAAATATGAGATACATCTAAAGAAGAAAGAATATGACATAGAATAAGAACTTCGCTCATCTTTTAGACATAAAAATTAAGGTAAAATAATGTATCCTATAGTTTCAATCAATATATCATTAGTCAATTTTAAATAAACCCTCAAATATGCATATGCTTGTTGATAAAATGATGATAAAAACAAAATTATTCAATGCATACATTTTATTCGTGAGTAAGATCAATAAACACACCCTTACATGGTTCATGATCCACACAAAACCAAATGAGCATTATAATTATTTGGTAATATCTCACAATGTGAAGAAGGTGTCAAAAAAATTAGCATACCTAAATCGTAAATTGACTTGTCATAAAGTGGGTGGGTAGCTTAGTGGTGGAGATTTGCATCCTAACTAGTTCATGGAAATTTCAACATGAGGAGAATTAATAGTAAAATAATAATATCTTTTGACAACATAGGCATCCAAGTACTCATTCCAAGATTGTTGAAGATACAACATTAATACATTAGGATTTCAATTAAATATCACACTTTCCTATAAAAAAATCCCAATTGATCTATCTTTTGGTAGTGCATTTAGTTTGATATATTTTTCTTCCCCATACTTACAAGATTCCTTTATTATCGAAGCTTATTTACTCTAGTATGTTATCCTTGGTTCTCATATGAACTATATATATATATATAATTCAATCAAGATCCTCTTATCATTACAAATTTAAACTTAGCTTATTTTTTCTCCCAATTTCTTCTTAATGAACATATGGTCTTTCTTCCTCTATTAGCCTACTCATGCACCATCACCAACCATGAATGAATCTCCATGAAGCTAAATACCCATTTGTACTTGGTTGGTGTAAGTTGGGATTAGTGTTCTATTCACTTAAAATATTATCTTTAATGTTGCTTTTTTCTAAATTCTTTCTAAAGGGCATAAATTACTGTCTAGAGCTTTGATTTTAATATTTTCTTAAAATTAAAAATATTAATGAGCTTGATGCATTAAGCTAAAAAATATCAATTTGGACACCATTAAAACCCTCGAGAGACTCTCACAAAGTGAAAATGAGCTCCAAAATTTTATAGTGTGATATGTGAGAAAAAATGAAAAGGTAAGCAATGGGCTCAAGATATTATTATAATAAAATTAAATAAGGAGATCGTGATGATTATTGTACTAGGAGTTACATTGGGAAGAGTGGAGCATCTTTTCATAATAGATGAGACTTATTGTAGTTGACATCTTCATCATAAAGCACTAGTATTGGGAGTGGTTACTATCAAGGTTATGGGATTTAAGGTCCTATATCATTAGTTCGTTTATATTTTGTGTACATGTTCCAATGCATAGTGGGGCATGGGTTCTTTTCTTGTGGACCATGATTTTTTTCCACTCATTACATAAATTAATTGATCATTTCTTGTTTCCCTTGCTCTATATATAATTTAATGTATGACATAAGGTTTAAATAGTGTTATGTAGAAATAGCCAAAACATTAGACTAAAGAAGATTGAGTGGATTGGATTGTTATAATCTTGTTATGAATATTAATAAAAGTTTCATATCTCTTTAGTAGTGGGATTTTTTGAAAGGGTTTCTCCATATTATAATTCTAGTGTTCATGAGGTTTGAATATTTATTTATTTTCTCCACTATTTCATTAATATTATTTGGTATATTGTATGTTTGATTAGACTTAAAGTGCCTCACCATTAGTTGATACTCCTACTATATATTTACCTTGTTTGCAATAGTTTAGTCCATGTCAATAGTTGATTTGCACCCTTAATAACTTGGTGGGAATATCAAGTATTTTTTATTAAATATAATCAATAATCATTGTAAAAGAAATTTTAAATCAACTATTAGTCTAGAATGATTATTTGAGTGCTAGATAAACCATTTAAATTTAACCTGCATAATATTACTCTAAATATGTAGTTTTACCAACAAAATGAATGATATTTATGTCTATTACATGACAATTACAAAATCATGACTATAATTCTTTAAATTATACTCATAATCTAATTTAATACTCATAAGATATTAAATCATTGTTTTTCTCAAGAGACGTGTAATTAAATATCAAGAATATTCTTTAGTTTATTAGTCCACAAAATAATTTTAATATAGTCCATAACATTCAATTTTAAAATTCATAGAGTTGTTGGGATATTATCATATCACTAGCTATGGAAAAATTTAGGAAAGGGTGGGCTATTACACTGCCCCCTATATTTGAGTGTTTTAGAGAAAATTAGCATGGAAGGTTTGCATTTCTCACAAATAAGAAAAAATCCTGAGAATAATGTACAATATTCTACTATATGTTTTCATATTGTTGAGTTATGCCTTGCAAATTAAATGTGTATCTTTTCCTCTACAACAGTCCCATTTATACATAGAACTATGGATTAATGGTTTTATTATATTATGATTGAATTATGCCTCATGTTGGAAATTCCTCTATCTCTTCTTTGCTAAAATACTTTGGAACTAATAGGATTCAATTGTGTTTTATGACATAGGTCTATATTACCACAATGATGTATGTATAGGTGTACATTTTAACTTGGTTAGCTTTCCTAGCAAGTTCTTCATTACAACAATCACTCCACCTTGTCACTCAATCAAGCCCACTAGAACATATATTGGAATTTAACCTCTTTCATACTAAAAGAAAAAGTAATCATTAATTATATTTAATTCACCATATAATTTGATCTAAGTAATGCATTTTATAAGATCTAATTGGTGTATTTACAAAAACTATTTTGTGTTTTGGGCATAGGTGGTCCTAGAAAATATGCATAAATAATAAGATAGACTATGGATTATCTTTTAAATATTGTTCACAGTTTTTCATGTCATATTTTTATAGGAGGTCCTCATAATTGGTATTCTTGTATGGTATTAGAGCCAAGCTAGGTGCATTTGACACCTATGTTGTGGCTCAAGGGAGTGTGTTGGAGAAATGATACACACCTAAGTCATAAAAAGACTCATCACAATGTGAGCATTAGCTCAATAGTAGAGCATCCTAACACCAAATGGGAGGTCCTAAGTTTGAATACTAGTTAGTCCATAGAAATTTCTATAAAAGTCAATCACTAGTACATAAGAAGAAGAATAAGTACCCTTATAATTTTTATTAATACCAACAAATTATCATTCCTCACATACATAGGTGAATCAATGATTTCAAGCTCGTCAACATGTATATGTCTCAATCTCATGACCCTCATATAAAACCATTTTATTAGATTTATTTGGTGTAAAATATTTAAATTTTCATTAGGAGGAACCATTGAAGGATTGACCCCAATATTAAACCCCTCAACCTAATTTTTTTTTTATGAATCAAATCCTTAATCAATTATTCCTTAATCCCATAAAATGTTGAGTATAATTACAATTAACTCTACAATTTAATAACAAAATTATTTCTCATTATATCTTTTAGGAATAACTTTAGATTTATCTAATGGCCTAATAGGAGGAAGTGTAATCATGCAAGCACTAAGTAAATTTTGAAGCACATTTTACAAAGGAAAAAGTTGGAGGCTTTAGAGTCATAATTATATTAGAAACATTTATAATGTATAGTTTGTACAATGGTCATTTCCATTATTTTTTTACTATCCTTTTGGAAATAATTTTTCTTTTCAAATTTACAAGGGTAGGATGATGTAGATGAAGCATTAGAAGATCCATAATTAAGTGTGGTAGCCTCTAACAACTTTAGTTCTTAACATTCATCTCACTTGCACATGCAAATGTTAAGAATGTATATACTTTGTAGATCCTTGTTTACAGTCAAAATATCTAAAATAATAAACTTCAATCTAACATTCCCAATATTTGCATTGGCCAATTTCAATATTAAAAAATAGACCCAAATGGAAGATAATACTATTAAATTTCATGGGAAGAACTTAGCCAATAACTTATCATCATACACAAAATCCAAATATGTAGCACTAAAGAACCTTGAATGTGTCATGGGATCTCCTTTAACATTGTGCATCTCAAATCTAGGATCCAAAAATCCAACAAAAAATGGATATGTAAAATTTTTAATAGAAATTGAATTGTGTTTGATTTTTATATGTACATGTCTTTTTGTTTCCATTAGGTAAGGAATCAACATTACTTTTCATCTCAACAAGCCTTTAAACATTAATGTCAAGGGTAGATAGAGGCACACTAGGATTAAGGACATGAATGAAAGTGGCAAGATGAGAAATGAAGGTGGTGTATAAATTTGTCATGACATAATAAATGAGTGTGGAGTGACAAAGACTTGCATAGGAATATCACAGTGAGGGGAACATGGGAAGTGTAAACAAAACTAATGAGAACTAATGTGGAGACAAGAGAACTATGTGCATCATAATAAGTAAGCATGAGATGAGATCTAGGAAAAAGGAGAGGATAAATTTGGGGAGATTTGGTGGAAGGAGAAATAAACTGCATAAGATAGATAGGAGTAAAACAATAAGGAGGAATACATGAAGAAGAAGCTTGGGATGGAGGGAAAATGGCACATCACTCAAAGGGATTGTTGAGCTTATCCTTTTACCTATTTAACTTTAAGTACTTTCTTTCCACATGGCTTATTAATCAACATAGTATATGAAGGAGATCAATCATTGTACTAGGATTAATATTACTAGCCAAATTTGCAAGATCCAAAGAAAGGTTGTGTGCATCAAAGCTATATCTTGATTACCATTTTCTCAACAAGGGCCTCATGGTCAAATGATTCTTCTCCATTATGATAAATTTAGTATCATGCATATTCCCAATCATACCAATTTTAGCTTGATTCACAACCATGGTGGGATTGAACTATGACTTCTTATAGTTAGGAAAAGAGGATGATTTTGGTATTAGAAGGAAATAAGGATCGAACAATGTTTAGATTTGATTAAGAAATTAGACAATGAGAAAGCACTTAAATCTAAAAACTAAATAAGATTCAAGAAAACCTTTAGACTACTTGGGTATCAAAGAATGATTTACATAATAAAAAGTTGAAAATCTACAAACAGAAATACTAAGTTACAAAAACAAGAATAATCTTTATGGTAATAGAAAGAGAAAATGCTTCCTCTTAAAAAACATAACATTAAGTACCAAAACATGATTCAAGTACCAACACATTCAAGTACCAAAACATTAAGTATGATGATTGGGATGAGAGGATCAACTTGGGGAGGATTATTATAACATCATTAGTTGGAACTTTTTAATTTCATCTCTTTGTGTTCCGTGTTGTTTTTAATGTTTTTAATTAGAGTGCAGATGATGTTAATATACATTTAATGATGCATTTTTTATGTTCTATAATTTTTTTATGTTCTCAAGGCTATATAATTTAAGTTCATTTATGTTAACAACTATTAGATTAAATATTTTTTATCCCAATTATTTTCAAATGATTTTATGGTTTTAATCTTTGTATTTCTTATTCTTTCTTTCATCGTTTCATTTAAAATTTGAACCATTTAAAGGATGTTATGTTATAGATTAAAGTTGTCTTCCAATTCTTTTTAAATCAAGTTAATAGTATGAAAATATTATTGATGAGTAGATGAATTAAATTACAAGTTCTATTTTAGATTTGTATTCTTTTTATCTAGATATATTATTTACCACAGTCTTATTGTTTTTTTAGGTGTACTATATATATATAACATGGAAAATGTAGATCATGTTTCGCCTGTGCTAGAATCTTTGTTTGCAAATACTAGTAATGAGATAGAAATATTAAGAGATTCATTAGAACAAGGTGCAAACCCAGGGATATATAGTGAACCATGCATGTTAATATTGCATAGTCTAGAAAAACTAAAAGATGAACTTGAGAGGACTAGTGCATATTCCCCAGACAGAGTGACTGCTATTCTTTCCCACATGTGGAAAGAAGTACATGGTGACATTCCCCTTAAACAAATACAAGATAGTGTCACCAAAGAAATGATAAAAGCCACTTGTTTTCCATTTTATGAAAATGTGCGTAAGGTTAGGGGATACCAGGTCACTAGATGTGTTGATCATGCTATGGCCTCATTGATCTACCCACGATTTCTAGCAGCACATGGTATATACCCAAACAATAACCAGATTCCATTGTATTTTGTTTAGCAGTTGTATGCTGAGGTCCATTTGGGCCTCAAAGTTAACTACCTAGACATTCCACCATATGTTGGTAAGGGGCGTGGTAGGATTGCTGATACAACCACCTATCGTCGAGCAGATAGACCACTCCCAATGTTTAGGGTATTCGTTGGTGATAGGTCTCCTACTCTCACCCCACCTCTAGCCCCCATAGTAGATGAGGTTGTTGTTGCTTCCCAAAAGGAAGCAATTGACACTGTAGGTGACATTGTGGCTGCCACCACTAGGATATCTGATGATCATGTAGGTCAGTATTTGATATCTAGACATTCCCGATCCACACCATTTTCAGCATAGTGGACCACCATGGATCCTTTTACAATGACCAACATCCCTACTCCTACACAGCTTGATGCACTTACAGGAGATATGGCACGCATGACTCTACATTGTTTGGCTAAGGACCTGTTGGAGGCATATTCCCACATTGCATCAAACAATGGGATCAATATAGAGCATGTTAGAGAGCATTTGAGACATAGAGGTCGTTCAGTTCTAGGATCCCATCACTCTCAGTCGACCACTAGTTCGCATCAAAATCCACCTACAGTTCATACGGTAGCTGCACAGACTATGTGTTTTACTGATATGTTGATTGGTTCTAGTTCATCATCACCAGTGCCATCTCACCTTCATAGTCCTCTACATTCATCATTTCTGGCACGACATGGGATAGATTAGATGGATGCAGATATTGATTCATCGCTTGATCATTTGGTCCATATGGTGGAGGTGAATGTTTCAGAGGACTTAGGTCATCCGATATCAGATGATGTACATGTGCGTGTGCATGTGCATGTTTCAATTCTTTTTTCATTATTTTTTAAATTTATTTTTAACTAGATATTCATTTATGTTGATATATATGTGTGTATATATATTGTTATAGGTGGACATACCTCATATCACTCCTAGCCTTGGTCTAGATCGTGTGCATGATCGATGTGACTCTGTGGATGAATCTGCTATCAGTGGACATGTGAGTTTTCATAAAATATATATTTATGTATGCATAGATCTAGATTGATATTTTAAAATACAAGTTCATTTAAAAATAAATTTCATAAAATTTATTTAATATAAATTAAATCTATTTAACACATCTTGTACACAATTTTATTTGTAGGGCTCAGCACATCCATCAGAGTAGGACCGTTCTTATTCAGATGGTCATTCGTCTAGGAGAAGACATTCTTATTAGGCCATGCATTCTAGATTTATGATCTTTATCACATGTATTTACTATATATAATGATCTTTAAAATATTTCATATTTGATGATCTCTTACACTTGTTTATATGATCTAGACATACATTTTCTTGTTTTTTGATCTTTAGTATTCGACATTAGATGATCTTTAATTTACATTTTGCTTTTATGATATATGTACATATATTTTCTTATATGATATATACATACATTTGCCGCTTTGCTTATAATATGTGTTATGTTTATATGTATTGAATTCTTTTACATATATGTACATATGTTTGCTTATGGTTTAAACATGTTTACACATAATAAATGTATGAAATTGCTTTAAATATTCAATATACATACATGTTTTCTTTTTTTATGACCTCTTACAACTTACATTTCCTTATATTCAATATACATTTGATCTCTAGTAGAATTTTAGGGAAATCAATGCCATTTTATAATTAAGTTCATTCATGTTGATCACAATAAATATTTTTTTAAAAATGACTTAAGTAACATGAACCATTGACTTGAGAACAAGATATAATCTTTTTGACAATTAACTTGAAATTCAATTCAAATTATATCGAGCTATTATACATTTCTTACAAGTAACTTGAAATTCAATTCAAATGTTTAATTAAGAAAATTTAATTCAAATTATATGGTCTCTATTATACATTTTCAACAACTAACTTGCAGCCCAATCTTAAATAATTAAGAAAATTCAATTCAAATTATAAATTCCCCACATTTACACATTTTTGATACTTTAACAAAATTCTAAAATTACTAGATATGTTGTGCATACCTATGAATTAAATATGTTCAACAAACTCCACAATGAAATAACTTGTTTGTTTACTACTTGATTCATTTAAACTAGGATCTAGTTATTCCATGTACACTTGAATAATTTTGATTCACTTGGAGCATAGATTTTGGAGAAGTTTTTGCACATTTATCAAGGAGGCAAATATTGGAGCTCGACAACTTTTCATTTTTATCAATCAAGGAAAAATTTTGAGGATAATTTAACTAAGTTGGTAGAGGACTT
>VDFB02281492.1:635376068-635562592 GCA_007258455.2 Sequoia sempervirens
ATTCTTGGAATGTTCGGTCGAACCCATTTAATTGGGTTTTTTTAATTGCATGGCATGGTGGTTTGGTCGAACTAGGGTTCGAACGAACCATAGTTCAACCGAACCTTTCCAAGATGTTCGACCGACCACTTATTCAGTCGAACCCCCCTTTTTTCACCCTTGCTTCCTAAGACACCAGAATTGTTGAAAATTTTGCATTTTGAAGCTCAATTTTAGAATGAAAATGAAGATCTCAAAAACCCAACTAGTATCGGGTTCCCCTCAAAACGAGCTATCCAACGAATATAATTTTAGTATGTTTTGATTATAGTATCTATCTATTTTTTAAGTTTTATTAAATATAGGTTTTTCACTGAAAACAAAACTCTCTATTCTGCACAAGTGGAAAAATAGAAGATTATCAAAAAAATAAATTAAAAATATGAATGCACTAGATATTGGAGTCCTTGATCCAACAAAAATTTCGACACATATAGTAAAAGTTATGCATTATACGGTCGTGTTATGTCTGAATTGTAATTGATTTGACTTTAAAACTTGATTATAATAAAAATATTCAATAAAAAATATCTAACTAAGTGGAAGCACTAGATATCGGAGTTACAAATCTAAATTTGAAAGAATTGGAATTTTATCTTTCAAGGAAAAAAAGTTATGCGTTATATGGTGTGCGTCACTTTTTAAAAATGTTGTTTTTTGAAAAAAGCCAATTTTCATGGGAGATGGAAAAGGAAGTGTAATCTAATTCCAAAATTGAAAAAAATATTTTTAGAATCTACAGACAAAATATGACAAGACTCTAGTTTGCATCATCTTCAAATTCTTTATGGTTTAATCGCTATAGGTGCCCGAATGTGGAGATTGTGTTTAAAAAAAATATCAGTGTCCAGTTAGGCCAAAAATTGTAAACCACTATTGTGGGATCACCCTAACATTTCCTCATTTGTTGGACAAAATCTGAAAGTTGCTTGCAAATTGAAAGCATACACATTTGGGTTCACTGCAAAATCTATGAAAAGAAAATGGCAGTATGGAAAACTTTCTACAGGAGTTCAAAGATTGAAAGGCCATTCATGTGTCATGAGAGGTCATGGTTGCAAATTCATCAAAATGCATGCTACAAGAAAACCAAGTAGAGGTTTTTCATAAAATTGCAGAAATAAAGTAGAAAAGTATGAATACAAGAACACCCAGTTTGCATAATGGAGGTCGAGCCACAATTGGTTCTTTCTTTTTCTACATTCCATAAACTCATTAGGGTTATCAATATTTTTGAAATACAAGGAGAAAAATAGTGAATGCAAGGTCAGCAGGGAGCTTACCCGAGCTCGAGCATTGAAATCTACGGAGCTTTTCTAGTAAAAACTTCCTTAAAAGCTTGATTAACTTCTCATGGTGGTTGTTAGCTAGTAGGGTAACAAACATGAGAATGAATGACACATATGAGTTAGATAAAGTCCATCAAAATGCTATAGGTCATGTTCTATGAGTCAAAAAATGGCCTCCAAGTTAAAAAAAAATTAGATTAATGCCCAAAAGACACATTTACCTGAGTTTCCATGGTGTTTTCATGAAAGAAATGTCAAAAATTGACTGAAAACTAGTAAGAAAACCATTTTTCTTGTGTTTTCCAAACACTCATGGCGAAGGAGCAACATTTTCTAGATTATTCGAAGACTAAATGATGATTTTTTTCATTATTTTGGGTATTATGATTAGGGTTTGACCTCCTTGCATTTCAATGGGATTTTTTACCCCTTGTTTTTAAAATCAAACACATGGTAAATGTGATGGGGCGAAACATGTGTTCTCCCTTAGGCATTGTATGCCTTAAAGACTTTCCCATTTTTCAAACTTTTCCAAGTCATCATTTGCATCATATGTTATCACTTTGGCATTTTATTCCTTAGGGATTTATTCCCTTATTTTGAATTATTCTAACTGTGCAATGAAATATGGAGTATGCTATGAGACCTATGTGTGATGCCTTTTGTTTACCCAATGCAATGCAACTTGGAATATGCTTTCCAATGGACTTGGAGGTCGGCCATATTGGCCAAGTGTTGTGATGACTATATGCCTTTTCAAAACAATGAGTATGACACGTGTGAGTGAAATGCAGTTTATGGTGAGTTGGTGGTCAATGCCTTGGAAGCTTTTGAAAACTTTTAGCATATCATTTTGCATTGATTTTCAATGTTTGAAATATCATGTAAGGAATTTAAAATCACTTTTAGTTGCTGTAAATTGTGATACATTTGAAATGGTGGGGTGCTTTAATTTGAGCCTAATTGTAAAGTGATTTTTAAAGTGATGTTTTTTAAATCACTTAACAAAATCACTATCTTTAATGCTTTAAAAGGCCATGTGTTTTCAATGACACACATATTGCATGATGGGGAATGTGGTCAAATGTTGTAATAGGACCAATGATGATTTGCAAAGGTGTGGGAAGTGTGAGATGCTTTTTGGACTAATTTTGTGATCAGGAGGCTAGTTGTAGGCATTTTTTGTCACACTTTTGGGGTTACTCTTGAATTGGCATACTTTTCCTTCATGTGGAAGGGATTTTAGAGAGTTCTAGAAGGTTCTTTTGGGCATTTTTCTATTTTATCCAGGAAGAATATTCTAGAAATTCTTGTGTGGGCTTTTGGTTTTAGTTTTGCTTATGTATCTTCATACTTGAGTTTTTGGGAAGTTCCTTCTTTTTCTAGCAGAAGGATAGCTTGCATTTTCTTGGAGTTTCTTTTCATGGAGCTACATTGTAACTCAAACAATCCTGTTATACATTAAGCACTTTGAATTAATAGATTGGATTATTTTACCTTCTCTCTTCATGTTTTATGGTGTGTCATTAATGGTTGATCAGTCTATTATGTGAAAAGTGATTTTCCTTACAAACTTGTGCCATGTTTTATACATCCATTTGACAGAAAATGCATGTTTATAGGTTATAAACTGTGTTGTTTAATGGTGTTATTAATTGTGAAATCTATTTTTTTCCTTTTTAAAACATTGTTATAGACCTCTTTATAAATTACTAATGTGAAATTTATTGGAAGGGGAGTTGTGTGAGTTGGATTTGAAAATATTGATTTGAATGTGCAAGGCTATTAGCAGATCTAGGTTTCTTTGGTGTATCACCTTAGTATCTTTCTATATGAGGTTTATTTTATACAATTTCTTACCCTTATCTCAGAGTTTAAAGTAGTTAGGTGGCATAAAAAAGGGGAAGCCAACCCTTATCAGTGGAGGTCTACTTTCAAACAGGTCACCCACAACCTGAAATCAGTCCCATGTTAGTCCAAATCTGCTAAGTGCAAATTAAAAGCTTAGCAAACAAGGTGTAGATTTGGTGAGCTAATAGTTTTGGCATGCTTGATGGGACTGTGAACTATTTTCCAATTTATTTTTATTCATTTCATTTGTGTTGTTTGGTGTGTGCAGTAGTAGTTTTAATCTTTTGGAGGAATTTTGTTTACATACTTGGCTACTCCAGAAGAATAACAATTGGTTTCAGGTAGATTAAGTGCTGGTATGTTCTTACTTCCACAAAACTCAGATCTAGTTTTCTTGTTTTACAAGAAATTTTAATGAATATCTAGCTTCTATGAATGCTCTGACATGCTTACATTTTATGAAGCCAAGTTCTATCATCCCTCATTTCATGAAAATACTGCTCATACACCCAATTACCAGCCACATCAAAATGAGCATACAATTGTCTTTATTTCAAATGTCTTTGCTATAGGAGATTATCAATATTCTCCACAAGTTTTCCACCTTCCCACCCCTACTCGACCATCATGGTAGTCAGTATGTGGTCAAGATCAATCCCAAGACCACCATCTTTCTAGTAATCAATAGATCAATCCCTATGGTTAGCTTCAAGAGATTAAAAGTTCTGAGGATAAGTTCAAACAAATCCACAATCCAAATTTAAGGTTGAGGATAAGAAGCATCTTTCTTGAAGAGAAAATTAGAAAGAGTGGATTGAATATGCCACTGAATGGTTGGTTTTTCCAACCTAGTATTTCTCACAGGATTATATCCTTAAAGGATAGTAGGAGGTTGATTGGCAACAAAAATAGGAAGCTTACCAAGCTTAGATGGATGAATAGGAATGGGAGGACAAAAAGAGGAAATTTGAGGAGAATCTTGCTGAACAACTTGCTGCAAAGGATGCAAAAATGAGGTTGAAATTTTCCAAACAAGAAGTTCCCAAGTAAAAGTTTGCAAGCTTTAGGAAAAATGAGCCTCTAGAATCCCTTAGTAAGTCTTCTCATTTTGAAATTCAAAGTTTTAATGTATTTAATTCAATGCAAGAGAATGTATTTCCTATGCAATATCAGTCCATCATCCCTCAAGACCAACCCATTGATCTAGATGACTTACTCCTCATGGAGAGGATCACCAAAGTAAATCCAATTCATTTAGTTGTAGCATGTTACCGACTATAGCAAAAAAAGCTCAAATAGGAGGAGGCTCAAACAACCCCTTGTTTTCCAGTACAACCTAAAGAAGAGATGCTTGTAGAGGAAGAAATAAATCTTTTAGCATCTATTATGTTTGAACAAGAGCTTGGGAATGATAAATCAAATGTGATAATGGAGGAAAATGAGGCTATAGATGAAGAGCAGACCCTTGGCAAACACAACTCACTCAACATAGAGTAGACTAGGAGTGTGAACTTGCTGCATTTAGCTAGGGAGGAATACATGCTACAACTGTGAAAGGCTAAACAGGACAAGATTTCTCAGGATGTGTTTTGTAATATCTTAGCTAATGATCCTCTTGATTTTTTCAAGGATAGTGAGAATGTTCCAATAGGACAATAGATTGAAGAAGTGAACTTTTTTTTTGTAAAGGACCAACCTTTAGTTTGGATTGATGAATTGCCTGCTTTTGATTACAAGGATGAAGATTCAAAGCAACAAGAAGACATCAAGCAGTATGGTGAGTTATAGGTTCAAGAATCAAGACAACAACATGCAGAGACTAAAAAGGGTGATGTAGGTTATGATTTCATAGCTTCATTTGTTGACATGTTTCATTGAACATGATGAGGAAAGCATAAATCTGGTCATAAGTCGGCAACATGAGGTTGAGGAGAAGTGTATAGTTGGATTTGATATTTTTGAGCATGTTATGCATGAGAAAGATGATGTTGAGCTTTATGAAGAAGTGTACACTGATATAATTCAACACTTTTGTTCAAAATTAGAGAAGGAATTTGATCTACTAGAGGAGTTTGGTACTCATGCTGAAATTAAATAGCAAGTTCACAAGTTTGAAAAAAAACCTTGTCATGAACCTGCTACACAATGTCTTGTATGATCTAATGAGCCTCCTTTTTGCTATACAATAGAGCTTGAAGTTGATTTATTAGCTAAGAGTTTATTTTAGGAAACTACTTCACTATTTGAACACTTTCTTGCCTTCATTGAAGAAGAAAAGCCTATTTTGGAGCACATCTCTTCAAGTGATAATGCGGTTTATAAGGTTAAACAAGATGATTTTAAGTGCCTTCCAAGAGCTTATAGCTTGGATAAGTTGTTAGCTACCTTGGTGGAAAGTGATTTTTCATTAACCATGGAGGAAGAATCAACATGGCAGATCATTATGCAAGGTGAAGCCACGAAGCAAGACATCCATGAAAGACAGGAAGAAAAAGAGGTAGCCAGCAATGAAAGTTCAAGCTTTGTCCTTTCAAGAGGCTTCCCCATTAGATATTTAGCTAGTTTGGAGGACATTGAAGTACCAAAAATCATGTTTTTACCCAATTATGAGGATGCAATTGAAGAAGAAGATGATTTTGGAGTTGTAGCTAAAGGTGATCAAATTGAGCTCACCTATCCAGTTTAGGACAACAATATGCATGATCATTTTCAAGGTGCAAGTAAGTTAATTTGCATTTTTTATGAAACACTGTGACAGTTTATTGAATATTTGCATGTGTTTCATGTTCTTTCAGCAATGCATAATCATGTAATGCATCAGTTGTTGATTAAAAAAGGGTGTTACTTCAAAAAATCCATCAATAGTTTTGGGGAGTTCTTTCTTTTTCTAGTAGAAGGATAGCTTGCATTTTCTTGGAGTTGTTTCTCATGGAGATGCATTGTAACTTAGACAAGCGTATTATTTAGTAAGCACTTTGAATTAATAGATTGGAGTATTTTACCTTCTCTCTTTATGTTTTATGGTGTGTCATTAATGGTTGATCAGTCTATTTTGTGAAAAGCCATTTTCCTCACAAACTTGTCCCATGTTTTATACATCCATTTGATAGAAAATACATGTTTATAGGTTATAAACTATGTTGTTTAATGGTTTTATTATTTTTGAAGTCTATTTTTTCCTTTTGAATACACTGTTATAGACCTTTTTATAAATTACTAATGTGAACTATATTGGAAGGGGAGTTGTGTGAGTTGGATTTGAAAATATTGATTTGAATGTGCAAGGTTGTTAGCAGGTCTAGGTTTTTTTGGTGTATCTCCTTATTTTCTTTCTATATTAGGTTTATTTTATGCAATTTATTACCCTTATCTTAGAGTTTAAAGTTAGGTGGCATCAAAAAGGGGAAGCTAGCCCTTATCACTGGAGGTCTGCTTTCAAACAGGTCACCCACAACCTGAAAGTAGTCCCATGTTAGTCCAAATCTGCTAAGTGCAAATTGAAAGATTAGCAAACACGGTGTAGATTTGGTGAGCTAACAGTTTTGGCACGCTTGGTGGGATTGTGAACTATTTCCCAGTTTATTTTTATGCATTTTATTGCTATTGTTTGGTGTGTGTAGTAGTAGTTTGATCCTTTTGGAGGAATTTTCTTTACATACCTGGCAACTCTAGAAGAATAACAACTAGTTTCAGGTAGATTAAGTGCTAGTATGTTCTTATTTCCAAAAAAACTCAAATATGGTTTTCTTTTTTTACAAGAAATTTTAAAGAATCTCTAGCTTCTATGAATGCTCTGATATGCTTACATTTTATGAAGACATGTTCTATCATCCCTCATTTCATGAAAATACTGCTTATACACCCAATTACCAACCACATCAAAATGAGCATGTAGCTATTTTTAGTTCAAATGCCTTTGCTACAGGATATTATCAATTTTCTCCACAAGTTTGCTACCTTCCCACCCTTGCTCAAACATCATGGCAGTCAGTATGTGCTCAAGATCAATCCCAATACCACCACCTTTCTAGCAATCAACATATCAACCCCTATGGTCAACTTCAAGAGTTTAAATGTTCTCAGGATAAGTTCAAACAAATCCACAATCTAGATTTCAGGTTGAGGATAAGAAGCATGTTTCTTGAAGGGAGGATTAGAAAGAGTGGATTGAATATGCAACAAGAATGCTTGGTTTGTCCAACCTATGATTGCTCGTAGGATTATATCCTTAAAAGGACAACAGTAGGTTGATTAGTAACAAAAACGTGAAGCCTACCAAGCTCAGACAGATGAACAAGAATGGGAAGCCAAAAAGAAGCAATTTGAGGAGAATCTTACCCAATAGCTTGTTGCAAAGGATGTAGAAATGAGGCTGAAATTAACCAAATAAGAAGTTCCCAAGTAAAAGTTTGCAAGCTTTAGGCAAAATGAGCTTCTAGAATCCCCTAGTAAGTCTTCTCATTTTGAGATTCAAAGTTTTAAAGGATTCAATTCAATGCAAGAGAATGTAGTGCCTATACAATATCAGTCCATCATCCCTCAAGAGCAGCCCTTTGATCTAGATGGAATACTCCTCATGGAGAGGATCAACAAAGTAAATCCAATGCATTTAGCTTTAGCATGTTATTGACTACAACAAAAAGAGCTCAAATAGGAGGAGGCTCAACCAACCCCATGTGTTCTAGTACAACCTAAAGAAGAAATGCTTGTAGAGGAAGAAACAAATATTTTAGCTTATGTTATGTTTGAACAAGAGCTTGGGAATGATCAATTAAATTTGATAATGGAGGAAAATGATGTAAATTAAGAGTAGACCCTTGGCCAGCACAACTCACTCAACATAGAGGAGACTAGGTTTATGAACTTGCTACATTTAGCCAGGGAGGAATACAGGCTACAACCGTGAAAGGTTGAATAGGAGAAGATTTCTCAGGATGTGTTTTCTAATGTCTTAGCTAATGATCCTCCTACTTTTGTCAAGGATAGTGAAAATGTTCCAACAGGACAACAAATTGAAGAAGTGAATTTTTTTTTGCAGAGGACTGACGATCAGTTTGGATTGACGAATTGCATAGTTTTGATGACAAGGATGAAGATTCAAAGCAACAAGAAGACATAAAGCAATATGGTAAGTTACAAGTTCAAGCATCAAGACAACAACATGGAGAGGCTAAAAAGGGTGATGTAGGTTATGATTTCATAGCTTCATTTGTTGAGCTTCCATGTTTCATTAAACATGATGAGGAAAGCATAAATCTAGTCATAAGTCAACAATATGAGGTTGAGGAGGAGTAGTGTACAACTAGATTTGATATTTTTGAGAATATTATGCATGAGAAAGTTGATGTTGAGCTTTATGAAGAAGTGTACACTGATATAATTGAACACTTTTGTTCAAAATTGGAGGAAAATGAATCTAATCTGCTAGAGGATTTTGGCACTCATGCTGAAATTCAACATGTTCAAAAGTTTGAACAAAAAGCTTCTCATGAACCTATTGCACAATGTCTTATATGGTATGATGAGCTTCCTTTTTGGTATACAGTAGAGCTTGAAGCTGATTTATCAACTAAGAGTTTCTTTTAGGAAACTACTTCACTGTTTGAACACTTGACTGCCTTCGTTGAAGAAGAAAAGCATGTTTTGGAGCACATCTCTTCAAGTGATAATGGGGTTTCTAAGGTTAAACAAGTTTATTTTAAGAGCCTTCCAAGAGCTGACAGCTTGGATAAGTTATTAGCTACCTTGGTAGAAAGTGATTGCTCATTAACCATGGAGGAAGAATCAACATGATAGATCATTATGCAAGGTGAAGCCACGAAGCAAGGCAACCATGAAAGACAAGAAGAAAAAGAGGAAACCAACAATGATAATTCAAGCATTTTCCTTTCAAGAGGCTACCCCATTAGATATTTAGCCAGTTTGGAGGTCACTGAAGTACCAGAAATCATGCTTGCACCCAATTATGAGGATGCAATTTAAGAAGCTAATTTTGGACTTGCAGTTGAAGGTGATTATATTCAGTTCACCTACCCAGTTCAAGACAACAATATGCATGATCATTTTCAAGGTACAAGTAAGCTAATTTCCATTTTTTATGAAATAATGTGATAGTCTATTGAATATCTACATGTGTTTCATGTTCTTTCAACAATGCATAATCATGTAATGCAACAATTGCTGATTAAAAAAGGGTGTTACTTTGCAAAACCTGTCAATGGTTTTGGGGAGTTATTTGTTTTTCCAGTAGAAGGATAGCTTGCATTTTCTTGGAGTTTTTTTTCATGGAGATGTATTGTAACTTAGAAAGGCCTATTATACATTAAGCAATTTGAATTAATAGATTAGATTATTTTACCTTCTCTCTTCATGTTTTATCGCTTGTCACTAATGGTTGATCAGTCTATTTTATGAAAAGTCATTTTCCTCACAAACTTGTCCCATGTTTTATACATCCATTTGACAGAAAATGCATGTTTATAGGTTATAAACTATGTTGTTTAATGGTGTTATTAATTTTGAAGTCTATTTTTTCCTTTTGAATACACTGTTATAGACCTTTTTATAAATTACTAATGTGAACTATATTGGAAGGGGAGTTGTGTGAGTTGGATTTGAAAATATTGATTTGAATGTGCAAGGTTGTTAGCAGGTCTAGGTTTTTTTGGTGTATCTCCTTATTTTCTTTCTATATTAGGTTTATTTTATGCAATTTCTTACCCTTATCTTAGAGTTTAAAGTAGTTAGGTGGCATCAAAAAGGGGAAGAAAACCCTTATTGACTGGAGGTATAAATTCAAATAGGTCACCCACAACCTCAAAGTAGTCCCATGTTAGTCCAAATCTGCTGAGCACAAACTAAAAACTTAGCAAACAGGGTGTAGATTTAGTGAGCTAACATTTTTGGCATGCTCGGTGGGACTGTAAACTGTTTCCTAGTTTATTTTTATGCATTTTATTAGTTTTTTTGGTGTGTGCAGTGGTAGTTTCAGCCTTTTGAAGGAATTTTCTTTACATACCTAGTGATTCTAGAAGAATAACAACTTGTTTCAAGTAGATTAAGTGTTGGTATGTTCTTATTTCTAGAAAAATTAGATCTGGTTTTCTTGTTTTAGAAGAAATTTTAACAAATTTTAAACTTCTATGAATGTTCCAATATTCCTACCTTTTATGAAGACATGTTCTATCATCCTTCATTTCATGAAAATGCTGCTCATACACCCAATTACTAGCCACATCAAAATGAGCATGCATATGTTTTTAGTTCAAATTCCTTTCCTACAGGAGATTATCAATATTCTCCACAAGTTTTCCACCCTCCCATGCATGTTCAACCATCATGGTAGTTAGTATGTGCTCAAGATCAATCCCAAGGTTACGATCTTTCTAGCAATTAGTAGATCAATCCCTATGGCCAGCTTCAAGAGGTTAAAAGTTTTGAGGATAAGCTCAAACAAATACCCAATCTAGATTTAAGGTTGAGGATAGGAATGATGTTTCTTGAAGGGAAGATTAGAAAGAGTGGATTGAATATGCAACAAGAATGGTTGGTTTGTCCAACCTATGATTGCTCACAGGATTATATCCTTAAAGGAAAATAGGAGGTTAATTGGTAGTAGAAACAAGAAATTTACCAAGCTTAGATGGATGAATACAAATGGGAGGCCAATAAGAGGAAATTTGAGGAGAATCTTGCCCAACAACTTGCTACAAGGGATGCAAAAATGAGCCTTAAATTTTTTGAACAAGAAGTTCCCAAGTAAAATTTTGCAAGCTTCAGGCAAAATGAGCCTCTAGAATCCCCTAGTAAGTCTTCTCATTTTGAGATTCCAAGTTTTAAGGGATTCACTTCAATGCAAGAGAATGTAGTTCCTGTACAACATCAGTGCATCATCCCTCAAGAGCAACCAATTGATCTAGATAACTGACTCCTCATGGAGAGGATCAACAAAGTAAATCCAGTGCACTCAGCTATACCATGTTATCGACTACATTAGAAAGAGCTCAAATAGGAGGAGGCTCAACCAACCCCTTGTGTTATAGTATAAGTTAATGTGATAATGGAGGACAATGAGGTTATAGATGAAGAGCAGACCCTTGGCCAGCACAACTCATTCAACATAAAGGAGACTAGGAGTGTGAACTTGTTGTATTTCTCCATGGAGGAATACAGGCTACAACTATGAAAGGTTGAACAGGAGAAGATTTCTCAAGATGTGTTTTGTAATGTCTTAGCTAATGATCCTCCTACTTTTGTCAAGGATAGTGAAAATGTTCCAATAGGACAACAGATTGAAGAAGTGAAAATTTTTTTTGTAGAGGACGAACCTTCAGTTTGGATTGATGAATTGCCTACTTTTGATGACAAGGATGAAGATTCAAAGCAACAAGAAGATGAGTATGTGCAGGATCATGATGGGCCAAAAAGTGGCAATATGATGGGTATGTGGCTAACAACATTTTTCTTACCCAAATTTGATGAAACGAAAAGGGTTTTCTAAGGAGATTCTCAGCTTTCCACCAATATAAATTATGCTTTACTTTGAATTTAATAAGTAATTATTAATCATTTTCTATTCCAATTATGACTAAAGTTTTGATTGATAGGATAATTAAAAAACATTTATAGCTTTCAAATAGTATCACATTTTATGCTTTGCATACTATAGGATTAAAAAAAGGAAAAATGAATTTCATGAAGTCTTGACCAAGTTAAGGTGGATGAAGTCTTGACCAAGTTAAGGTGGTCAGAGATACAAGTTTTTTATATTTTCTAAAAGTTGTAATAAAAAATTCGTAATTAATTATTTACTTGGCAAAAAAATTACAAAAAAATATGCATCACATCAGGACATGAGTCCTCTACTTATATCTAAAATATTATAAAAAAATATTATCATTTTATTGTGATTAGGGTGGTTATAAAGACACCTACTTTTTACTTTTCCCTGAAATTTAAGTACTACTCCATTGAAATTTTAAATTTTCACCAAATAGATTTTTATTTTTTTTAAACAAACCTAGTAGTTTAGAAACTACATTCAATTTTCTAGAGATTCTATTCTTACATATTTTTGAAATAATATAGATAACTTATTCAAATTTTTATGTCAAGTTTCCTAACTCTAATTTTTTCTAAATTTTTTGCCACTTACGGGCTTGTTTTTTCCATGATCCTGCACATACCCAGACATCAAGCAGTATAGTGAGTTGCAGGTTCAAGAATCAAGACAACAACATGCATAGGCTAAAAAGGGTGATGTAGGTTATGATTTCATAGCTTCATTTGTTGAGATTCCATGTTTCATTGAACATGATGAGGAAAGCATAGATTTGGTCATAAGTCAGCAACATGAGATTAAGGAGGAGCAGTGTATAGTTTGATTTGATATTTTTGAGCATGTTATGCATGAGAAAGCTAATGTTAAGCTTTATGAAGAAGTGTACACTGATATAATTGAAAAAAATTGTTCAAAATTGGATGACAAGGAATCTTATCTACTAGAGGAGTTTGGTACTCATGTTGAAACTCAATAGCTGGTTCACAAGTTTGAATAAAAAAATTCTCATGAACCTGCTACACAATGTATTATATGGTCTAATGAGATTCCTTTTTTCTATACAATAGAGCTTGAAGCTGATTTATCAGCTGAGAGTTTGTTTCAAGAAACTACTGCACTGTTTGAACACTTTCCTGCCTTCATTGAAGAGGAAAATCTTGTTTTGGAGCACATCTCTTCGAGTGATAATGTGGTTTCTAAGGTTAAACAAGATGATTTTAAGAGCCTTGCAAGAGCTAACAACTTGGATAAGTTATTAGCTACCTTGGTGGAAAGTGATTGTTCATTAACCATGGAGGAAGAATCAACATGGCAGATCATTATACAAGGTGAAGCCACGAAGCAAGACAACCATTAAAGATAGGAAGAAAAGAGGCATCCAACAATGACAGTTCAAGCTTTTTCCTTTCAAGAGGCTACCCCACTAGATATTTAGCTAGGTTGGAGGCCAATAAAGTACTAGAAATCATGCTTGCACCCAATTATGAGGATGAAATTCAAGAAGAAGCTGATTTCAGAGTTGCAGCTAAAGGTGATCAAAATCAGCTCACCTATCTAGTTTAGGAAAGCAATATGCAAGATCATTTTCAAGGTGCAAGTAATTTCATTTGCATTTTTTATGAAACAATGCGATAGTCTCTTGAATATTTGCACTTTTTCACGTTCTTTCAACAATGCATAATCATGTAATACATTTGTTGTTGATTAAAAAAGGGTGTTACTTCACAAAACTTTTCAATGGTTTGGTTTGACCACCTTCTTTGTTGGTTAGAGTAGGTTAGTGTAGTTTCATTTCATAGATGCATTTCCAATTTTCCCTAAGTGCTTTTCAACATAGTTAGGTAGTTTTCATTCTGTATTTCTAGTTTTTCTTGGTTTTCAAAGTATTTCTTGTTGTTTTAGTGAGTTACAACAATTAGCAATGTTGTTTTCAAGTGGTGTTGGTTTTCTGAGCAACTATGTGCCAAATAGATAAGCTTGGGCAATTGGTCTCATATTTACCAGGCAAACATAGAGCAGATGTCACCAAAAATGTTACTTGATTTTTAGCTTTCAACTAAAATTAGGTAACTTAGTGTTTGATCTTTTCATGTTGTTTAAACATTCAAAAGATAAACCATAAACCTGCTAGTCTCAATATGCATGAAAGAGTGATTGTCAAATAAAGAAGATTAAATTTTGCCATTTCAATGTTGCACTTACAACAAATGAGGAAGAGAATCATAGATATGCAAATTTAATATTTTATTGATAAACCTAAAATGTACATGTCCCTCACAAGCTAAGGGATTAACTCTCTTATTCAATGAACATATGAATCAATTCATACATGAATAAGGAAAATAAAAAAATAATGTCCATATAAGAATGGAACCAGTCATTTCCTAAGAGTGACTAGTTACAAGTTGCCCTACTACTGCCCTAAACTGCTTGTGTCCTTCCTAGCTCCATAGTGCTCCTAGGCCTTGCATTTGAAAAAAGAAAATGATATTAGAGCAAGGCTCTAAGCAATGAAAGATTCAATCCTTACATACACACCTACCTATGCATGTACAAACTGATCCATAAGTGCATAAAATAAGCATGCAAACCCTGGATGTCTTGGAAAAAAAAGTAGTCATCAAACACATACAACATATGCTTTTATTTTCTAACCATTTGCTTCATGTGTAGATTTAGGACAAGTTTGGTTACTGTTCTGATTCAGAACAAATACAACATGTGGGGTAAATGTGGCTCCCACAAGGGTAGAGCTTAGCATGCTATGAAAGAAAAAGGAAATTGAGCGACTTGATCAAATATTTATGTCTTATCAATGCATTAAATCAATATGGAATCACACCAGTTGGTCAAATTTCATTATCAGATTCAAAAGATGCAACATTTTGCTGATATGTCCTTCAATCTTCTTAAGAAGATCGATGATCTGTTTATAAAGGAAGTGACTTCATAGATGCATCAAGTTCAATTATGCATCTTTTAAACAATGAGGAAGCATTTCAAGATGTGGTCAATCCCCTCTCACCATAACCCTATTGGGCAGTCACACATCACATGGGAAGGTGAGCATTTAGGTCACCCACATATGTGACATGTGGTTGTCCAACAAAGTTAAAATGAGGTGACTGTGTGTATTTATTACACATAGTAGAAGCAAGAGAAATGGTTGAATCAAGGTCATGATAAAAGTATAAGGACAACACCTTTGCAAGAGCTATAGGAGGCAAAGGGGATTGATATTATTCATTCATATGTGTACTTGTGAAAATGAATGCAATAGGTGAAGGTCATTGTCATTAATATGGACAACCAACAATGCAAGCTACAATGGTCTCATGAAGGACAAAAATGATAAATATATAATATATGACAATAGATATAGCTACTATATTAAAAAATGGAGCAAATGAGCCATGTAATGAAGGGTGCAACCAACTAACAACAAACATCAGATGCATATGCGTCAAGGAACTTACAAGTTTGAAAAGCATGGGGGAGTATTCAAAACATAGCATAAGTGTTTTCATGACAAATAAACATGGTCATCTATTTGGCTGCCCTCAGAACTTAAATGAATGAAATTTATATGTTTTCTTTTAGATTGAAATCATGATAAGCTTGAAAGCATTCAGAGCATGTTAAACAAGACAACAACAAAAAAAATAAAAAAATGAAATTGCACAAGGCTCTATTCAAGGCCTTCTCAATCAAACATTAGAAAAATAGGTTTTCCAGCTAACAATTAATGCATGATTGTTTGAGGGAAAACAAAATGAAAAGGCGTTCAAGAAACATCAACCCTAGTTGATATGGATAATGTGACCATACAAAGCAAATCATAATTGGAGAAGAGTGCATAACAGTGTGTGGCATGCTAAAATAGTATGTAAAAAGAAGGCTTGCTCTTGATCAAATCACTGGAGGTTCATGATACTTTCTCCAAAATGTATCAGAAGGGTTGACACTAAAGATGTTATAGCAGCCAGGACAGGGATTAGAGCCTTGCTATACAATCCATGCATATGCAGAGTTATGAACCAAGAACTTTTTCTCGTAGTTATTGTATGAAATAGTGAGTAAATAATGTCAGGAGCTATCATGAGAAATTTCTGAGACATTCATGAGTAAGTGATAGTTACATCAACAAGAAGAAAGTAACAATGTCTCATCTTTCCAATCCTTAAAATTGGGATACAATGATCATATCACCATAGTTAGAGGACAGTCCTATGATAGTTCTAAATCCTTTCTCTATCAACAACAATATACCAAGATATAGTGGGGGAGTGGCACTACACTATAGTTATGAAGGAGTGCCTAATAAAAAGACAATGCTACTAAAGTGTTTCAAGAGATAGTGCTATGGCATCAATGTCAAATATATCTGATATAGATGATGAAACAACACTGGAGTATTTTGAGGGATTAGGTGGCACCTATTCTAAATTGATAAAATTTGAGTGGTGATTGGATAGAGGTGCATTAGAACAACTATCCCATGGAAAAGTGTTGGAAAGCTATGATGAAGAATCAACAGATTCTAAAAGCAGCAATAAAGCAGATCATGATAGTTGTTATTTCCCTGGATGTCTTCCAGAATAGAAATTGATTTGAAGTAGAGAGAGAAATGTCCAAAATAGGGGGCAATACCATCATCTTAGGTACCACTACTGCAATAAGAATAAATGACAATCTTTGTGTTTGTATGTGTGGAGGTCCTAAAGTGTGCTTTGGGTAAGGTGTATTCATGGCATCTTTTGGTGAAAGGTTTCCGAAACATGAAAATATCAAGTGTTATTGCTTCACATTTGTTTTAGCCATGCAAATGCAATAAGAATGGATGACATAAAACATATAGTCTCGTCATTGTCTGCTAAGGAGAAAAGAATCTAGTAGTGGGAGACAAGAAACAAAAATGGATTGATATTGTGCTTCTCATGGTGCCTATGTATGCCGCTGAATAAATATATCCCTGTGGAATCCAAGTTTTCAATAGAATGTGAGTTTTTGAGTGAAATGGAGGTTATTCACAGTGACCAAACCCATTTTGGTGTTTTATTCTAAAAAAAAATTCTACATAAGTGATATGCATTAAAAAAAATCTAGTTAAATGCCCACTAAAAGACACATTTTGTTGCAAATTGGGGCTTTTACTTGTACCCATATTGTGCAATAACATTTCCTCATTTTTTGGACAAAATCTGAAAGCTGTTTTCAAATTGAAAGAATACCCATTTGGGTTCATTGCAAAATTAGTGAAAAGAAAATGACACTATGGAAAAATTTCTACAAGAGTTCAAAAATTGAAGGCCATTCATGTGTCATGACAGGTCATGGTTGCAGATTCATCAAAATTCATGCTACAAGAAAACCAAGAAGGGGTTTTTTATAAAAATGCAAAAATAAAGCAGAAAATTATGAATAGAAGAAGACCCAGTTTGCATAATGGAGGTCGAGCCACAGTTGGTTCTTTCTTTATATATATTGTAGAAACCCATCTAGGTTATCAATATTTTTTAAATACAAGGATAAAAACAGTGAATGTGAGGTTGGCTAGAAGCTTACGTGAGCTCAAGCATCGAAATGTACAAAGCTTTTCCACTAAAAGCTTCCTCAAAAGCTTCATTAATTTCTGATGGTGGCTATTAGCTAGTAGACCAAAAAATAGGAGAACTAATGACACATATGGGTTAGATAAAGTCCATCAAAATGCTACAGGCTGTGGCCTGTGAGTCAAAAATAGCCTCCAAGTTAAAAAAAATGCAGATTTATGCCAAGAAGACACATTTACCTGAGTTTCCATGGTGTTTTCATGCAAGAAATGTGAAAAATTGACTGAAAACTAGTAAGAACACCATTTTTGCTATGTTTTCCAAACCCTCATGGTGGCAGAGCAACATTTTCCAGATTCTTTGAAGACCAAATGATGATTTTTTTTCATCTTTTTGGGTATTATGATTAGGGTTCAACCTCCTTGCATTTTGATGGGATTTTTTATCCCTTATTTTTAAAATAAAACGCATGGTAAATGAGATGGGGCCAAAACATATGTGTTCTCCCTTAGGTATTTTATGCCTTAAAGACATTCCCATTTTTCAAACTTTTCTAAGTCATCATTTTTCATCATATGTTATCACTTAGAAATTTTATGCCTTAGGGATTTATTCCCTTATTTTGAATTATGCTATGTGTGCAATGCAATATGGAGTATGCCATGTGACCTATGTGTGATGCCTTGTGTTTTCCCAATGCAATGCAACTTGGAATATGGTTTCCAAGGGACTTGGAGTTCAACCATATTGGCCAAGTGTTATGAGGACTATATGCCTTTGCAAAACAATGTGTATGACATGTGTGAGTGAAATGCAAAATATGGTGAGTTGGTGGTCTACATCGAGAATTCAATTTAAAGGTAGACAGATATCTTTCTCTAGACTGGTCACATATGATCCTTAGGACCAAACATGGTGTGAAAATGAAGATAGTATCTGAGGCTCTACATATAGAACATGTGGCTAATGAAGCAATGATCAATTTTGAGGCCTCCCATAATTCTCTCACCAAGGAGGAAATGTATTGCACTAAGCTACTAGAAGATGAAAAAGTGATAGGAGATCTGTCTGATCAAGAAGATGCTCTCTTGAGTGAGCATATAGACACTGACCCTTTCAACATTTATCACGCTACCGGGTTAGGCACTTAATTCATCTTCGATGAGGAACAAGAGATTCTAAAAGTCATGAAGGAACTCAAGGGTGGTCAAGCCTCTGAGCTATGGACACTGTACTACGATGGATCAAGATGCAAAGTGGGTGAAGGAGTTGGGATATGTTTGACATCCCCACAAAATAGAAATACATTGATGTCTTTTCACTTTTAGTTCACTTGTTCGAACAACGAAGCTAAATATGAAGGTCTAGTGCAACGTTTAAGTCTTGCGGAGTGAATGGGCATAAAGGAATTAATGGTGTTCAGAGATTCTAAACTAGTAGTTAATCAAGTCCATGAAATTTCCACTGTGAAGAATGTTTGTATGCAATCCTATAGACATTGAGTCTGGGACCTGATTGAATGCTTTGAAGCCTTCAACATCTAGATGGTGCCCTGAGAACAAAATAGTGATGTAGACCACATGGCAGCAATCGAACCCCAGTTTGACCCTACCTCTGACCTCATTCACAACAAACACTCTATATGAGTGATATTTTGACAAAAAATTCTAGACAATGATCAAAGCTAGCAAGTGTTCAACAGTGATGAACACATTGCCTCATTCATCTAGTAGTCAGGAAATTTGCTGACCAACTCCAATCGAAGATCACTGAGGCCTATGATGGTCAAATCATCTAGTTGAAATACAAAAAGCTTCTGAAGGGACTTGTCACTCTCAAAAACCTTTTCAACTGTGACAATGCAAGGAACAACAAGAGGAATTTTGTAGCGGATAAAAGTGACTATGCTAACCTTTTGGTCAGACAAGAGAAAGCTTAAAGTTGGGAAGGATGTCTCACACCATGATAAAGAAAGGCTCATCAACTTTTATGAAAAGTGTGAAGGAGTGGTGGCCTAGTCATATGATGACCTCAGGGGATATAGTCTCAATATTTTCTAACATATAATAGAGTTGGAAGAAGGCGCAAAACTAGTCTACTAAAAATAGAGGCCAGTGAATCCCAAGATTGAAGTGCTAATGGTGCAGGATCTAACAAAGCTAATCCAGTTGCAGATTGTCTTATCAATCAAACATAGCACATGGGTATCCAACTTGGTCCTAGTCCAAAAGAAGAATGGAGATATTTGCCTATGTGTTGACTTTTGGGACCTGAACAAAGCATCCCTAAAAGACCACTACCCACTACCTTCTATGGAGTCCATCTTGTAGATGGTGGCAGGTTAAAAAATGTTATCTTTGATAGATGGCTTCTCTGATTACAATCAAATCTAGGTCAAAGAAGAAAACCAACATAAAACAAAATTCACTACCAAGTGGGGAACATTTGCATACACTAAGATGCCTTTCATCCTCTTGAATGTAGGAGCCACCTTCGAGCAAGCAATGGATATAACTTTTAGTGGGTTGATCAACAAGATCATATTGATCTATTTAGATGATCTCACTATGTTCTCTAAGTCCAGGGATGATCATTTCGATCACCTTGAGATGGTTTTAAAAAAATTCCAAGAATTTGGGGTGTCCCTAAAATTCAAAAAAAATGTGTCTTCGGAGTACAAGGCAAGCTATTGGGACACATGGTGTCCAAAGAAGGAATTTCAATTGATCCTGAATGGGTTAAAGCAATTAAAGAGCTTCCCCTTTTGGTCAACAAGAAAGGCGTTTAGTCTTTCTTGAGAAAGGTAAACTTTGTAAGTAAATTTATTTATGATTTTGCAGGAATAATTAGGCAAATCACCCTAATGCTGAAGAAGGATCAAACTTTCAAATGGAAAAAGAGGCCAGAGAATCCTTTGAAAAAGTTAAGGATGCTATTTCCTCACCTCTTGTACTGGTTAATCCGGACTTATCAAAGGACTTCATAATGTATGTATTCAGTAGCAAGTCAAGCATTGCTACTATCTTAACTCAAAAAGATGATGAAGGAAAGGGAGAACACCCGATACACTCCTAAACCTTGAAGGAATATGAGATAAATTACAACTTCGTTGAAAGGAAACAATTTAGAATAGTAAAGGGACTCAAGAAGTTTTGGCACCTAATATCTTGCAATAACATGACTATTTATGTCGCACATTCTAGTGTGTGCAAATACATCATGGAAGGAAAAATCACCAAAAAGAGGGTCAATTGGATCACCAAGATCATTGAGTATGACATTAAGGTCAAGCCTACAAAGACCGTCCATGGAATAGGATTGTGCAAATATCTAGCACACAATGTGGAAATGGCTACCGAAGAAGAACAATTGGAGCTAGTTTTGACAAATGAATCTGAGTTCGAAGGCTACTTGCTGGTGGGAAAAGTGAGATTTATGCACATAGGAAAATATCTATCGAGCCTTCCTTCTTAGAAGAGAAGATTCTACCACCTACAAAACAACGAATATGCACTCATTGAAGGGATCTTGTTCAAGAGGAACTTTAAGGATATTCTATTGTAGTGTGTCACCACAGAGCAAGTAAAAAGAATCCTTGACACTTTCCACAGTAGCGTCGCAGGTGGAAACTTCTCCGCTAGGACCACCACCATCAAAATCATGTGTGTTGGGTACTTCTAGCCTACACTATTCAATGACTCCTACTCATTGGTTAAAGCTTGCAAAGAATGCCAATTCTTTGCCAAAAGAAGAAAGATTTCCATGATGCCTCTCAATCTGATCATGGTTGATGAGCCATTTGTGCAATAGGGTCTTTATTTCATTGGAATGATCAAAACTACCTCCAACACTAGACACAAGTGGATTATAATGGCCACAGACTACCTCATTAGGTGGACCAAGGCCATGCCGCTAAAGAATGTAATAGAGACAGAGAGAGTGGACTTCCTTGAGGAACTAGTGACAAGATTTGGCCAGCCTAAAACCATCATCTCCGACAATGCCAAGGCCCTCCTAGGCTCTAAGGTATGTCGATTCAAACTTTTACATGAAATTTTCTTGAAAACATCATCAAACTACTACTTGCAGGGGATCAACCTAGCTGAGTCAATGAACAAGAATTTGGTCTGACTCCTCAAAAGGATTGGGTCAAAGCTCTAGGAGTGACATAAAAACATGTGGGAAACACTTTGGGTAGACTGCCTAATGCCTAAGCAGGTTCTCAAGACTTCGCCATATGAGCTAGTTTATGGAAAAGAGGTGCTATTTCCTATCTCCATGGAGATTCTAGCACTACAATTGCTCAAACCTCTCGAGATAGAGAAAAATGATGCCATGGAGGTTTGGTTGGCCGATTTGTTGGAAGCACAAGAGAAGAGGGAAAAGTTGTTAATGGCCATGACTAACCGCCAACAAGTGGTTAAATGGTGGTTTGATAAGAAAGCATCTAACCAAGCTCTAAAGTGCGAGGACCTGGTGCTATATTTTAATGAAATGGCCACAAAACTCAGCTAGAACAAGAAGTTTGATAGTTTATGGGAAGGCCCTTTCAAAATAATTTAGTACAAAGAACACAACACATTTGAATTGGAAACAATGGAGGATGAACCATTGGGAGTTCTGGTCAATGGGATTCATATAAAATTATTCAATTAGGCTCGAATTGTTCTACCCATGTAAATATGTGAATAATGAAATCTTTTTCCCTTTTTTTTTTCGTCGATCAGTCTTTCAATAATTAATTCTTCAAGTGCGAGGAAGCAGAGGCTAGTGGAACCCATTATCGCAAAATGTAGAGAAAGATAAATGAACCCATGAAGCGGAGAAAAATGAACCCATATGCAAGAAAAAGAAAGGATAATGCTCATTGTAGAACAACAAGCAAAGGACACATGAATTGTTAACATAAGCTATATTTCATTATATTTATATACTTTGCTAGATACAATATCAAAATGGCTTAGAAGCTAGGCTTTTAAAGTATATATCTATATAATTCTTGTATTTTCTTTATACAACTATGGTAAGGCCTTATTTAGGAATATATACAAAAACTAGACTAATGAGCTTTAGTTTTTGAAACATAAAAATAAAATTTCAGTCATGGGGATGAGTAGCAACAATAGAGGCGTCAATGGCAGCATTGACAATTTCTTTATCTTCACTAGCAGCAATGTTCGCAGGAGTAATGGAAAGTAGAAGAGGGAACACCAGGTTCCTGAAGTCAGTGTACCAATCAATATCATAAAAGGGTACCATGTTGTATAGGTGAAAGAGGAAATGGCATGCATGGGTGACCCTCTGGTGACATTCTGCTTGCAACTGGAGTCGAAAGCCACTCAAGAACATTGACCATGGTATGACCATTTCTTCCTCAATAAACTTATGAAGGTCACTCAGAGTTGGAATACCTCTGCCAAATGCAACATTCACCACCACCTCTTTGAGGCTGTTCAGGTATTTATTTGGAAAAATCTCTTTTACTAGGTAGAGAACCAATGGCTTGGGAACCTAGATGTCTAGCATCGATGTGAAAAAGTGGGAGAACACATTAGTGTTAACTCTATACCTATCCTCATATTCAAGGCAATCATGTCCCATAACCCATTTAATGGCCATCATGGCCAAGGAATGCATATTTTTGGTCATCCTCTTAAGGTGCCTAGTCGAAATCTTGCCCAAAAAAGCTATTTGGGATGTAGAAGAGACCAACCTAATTATGGTATTCATGGAGACAAGCTCTATACTACTGTCGGACTAAATCCCTATTCAAATCAACTAAGTCTAAACTCTATACAAACACTACAAAAACTACCAATGTCGAATGCTAAGACAATCACCTATTTTCTATTATGCTAAAATTGCTATGTGTGATTTCACTATTACCAAAGCGCCTATTTATAGAAATGGCTAGGATAATCATGGTAATTTGCATACCATAAGCATGGGGTTAATCAAGTACCACCTCAAAGTTTACACCAAGGCTCGCTCGAATTTCCCACCTAATTTCACTTGTAGGTACGATTTGTTGTGTGCAAATATTAGTGTGAGCTAATTAATTAGCATAAGCTAGTGGCAGTCACTGGTGGTAGTCCATACGCCCGAGTGCTGAGGTGTTGTTCTACAGGTGCTTCTCAAACTCCAAAAAGGAATGCAAATATTTTTGGCACTTATTGCATACTTTGGCATAATCATTCCATTTGGGATATTAATTGCCACAACATACAATTCCTAAGCTACCTTCACATTACTGGCTCAAGTTCCAAGAAAATCATGCTACAGTACACTATTGCCAAGGGTCATTATGAATTCTTGTCATTTGAAAATGGCATGTAATTCGCTTCACATAGGAAAACAAATGGTAGTACATGTCAAATTTAATGCAAGTAGGTGAGTGTTGTTGGCCACCCTAAGAAGGAAATAGCTAAGTGTCACATGCAAAAAAAAATGTATTGTGTATGCTTTTCAAAAATGTTGCCTAGAGAAAAAGAAATTTTGAGTGTAGCCAGAGCCAATGTAAATTGCAGAGAGTTTGATACAAGCAAAAAACTCTAGCAATATAGGAAATGACAAAGAGTTCCCAAACAATAGCATGAGTAGAGGCCTAGGGAGAAGAGACGCATAGCCTAATTGATGATATGTGTAGAGCATCAGCTGTCTACGTATTTGAAAATGTTTCTTACACTTTGACTAGCATGCTAGAGAAGCTAGAATGGGAAACACACAGGTTTTAGAGAAGCCCAAAAATTATAGGGATCAGAGCTGAATCAAGGAGGATTGGGATAATATTCATGATCCCATCATTAAAAACCCCAAGAATTTGAGGGAGGTGGCTTGTGAAAGAATGAAGGTTTCAACTATCCCAAAGTCATTGTCATAGAAGGTATGGTACAATGGACTCCCACAGTATATGGTCCCATTTGTTCACTATTGCCTAGAACTAGTCAATGTAGCCATCAAACATTTCAACATACGCACTAGCACCATCAACAGCCCATTGTTAAGGGTCAATATCAGTCTAAAAGCTATTTGGAATATGTTATGCATCCTTAACCCTAACTCTAGACCAAATTAGGTAGAGTCATTCAACCCACCAAAAGGGGAGGCAATATCGAGAAGCATGAAAAATGCTAAGGAATTTTATAACAAAGAAACCAAAAGGCCTATGGAAGATCATCACAAGCCACCAATGATTTCGATGCCATTTATCACCTTCCCTCTAGACATGCAAGATGCATTCTCAATATTGGCATATGTTTGCGGCCTAGACATCGACAAGGATGTGCATGAATTTCAGTTGGGTCTAGGTTTTAAGTTTTGCAAGCAACATACCTTTTTCTAGTATGATTTTGTAGAATACCTTATTGAAGAGATGCTAAGGAAAATCAAGGATTACCCAACACAAGAGAGGTTCAGGTTTCCTTCCTTCCTTGCTCACATGTTTTTGCACTAGAACCCTAATTTCTTTAAGAAATATATGAAGTTGTCTATTTTTTATGAGTCGGGAAAAAGAAGGCCAATTTCTATATGGACTTCTCTTCTCTCCACTACCTATAGCTATTGTTAGTGATCCAAATCTACACCCCTAACACCAAGCTATGAAAGAAACTTAATAGGTTTGGATCTAACATGGGACTGCTTTCAGGTTGTGGATGTTCTATTCAAAAGCAGACCTCCAGATTATGGGATAGCTCCCCTTTTGGTGGTGTCACCTAAACTATTCCTTGCTAGGAAAATGGGAGAAAGAAGCATGAAAATAAAACTATCCCCTAAGTGATGCACCTAATGTGTTTACCTCAAACTTCCACAGTTTCTTTTACACACATGAATGATCAACAACTTAATAGTGGCTTACACAACTCAAAACTTCATGTCTTTGCATTAGTATTTCATAACAAGGCTAAAAAATCCAAGGAAAACATCTAGAAGGAAGAAAAATACATCTTCACAACTTAGAATCTTTCCTAAACCAACTCAACACATATTATGACTACCAAGTTCATATTAACTGCATAAAGGAAAAGAAAATAGGACAAAATCAAAGGGAAAAATAGTTCTGCCATAAGATTTCATCAACCATTTCTAAAGCTTTCATAATAAAATAGCATAATGAGAAGGTAAAATGTATTATATTTTTAATCAAAAGGTGTTGCAATGTTGCATAAGTCTGCAAATCTAAGTTACAATGCTATCCTTTGATTGAAAAAAGCTCCAAAAAGCTACAATGCCTACAGGAAGAAAGAAAAGAAATCCCAAAAAACTCAATTCTGAAGATACTGAAGCCATCTTGAAACAACTTCCCACACAAGTCCTTTGAGAAACCCTAGGTTGGATGTAGCATAAAAGAAAAAATAGAATCTTCCAAAACCCCTCCAAAAATCCCTTCAAATGTAGAAAATTCAAGCTATGTATAAGGTCACACTGAAGGTGTGACAAAACAACCTCTAAAATAGTTAAAACAAGCCTCGTGCCTTTCACATTTTGGTCAAAATTCAAAAGTCTCCACATGCCTCCAAACTGGCTAGGTCACACTTTTGGTGTGTAAACATGTCTTCAACCACACCTCATGACTTCAACAGAAGTTTTTTATATTTTGCATTAAAAATAACATTTAAACTTAAGTGATTTATAAACACCTCACTTAAGTTAAATGTTTTACATTTTTCATAATAAAAGAAAAATAATTATGACAATGAACCCTAAATAAATCAAATTTAACTCACCATTATCTTGCATTTTAAAATAACATTTGTAATTGAGTAATTCATAAATTACCACTTAATTAAAATGCCACATATTTTAAAATCAATGCAAAATAGAAAATAAAGCATGGTCTCAATGTGAGATAATAACATAATTCCTGAAAGACTTATACTCAAAATTATGGGACGCTAAAACAAAGTCCTAATTCTTGAAAGACCTACAACTTTCAAAGAGACAATAAAATCACTAAGGCACAAATAATGGAGTTTTCAAAATACTTGGCAAGAGATTTCCTAGGCCCTGAAAATGCAAAATAAGGAAAAAAAATTACTAAGGCATAAGAGCTTAATTCTCAACCCATAGAGCATTAGTTCATCACAAATTTAAAATAGAAAGGTAAAAATTACTTTTGGTGTCAGCCTCATAGGGTTTCTAACCCTAAATCAAAACATGGGAAAATAAGCCAAAATACTTCATTATTTTCATCGAGCATTTTGGAGGAAATGTTGCCGCCACCATGAGGTTTTCTGATGGAGCTTTGAGATGATTTGAGATTAGTTTCTTGGCTGAATTCTTGATGAGATATTGTGGTTTCCAATGAAACAATAGGTAACTTTATTTTTTCTCCAAAAAATTGGCTTTTCTTGATCTTTTGAAGGCCATTTCATGAGTAAAGGCCAAGACCCAAAGCATTTCGCTGATCATTATTGTTGCTTTTCTCCTTCGTGGGTATTCTTTCTTCTTCACAGTCGCCATTGGTGATTTCTTCAGCTCAATGGAAGCTCTTTCATTGTCAATATGAAGCAAAATTTAGTTTTTTCTATATTTGAAGCTAAAAATAAAGAACCCAAAGTTTCCTTTGTGACTTTTGTGAGAAAAAGTAGTTCCCTTGGCCATGATTGTAGAAGATGAAATAGGGTCCTCCATTTTTCATTTCCATAGAATGTTATCCATTGTTTAATGTCTCTACATTAGCATCTCATGATAAACCCAGATGGGTTTTCTTAATTTGTGAAAGAAAAACTCATATTTTGTTGTAAAAAGATTCAATGCCATTGTACATTGTGGGTATAATTTAAAAGCTCCATTTTTCTTTGAGTTAAGAGTATTTCGACTAGTGCATATTGCTTAAGAAATTTTATCAGCATAATGTTTATCTTTGAAGGATGCAACCTCTCCAGGCTCTTCCTCTATAGATGGATTCATTTTTCTTTTGTCTGCCATGCTATTGTTTTTAGTGTTACCTCTATAGAAAAAATCTCACTATAACTTGTAGGCAGCCTTCCACATTTTGGTATTTCTCTATGTTTTACTTGGTGCCTCATGGAATTCTGGTTTTTATATGCCTTTCTCAATTGTCACTTTGGCAGAATGAAGAGATTGTAATTTCTAGGTTGTTAAAAAACATGTACCCCTATTCACTTTTCTTCAAGCACTTTTCCACTAGATACCAACCTCGGTCTTAGGGTCTGTAAAAATAAAAATTCACTCAACATTCCTTTTTCCTTATCTTTTGCATTTTGAAAACACTTCCTGACAAAACTATCACTTGAATCTCTTGACACTCGTGCTTCTAATATTTGGAAAAAATAGGCAACAAGAAACTTTGAATAATTAATATAATCAAGATCCCTCAACTCATCAACTACTTTATCACTATTGCAGGAGTAATATGGGCCTCTATGACTAAGTTTTTTCCTTCCCCAACATCACTCCACCATTTTTTGATTACATTTTCCATAGTCAACAAGTGAACGAAGAGTCCTCTTTAATGACTACCCTTATTCATTTGTGTTGATCTTCCAGGTTCATAACCCACTATCATGCTCTAAAAGTATCCTCCTAGAAAACTATAAATCCAATACCCCAATTGAACAATATAACATTCTCAATCTTTATCATAAAATATTAATGAAAATAGTGAATAAATGCTTAATGTTGGTAACTGCATGAATCCCCTTCACCAGTAGCTCTCTAATGAGTTGGACTATGTGGGAGTAATTCATTTGCATGATGTGGTTTGCAGTACACTTACCATTCCCCCTCATTCATTTCCTGCAATTTGCAATACAATTTAGTATAACCCTTGACTGATAAATAAGTTGAGCCCATTTTGGATACTAGCCCCTTTTTGAGTTTGTCTTCATGAAACCTCCTTCCCTTTCTATCCTTATACGACTATATTTTCTCATAATCAAACACATGGCTTGAGAATAAATCAAGTAAACTAACAATTGTTACAACACTTGCTTGAGCTAACATATATTTTCTTGACCACCTTCTTCCATTGGTAGCATCCCATCATGTTACTATACTAAGAGCAGGACTTCCTCAACCTTGTACTTTATTACATTGTATGTAATGCTACCCTAAGATCACAAGATCCATAAACATATTCAATGTATATCTCAACTCATCTTGATAGGATAATACTGTAGACATCTAAATTTAGTCACTTCCATATGATTAAATTTACTGCATTCCTGCCTATCATGTTAATATTAATTTATTAAATTAATATTGCACCTTTTGTCTCATATCGGTAAAGTATTTAATTTAATAATTAATACTTTGTTTTTCACCTTATTCCTCTCTAAATTAAATAAATACGCTAATTTATTTAATTTAGTCACTTTTCCCCTTTTGATTTAAAAATCAATTTAAAATTCCTCACTTTCTCTCTCCTTGTCACATCCTCCATAACATTGCCCTAATCTGAATTAATTTAATTAATTCATGATTATGATGTGCATCCTCTTAATCAGAGATTAATGTCACATCCTCCTACATTTGCCACTTGCCTCTAATCTTTCATTTATTAGCCTAATCCAATGTTTGTACAACCTTAACCAAGGTCATTAGCTAAATTTAACACCACTTTTTGGTCAATTCTTCCATTTTTCCTTTTTGGATATTGACCCCCTTGCCCATGTGAATTTTTAATTCACATTTATTTGTCCTAGGTTCATCTCCTTTATATGTGAATTTTTAATTCACATTCCATTCTTCCAAGGCTTCTAGAACCTTAGACTTGTCACAATCTCCACATGTGACCAACTCCCACCTTTTTGGAGCCCATCTTTTACCCTTTAGATCATCTCAGGAATGTGAATTTTTAATTCACACTTATTTCCCCAACCACCTTTCCTTTTCCCATGTAGATTTTTGGGGAATTCCAAAATTCCTCAAATGTCCCTTTCACTCCCACTTGGGGACAAGAAATCCCTTTTTGTGGAAATCTTCTCACTCTCCAAGGTGCATGTCCTTTTTCCACCTCATGTACCTTTTTGACAACTCATCTCCATCTCATATCCCCTTGGCCACTTCACCCTCCACATGTCAAGATGTGAGGGCTTGTGGGTTCTCAACCCACCATAGCCCTTCATCTTGGCCTTGATGGATCAATCTTGACTATTGAATTCTCTAGAGAATTCAAATTCTTCTATAAATACCCCCTCCTTAAGGGCATTTTCAACACTTTGCACTTTCATAGCTACATGCTGCCCATTTGAATCATCAATCCTTTGCCATCATTTAGCCATCTTTGTTAATCACTTGCACATCTAATCTTGCATCTAGTCACTCAAGCAATCATCTAAGAAGCACACAAACCATTCCAATCAAGGGCCAATCAAAGGGATACCAACAGCAAGGGAGGTAAAATTGTTTGCATTTCATTTTATTGACATTCTTTTTTGTTGTATCACTCTTTTGGCTAATCTTGAGGTGTTCTTGGTATTTTGTCATTCACATTTTCTTAGTTATTTTTCACATTTAGAGTGGGATAGATATCAAGGTATCACATTTCTAGCATGCCCGGTGGGACCCATATACGAGTCTTGCATTTAACGTCTATTTTGGTTAAGAATTTTGTAGGAAAAGCTCGCAGAAAGGCGGCAGCGCCCTTGTAGAAAGGCGGTAGCGCCCCCACAGAAAGGCAGCAGCCCCTGTAGAAAGGTGGTAGCGCCCCTGCAGAAAGGCGGTAGCGCCCCTGCAGAAAGGCGGCAGTGCCCTCCTAGCCACCTAAAAGTTTTATTCTTTCTAACACGATTGCCGCAATTAGGGATACATTTAGAAGGTTTTACTAACACTTTTCTTGCAGTGGGAAGAGCACAACTTTCTATTTTTTTTTAAATCTAACAAAGTTTGTTGCAGAAAGGCGGTAGCGCCCCTACAGAAAGGCTGCAGCGCCCCCGCATAAAGGTGGCAGCGCCCCAAAACAGCACAGTTTGGAAGGTAAAATAGGCATTTTGGCTTCATTTTTGCTCTAGTTTTTTGTTGTTTTCACGTGATAACTCTCTAACATTATTTTGGCGCGAATATTGTTGCTTTTCACTAACGTTTTGCAGCATATTGTGGCGAAATTTGACCAAAGACGAAAAAGAGGACAACTAACATTTGTTTGCAGGGTCATCTACATAATCAAATTTTCAAAAATTATCTTTGCTGTTTTCGAACATAGTCTAATTAGGGGGATTAAACCTCATTGCTTGCTGTTATTTTTTGTTCTTGTGTTACCCAAGGGGATATTAATTTGTTTTCACTTTCCCCTTGCACTTCGTGTGAGCCTGGGGAGTAGTTGGAAACAGTTAGTGTCTTCTTTTTAGTGGGACCTGCTTGGGGATTTCATCACCCCAAGAGACGATTCCAACCACGCGTACCAGCAGGGTATATAAATGGGGGAGAACGAAAGTTGTACCCCAATCCAGTTGCGTCGTAATTGGCGGAGCGTCGAAGCTAGGGTGATACCTAGATAGACGTGAAGAGTTGGTCCGAGCCTTTCAGTATCTCGCTGGGGTTCCCGACTCACGCTTGTGATGGACTGGTGTTCATGGTTGTGCCTCACGTATTGAGAGTATATCGAGGACTCCCTAGAAGCCTTGTGCATCCTAGATTAAGACTTTGCCTTGCCATACCTGTAATATTAATCATAGGATTGTGCTTGCTTGAGGTGTTTTCTTGTGAAAAATCTATCAAATTTTTGATACATTAGACTTGTTTTTATCATTTTGTGTCCTTGCCATATCCTTTACCATCAAAACCAAACTTTGTCTCTTCGCAGAAAGGTGGCGGCGCCCCTGAAGAAAGGTGTTAGCACCCCCGATTTACTGCAAAAAGGCGGCAGCACCCCTGCAGAAAGGCGGTAGTGCCCCTAATTTACTGCAGAAAGGCGGTAGCACCCCTGATTTACTGCAGAAAGTTGTCTTCACCCCTATAGATAGGTGGTAGTGCCCCTAATTTACTACAGAAATGTGGCAGCGCCCCTGATTTACTGCAGAAAGCTGTCTACGCCCCTAATTTTGCTATCAACGCCCTAGTCTTTGCTGCAGAAGGGCGGATTTGCCCTCCTGAACACCCAAAATTCCTCCATTCAGACCCATTTATTCTCTAAACCATCATTTAACCATTCCCAACCATTACCTCATCATCCCAAGCCTTCGTTTTATCACTTTAAACCTTCAAAAACCCCTGTTTGACCATTTTAAACTTCCATCTCATTATTCCAAACTTTCATTCAAGCATTCTAAATCCCCATACATTCTCCACAATTATCCTTAATCCCATATCCATTCTAATTTCTCCCTAATCCACCAATAATTTCTTACCATTTGCATCTCCAAACATCACCCATAACCAAACCGTCCTAACCTTGTGTTACAAAGCAGTTACCCAAATTGACCATAGCGCTTGAACTTGATTATTGGTCTTTAACTTCGACCCCAATCAATTTGCCTCCATCTTGAGGCAAATTCGGTGGTGTAAGTTATCATCTTCGACCCAATCAATCCATTCCTACCTTAAGGTGGATTCGGTGTCATAATCACCCTCTTAATCAATTAAAGCTCTTGGTTGTTAAGGGTAACTTTCTTTGATCAAACTTAAGGTCTCCCTCTCATCTCTTGCCATCCAATCAAATCCAAATCCAAAATCCAAATCAAATCCAAATCCAATCCAAATCCAAAATCCAAATCAAATCCAAATCCAATCCAAATCCAATCCAAATCCAAAATCCAAATCCAATCCAAATCCAAAATCCAAATCCAATCCAAATCCAATCAAAATCCAATCCAATCCAATCAAATCCAAATCCAAATCCAATCAAATCCAATCCAATCAAATCCAACCCAATCCAATCTAAATCCAATCCGATTAACCAAAATCCAATTGGATCCAATCCAAACCCCATCACAATCAAATCATTCAACAAAGACATTAACCTACTCATCTAGCATTTGCATGCCCGTTCAGACCCGTTTACAAGCAAAGAAAATGGCCGACCGTCAAGCTCAGAATGCCCAACCAAACAACCCTCAAGACCCTAAGAACACCTCATCAGATCCTAACAAGGGTACCAACATAACTCATGATCCCCATAATGGTACATCATCCCACTCCAACACTGATAATCAGAATAACTCGCCACATGGAGAAGAGAGTATGGTTAATCAACCTGAACTCACACTTGAGGAACATTTTAGTAATCCCGCCAATGTACAAATGACTAACCGTTTGCTTGAGAAACATGGGGAAGAAATCTTGGCCCACCTAATTAAGAAGGGTGTTAAACCTCCCTCCAATGTTGACTTATCCAAATATAAGGGTGCCCCATCTAATGTACTCCAAGAGTCCCAAAATGCACCCGAAGGTTCATACTTTTCCAATGTTCCTCCAGTTGAGGGTTGGCATCAATGTGAATTTGGCAATGCTGTTCTTTATCAGGTTAATCATCCCCCACACACTTTGACCTTAGCTATAGGTGGACCTCAAGTGCCTGATCCCAATAACCCTTTCTCTTATGGCATTCCACAAAGTGTTCCACAACCTCCTCCATTAATATTTACAACACCCCCCCTTCCATCCAACCTCCAATCAACATTGGGGGAACCTCCTTTGCCACATCGCTTCCACCCCCTAGGACCACCAACATACCACCTCAATAGGTTCACCAATCTACCATTCTGCCTCAATTACCTCCACAAGGCACACCCCAGCTGAACATTTTGAGTGGTACCCAACAACCCCCTCTACAAAACATGCCCACGCTACCTCTGCCATCTCATCCACAACAATTTGCACCCAATACTCTGGCCTCTTCACAACAACCATCCTACCAATCACAAGGCAATCCATATCAACCTACTGCCCATTCCATATCTCCCTTTCTCGCCTCCCTTTTACATCCAAAGGTTCAACCACAACATAATATCCCACTTTAGTCTATACAACACTCGATGCCGCAACAACAAACTCCACAACATTACTACTATCACAACCAACAACAATTTCCGCACCAACCACTTTACGTGACCTCCCCACAATCACAACAATATCCTCAATACCAACAAACCAACACACAACGTCCCATCCAAGCCCCTCAACAACCTACCCCACACTTTTACCCAACAAATCCATATTATGCCCAACAACAACAGCCTCCGTATCAACAAAATCATCCATCTTACCAGTAAGCCATGCCATCATCCAATCACCCAAACCTGTATTTCAACAATCCGACAACCTTCCAACAAGATCCCTCATCGTTCTATCATCAATATCCCCCAAACCCACCACCAGCTAGCTCGGACTTGTTGGAAATCAAAGCCACATTTAAGAATCTTCAAGCTGAGACTACAAAACAATCATTTAAATTTGAAGATATATGCCCATATCTGTTTGATCCATCCATCTCATTGATCCCATTTCCTAAACATTTTGAGATTCCAAAATTTGACAAATACAAGGGAGACAAGGACCCCAAGGCTCACTTGCAAGAGTTTTATTCACAGTGTCAAGAAGTCATGTACAGTGATAACTATCTTCTGCACTTGTTCCCACGAAGCCTAGCAAGCCATGCCCTAGATTGGTTCATGACTCTTGAAAAGGGGTCCATAAAAAAATTTGCAGACTTATTAGAGAAGTTTGTATCCTATTTCTCTTTCAATTTGCAAAAGGATACAGACACCTTAGATCTCCTAAAAGAGAAACAATGGGACTGAGAAACCTTTACCAGCTACCTCCAACGGTGGCATGCATTGGCCAGTCGAATGAAAAATCCTTTGAAAGAAAAAGACATGGTCACCCTCTTCATGGAAAATTCTCATCCTGACATGGCCCACAATTTTAGATTATAGTGTGTCACCACTTTCGCCGAGATAGTGGAAAAGGGACCCATCCTTGAACGTGCCCTTATTGCCAAAGGACACATCAAAATACACAGTCATGATAAAGAAAGGTCATTTGGAGATAAACCACGATTTTGGAACAAAAACAAGAATGTGGTCAATGATGGAGTGACTGACACCAAACATCTCCAAGTGGCTAATGCATCCCAAGGGCAACAACAGTCTGTACCCAATGCCATATCAGTACCCCAGGGGGCACCTCGTCCCCCTCAATAGTCAAACCAAAGAAATCATGGGAACACCAAACGTTAATATGCCCAATTGGGTGAACCCTTGAGTGTCATTTTTAATAAATTATTGCAAATCAATTACCCCATCACATACCCTGTCACCAAACCATTCGATGAGTCTAAACCTAAGCCAGCATGGTTTAAAGAAAAGGAATATTGTGACTTTCATAAAATCAAGTGACACTCTTTGAATAAGTGTCAGGGTTTGAAAAATTATGTCCAAGACCTCATTGATCGAGGAGATATCAAGTTTGACCCCAGCCAACCTTCGTCGTCCAATGCTCAACTGCAAATTTATCAAAACGCCTTCCCAAACCATAGTCAAGGTCCTAGCACCTCCAATAGTAATCCCCAAAACAACAGCACTAATAATGTGAATTACAAGAATGTGCCCTTCAATTATGACGGTGTTATTCATTACATTGAGCAGGTGGAACCCCGAGTATCCATGATACACGTTAAAGCCAAAGACCCTCAATGTGTTGTGACTACACGACAAGCTCGCATCACCATCCCTGAAGCCTCTGCACCCATCCAACCCACTCCTGTAAACTCTCAATATAACATCCTTGATCACCTAAGGAAGACACCCGCTCATATATCTATTCTGGATTTGCTTAAGTCTTCCACGGTACATCAAGAGATCCTCAATAGAGCCTTGCAGGAAACCCATGTCCCAAATGACATTGACCCCACACAATTCCAAGCTTTGGTGGGACACTTGGCTTTGTCTCATCACCTCCACTTCAGCCAAGATGACATGCCCAATATCGATGCCAATCACAACCGTCCCCTACATATCGAAGTCATAGTTGCCTGCCATAAAATAAAAAGGGTTTTGGTAGATAATGGCTCTGCCCTCAATTTATGTACTTTGAAATTCATAAAATAGGTAGGGTATACTCAAGCGGACCTAAGCAACCAGATAATTACAATCAAAGCTTATGATAATGCAGAGAGAAATTCAGAAGGAATCATCAGTCTTCCTGTCCAAGTGGGACCTGTGCTCCAATATACTACCTGTCATGTCCTTGATCTGGACTTACCGTATAATCTCCTCCTTGGCCGCCCATGGCTCCATGCTATGCAAGCCATCCCATCCGCATATCATCAATGCCTCAAATTCCCAGTCAATGGACACGAGTTCACCATCTATGCCGACCCCCAACCATTCGAATATTGTCGAGCTTTAGAAGCATCTTTTCCCCATTTGCATTATTGTCCTGGGGTCAAAATGTGGGCATCCCAGTCGTCTTCCTCCAATCCATCATCCACCGCGATCACCACTCCATCCTCCACCACTAATCCTTCAGTCACTAGAGTCCAGATCCTTGACAAAGTGTGCGGTGAGTATGAGATGCATACGGCCCTCAATGTAGCCACCATGCCACTGTCACCACATGAGTACGGTCAACCTTCACACACTACACAAAAGGAAGACAAGATCATCACCTTCAGTGGTAAAAAAATTCCTACTACCACCTTCAGATCTCTGAGTGTCAAGGTCGATGCGCTAGAGGAAGACATCAGCCAATGGGTCTACCGAGAAGAGCCTAAACCAGAAACTCCTCTAAAGAAATATTTTCAGGAAAAGTATCCTTGGCCAACAAAGTTTGTGGAAAAACATAACTACCAAGGTAGAGGCCTAGGTAAAGAGGAACAAGGGTGATTGCAACCCATTGATACACCACAATTACCAAAGAAGGTACGAATTGGGTATGGCAGCAAACAGAAAAGCCCCACAATATCATCTAATACTTCTCATGGTATCACCATGGACAAGGGCTCATTGGCAGACATACCCGAGGAGGAATCCATCATACATGCATACGATGATGTTGATCAAACTGACTTGTCGTCCATGTTTGAATGCCTATCCATTTGCACCATCAGCCTATCCCTTTGTCACCCTGAACTCATTGATTGGGACCTACACAACACCACACCTGTCAGTATGTCTGCAGACACGTACGTCAACCTTATGGGATTGGGGGAGGATGAACACTCTAGCTGCAAAAATTAAAATAAGAAAAATAAAAAGAGGTCATCCAGTGAAAACCTCCCTGAGGCACTTCCTGACCTAGAAAAAATAAAAATAAAGGACGCATCTGATGGCGAAAACCTCGACGAGGTGCCGAAAGATGGGGATGTTCATCTTCCCCTTATGGGAACTCAGCTATCTGGCAGATCATCTATCCTGATTGAAGAGATGCAAGAAGTTAATTTGGGAACTACTGAAAGTCTGAAGATCACCTATGTAGCCAAGTCACTCTCCGAACAAGAGTATCTGATCTTTGTGCAGCTACTCCAAGAAGGCATCATCAACTTTGCCTGGTCATACTCAGACATGCTAGGCTTAGACCCTGCTTTAGTGGTCCATCACTTAGACATCCGCCTAGAAGCCAAACCTGTCAAGAAAAAACTCTGTAAGATGCACCCGCAAGTCGCATTGTTAGTTAAGAAGGAATTGGAGAAGTTACTGGATGCAGGTTTTATCAGACCAATTGACTACTCCGAATGGATCTCCAATATAGTTCCAGTTTCCAAACCCAACGGAGACATTCGGGTTTGCACGGATTTTAGGGATCTCAACAAAGCCTGCCCAAAAGATGACTTCCCCCTTCCTAATATTGACATGTTGGTCGACTTAACAGCAAGACATGAGATGTTTTCCCTCATGGATGGCTTCTCCAGTTATAACCAGATCCGAATTGCACCTGAAGATCAACACAAAACCGCTTTCACAACTCCTTGGGGCACCTTCTGTTACAATGTTATGCCCTTCGGTCTCAAAAACACGGGGGCAACGTATCAGAGGACCTTGATAGTTATCTTCCATGATCTTATCCATATCATTATGGAAAACTATGTTGATGACCTCTTAGGGAAGTCCAAAACACGAGCAGAACATCCCACCATCTTGAAGAAGATATTTGAGCAGTTAGAACATTATAAGTTGTGGCTGAATCCGAAAAAGTGTGTCTTTGGGGTCACGTTAGGGAAATTGCTGGGTTTCATAGTCTCTCACAGAGGTATTGAAGTTGATCCTGCCAAGGTAAAGGCTATCCTAGATATGCCACCTCCACGCAATCTAAAGTAGTTAAGGAGCCTCCAAGGAAAGATGCAGTCCATTCGTCAGTTCATAGCCTAGCTTGCAGATAAATGTCAGCCATTTACCCATATTTTGAAGAAAGATTCCACCTTCAAATGGACTACACAGTGTCAAATGGGTTTTGATAAAATCAAGGAATATTTAGCTCATCCACCTATTTTGATGCCGCCTATTCCGGGAAAACTGCTCCTACTTTATATCTCTACTACCTCAGTCACACTGGGGGCATTATTGGCGCAACATGATGGGTCACTCAAGGAAAGGGAAATCTACTACATCAGCCGAACTCTGGTTGGCTATGAGTTAAATTACTCCCCTATGGAAAAAGCTTACCTAGCACTAGTTTTCAATACACAGAAACTCCGCCATTACATGCTCAACCACCCAGTCAAGTTAATCGCTAAAATTGATCCCTTGAAGTATCTATTATCTAGAACCACTCTGACTGGTCGCATGGCTAAATGGGTCATGCTCCTCAGTGAATTTGACATAAAGTATGTAGAGCACAAAGCCATAAAAGGACAAGTTAATGCTGATCAATTGGCTGAAGCACCATTGGAAAATGCTTACCCCTTAGACACTGAATTCCTGGATGAAGAAATCTATATAGTGACAGAGGCACCGACTTGGACGTTATATTTCGATGGCTCATACACCCATAATGGATTTGGGGCAGGAATTCTATTAGTCACTCCTCAAGGTGACTACATCCCAAAATCATTCAAGATAGCATTTCCCTGTACCAACAATATGGCAGAATATGAAGCTCTCCTCACCGGCCTTAGAATTGCAAAATAGTGGCACATTACACATTTGAAAGTTTTTGGGGATTCCTTACTGGTTATCAGACAAGTTAATGATGAATTCCTCACAAAAGATGACAAACTATTACCCTATAAATGCATGGTGGATTATTTCAAGAAATATTTCACCTCCCCATTTAAAAACCAAGCCATGAAACAACTCTGCGACACATTCCATATTCAGCATCGTTGGTCTATGCCTTATTACCCCCAGGGTAATGGTTAAGCTGAAGCGACCAACAAAACCCTCATCCGCATTCTCAAAAAGGCGGTCAATAACACTGGACCAGATTGGCACCTTCACATTCATCCCGCCCTCTGGGCATACCGCACCTCCATCCGCACCCCAACAGGCGCCACCCCTTACTCTTTAGTATACAGTGCAAAAGTCATTTTTCCAATCGAAGTTGAGATCCCCTCATTGAGAATTTCTTTGAAGAACCTCATTATCAAAGAAGATGCTCGCATTGCACAGCTTCACAGCTAGAGTTATTGGATGAATGCAGAATACGGGCCTATGATCACCTACAAGTATACCAGAATCGTCTCAAACGTCATTACAAAAAAAAGGTCTGCCCTAGGCAATTCCAGGTTGGTGAACTTGTGCTCAAGGAAAATCAGCATACTCAGCAAGACCGTGCTAAGAAAGAAAAATTTGAGGCAAACTGGCTAGGGCTGTATATTATCTGTGCCAAATATGGATCTGGAGCCTACAAATTGACTACTCTAGAAGGAGATCCCCTTGATGAACCTGTCAATATTCTCCATTTGAAAAGGTTCTACGCTTAAGTCTGCTTGGTCTACCCTATCAAAAAAATAAAAAATAAAAAAATCCAAAAATAGTAAAGAGAAATAAATCCATCCTATGGTGAAAACCACCTCTTGGTGGCACCTTGGATAAGTATGGATGGTGAAAACCTATCAGCAGGCATCATCCATAGAGGGCTTAATCATTATCTACTTGGCATCTTAGTTATTTTGTGCTTTCATCTGCACTCTCATCCCCACCCACATCAGCCTAGGCTGCTTGGTATTTGTTGATTGAGCGCTGGACGACCCACCTTACCTATCCCTCATCCTGAGCTTCCTTATATCCCACTTTGAGCTTATATATTTTGGTCGGTCTGTGTCATCATATAGGATCATCCATCGTGTCAGTATCCATCTAGATCTCATCCTCTCGCGTCACTTTCCTCCTTGGTCGAACTACGTTGCCCCTGCGCTTTTACGTAGGCAAGGCTGATCACTCGATCTACCCTCGGGGCATTTTTGGATCAACCTTGTTTTGATCCTCCATCACTTCATCTTCATTGGTCCCTTTTCACTTCTATCCATGGTCTTTTTATCGATCTACGTTGCACCTGCGCTTTCACGAAGGCAAGGGTGGTCATTTGATCCTCCCCCGGAGCATTTGTCGGTCGCATCTTGTGCCCATCATCAGTCACCATTGTCTTCTTTCCGCTTCATCCATGGTCTTTTTTTTTATGAACTATGAGGGCTCTGTGCTTTCACATAGGCAAGGCTAATCTTTGATCGGCCCCCGAGCCCCTAGGTCTTTAGGTTGTGTCTTGTCTCCCTTGTGTCGTATCATCAAGTTATGCCTTTATCTAGCTGGTCCTTAACAAACAAAACCCACTTGTACCAATGAATCTAATCAATTTCCAATATCCTATATCATATCGATCTTTTCACTCAGCATCCATCATAGGTCTTAACAGGATACATCCTTCCTAACAGACCTCATCACTTCCATCCATCCCTTTGATCCTATGGCAATAGAAATTTGAAATTTATTGCGATCTTTTGATGCTTTTGGTTTTTGTTTATCATTTGAGCTCCCTATAATCACTTGTCAAGACCGCCATAATCCATCATATTATGGCGTGTTTTGATTAGTCCACATAGGGGCATATCTTGATTGTGTCTTTTTGGTTGTCCCACATAGTACCCACCAAGATCCTGGAGGTCTTGTGTTATGTTGGGGCATCCTTTCGTGCTTGTGGTTATCTCAATACCAGACCTGACTAAAGTCTTTCTTTGAGACTTTGGGATATTGGGATAGCCTTGTCTGGCATGTCTATCTCATGCATTAGACACTAATCTACCTCGGTCCTCTATACCTTGGTGTATCATGTCTTATGCTATAGCAAAAACCAGTGCTCCAAAGATAATAAATTGAATTAAGATTGCATTTTTCATAATCATTGCATTAACACTCACCCTATGGTTTTGGTTGTGCAAATAATTTCCCTCATTCTTTTCCCTTCTTCTCAGGATACTGATAATTTTTTTACAGATGCCAAATGACATCCATCTTCACAATCACCCCATACCCACCTCCCATTATCATGTCAATTCTTATTGGCACTTATGGCCGTGTGTTACCTCTAAAATTATAAAAATACTATGTCATACATCTATCATCACCTGCATTACGTGTTAGGTCCATCACCACCTGCATCATCACATGTTAGGTCCATACATACTTTGCCACCTGCATCAAAAAATGTTAGATGCATAATATCACATCCTGCATATATAAACGGTTCATACAAAATTCATCATACACATATACATACATAACAAATAAGTCAACTAGGCATTTATCTATATAAATCATCATAGATCCCACCAGTATACATAACACATCACCATACGCATTAATAACATTATTCATATTCCATAAGTGCATATATCCAATCATCCACATAAACATTCCAAAAAAAACCAACCCATAAGCATACATAAGCATAAGCATGATTATCCACATAAAATTATTTGTAGTCCAACCATCCATGTAAACATCTCATATCATGAACATAAGCACAAATAAACCAATGCATCCATCCACATAAATATATAATGCCATATACATATGCATATAATCATCCATCATAAATAGAAACATACTACATGGTGCCAATAAGAAACTATCTCATATCAAAATAATATAACATGTGTCACATGTCCATCATACATATATCCATCACATGACAAAATACAAAATCCAGAGATGAGGAACATCTCTAATCTCTGCCCATAAATCCAACACACTACATCCTGCATCTGTCAAAAAACTCAGTAGTCTGTCACCTCCCAAATGAACTCCCCACATCTAATCTCTGTGGAGACTCAGGTCCTGCCCCTCTACCTGGTGAATCGCTAAAACCATGTGTCTGTGTCCCTAATGACTGTGATGGCGCTGGCATCTGAGGTGTCTGCCTAGTATAACGAAATATCCGCTGAGACAGGTCTGGAACTGAATGATAGTATGCGGCCATCCAAAATCCTGCCTCTCTTGTACTATCCTCTCTCTCTGTAGCCTAGACCCAAGCAGAATTCTGCTCAAGATGATACCTGTCTTGGTCCCTGGTGATAGCCCTCCTCTCCTGCTCCCATGCCTCCTGAGCTAACCGACTCTGTGCCAACTCTGCCTATAGTCGATCCCTCTCTCTCTCCACAATCTGCACATCTGCTCTAGGCATCCCACCCTCACCTTGACCTGTCAGAACATGAGCCATCACAGCATCCCTCTCTTCCTGTAGAGTCTGCATCCGCATCTCTGCTACATCTCTATCTCTCTCAGCCCTCTGTGCTCGAGCCTCTACTGCATCTCTATCCCACTGGAGAGCCTGTGCCCGTAACTTTGTTGAATCCCTATCTCTCCGGAGAGTCACTACCTCTGCTACCATCTCATCTCTCCCTCTCTGCAATGCCTGTATCTCCGCCTCTGTTGCTACCCTCTCACTCCGAATGTGTACCTATGCCACATCCCTCTCTGCCTCCATAACCTGTACCTGAGCCTGTGCTGCATCCCTCTCAGCCTGCATAATTCGTGCCTATTCTACTGCCACAGCCTCCCTCTCCTGCATCATCCCCATATCTCCAAGTGCCTACTCAAGACAATGTACCCTATCCTGAAGCTCGTCCCAGTCTCGCTCAAGATCTCCTGACTGCTGACTAGTGCACCCTGCTCCCTGATCAGCTACCTACCCTGTCCTCTCCTCTGGCTCCCCCCTGGCCTGTAAAACCACAACCTCTGCCTGTAATCTATCACGGTCCCATGTCATCCTAGTCAACTCCCCCTGTATCCTCTACACATCTGACTGTGCCCTCCCTAACTAGACAACCATGGCCTCATAATCTCTCAATGATCACCACTCTGCTCTCCTTAGCTCGGCCTCAAGAGTCCTCACTCTCTGCTCTGCCACCCATACTAGCGCCTCCGCCCCTCTTGCCTATACAATGGGGTCCTCTGGTACATAAGGAACTAACGCTAATGCATCTGCTACCGCAACATCCTCATCCACCACATCTCTATCTACATCCATCACATCCTCCTCCCCAACCACCAGCTCTATCCCATCATCCCCATCATCCTCCCCCATCCCCCTCCCCTCCCCAACCACCTATCACGAACCCCCTCCTCCCACCTGCCTGCCTCCTCTGTCACTCCCCCGTCTCTACAATCCAAGCGAACCTCGGGAATCGCCTCGCTACTTCTCCCCCTGCTCTCTCGGGACTATGAATCGATGTCGTGGGCGGACTCCTCTCCTCTCCCCTGCAGGTGCTACTCCCTCAGCCTCCTCCTCCTTCTAGCCTCCCCGGGATGCCCCTCTCCCCCGACCCTCTACCAACTAACCCAAGAACTCAGCTGTGGCTATCCATGCCGACCCACCACAAACCATCTCCCTCCCTCCCTTCATGACTCTCTGAATCCCCCAATGCACCTCCCACCCTCCCTCCCGGCTTATCATCCACCTCCCAACACCCCCACTCTTCCTCGGGCCCCTCCTCTCTGAACCTCCTCCTGCGGCTTGCCCCTCTCCCACCAGCCCTCTCTCATTTCCTCTCTCTCTCCCCACCCTCTAATCTTGCTTTCCTCTGCTACCTTCCCTGAGGTTGACCCCTTCTGCCCACCTTCCGCTTCCGAGCTCTGCATACCTTCCCGCCGACCCTCTTCGGTCTAACCTCTCGCTTCCCGGCTCTCTGCGGGCTGCCCTCTCCTGCCTCGATCCTCTCCAGCCTCACCCCCGATGCCTCGGCCCTCCTCTCCAGCCTTTTGCTCGGCCGTTCTCTCATCTCTCCTCGCCTCCTATCCCCCTTGCCTCCCAATGCCACACCCTCCCATCGATCCCTCCTCTCTCTCCGTGGTCTCTCGCTTCCTCCGCTTAGTCCTCGACACTCCGCTTTACTCCTCAACATAAGATGAACAAGCGTAATCCTCTCCCATAACCTATTCTGAAACTACCTCTGATATCGCTCCGTCACTATTGGTACCTGCTCTCCTCCTGTCCTCTTTGGATAAGCCTCATGTCCTGTTGCCATCCATGATGCCCTGGCCATCACTGGTGATATGCGGCCTCCCCATGGCAGCTCTCTGCTATACCGCCGATACAGGATAGGTGTCGTCGGGATATCCTGTATTCTCCCAAACTGTCTCAGCACTCTATTCGGTCGATGTGACTCTACTATGCATGGTAGAGTACCAATAATAAAACATCGGCTCAGAAAATACCCCTCATGCCTCCCCATATCTGACCATCCCCTAAACTGGCGCGCCCTATACGGCCGCCACTCTATCTCCCCCAAACGCAGATCATCAAATGCCCTCCTCCACCCCTCCATATCCCCCTGCATCTCATAGCGGAAAATCCATCCTCTCTCCTCCCCATACTCCCAAGCCACGGGCTCATGGTCATCTGCTGTCCCCTCCCTCACCACTACCGGTCTAGTCACGACAATATGCTCCCACACCCAAATCTGCAATAATATCACATGTGTCACACTCGAGATCTCCCGATAGCAGATCCCATGCATATCTCTATACAGCTGCACCAATACATAGGAACCCCACAAAAACGGTCGCCCCCGCCACTGAATAATGTGGAGGATCACCTCCATATACCGTAAGCTACATGTCTGTCCGCTCTAATCTGGTAGCAATATCCCACTAATCAATCCACACAAGAATAATGGTAAAGCTAGCACCCCTATAGTCAAACACTCATCCAAATCCAACTACCCCATCACCAGGGGCAGCCTCACATGACCGAATAAAACTCTCAACGTCTCATCTAACGCTGCCCCTGTAGACACCACCTCACTCACTAACCGACCGGAAATCGGTCGTCTCAAAATACGCCACATGTCCTCCAATGTCACAGTCATCTCTCCTGTAGGAAGATGGAATGTCGATGTCTCTGAGCTCCATCTCTCTATCAATACTGTTAGCATCACTGAATGGGCTCTAACCACTGGAAACTACACACAATGCCCCAACCCTGCGTGTTCTAATGCCACCTGGTCCTCCCTGTTCATCGCTGCTCTCGTCACCGCCATCACCTCCGACCGCCACTCATGCACTCGTAATCGCTCAAAGCTCTGCATACATTCGCATTTTACCATTAGTCCTTTTTTCATTTCTCTTTTTTTATCCTTTTTTCCTCCCTTCGTCTGCCCCCCCGCAGGGGGTAGAACCGCCCTCCACAGGGCGGCGGGACTGCCCCCGCAGGGCGGCGGCTTTGCCCCGCACAGGGCAGCGGAACCACTCCGCGCAGTGGGGCGGGACCACCCCGCGCAGGGTGACGAGACAGGCCCTATAGGGCGGCATCTCCGCCCCGCGCAGGGCAGCGTCTCCGCCCCCACAGTGGGGCGGGACCACCCCACGCAGGGCGACGGAACTGCCCCCACAGAGGAGCGGCTCCGCCCCAGGCCCCGACGGTGGCGCCCCAGCTTCGGGCGGCTCCGCCCCGGACCACTTTGGCCCCCCCTCACCCCACACTTTCTCCTCAATTTGACCCTTTTAAACGCAAATTAATGTGCACCCATTTTGCTAATTTTCGTCCCCGACAAAACCCACATTTTTAAATTTGACTTTTTTACGTAAAAAATGTGTAAATCACATATGAGGGTTTTTATTGCTACTCACATGCTGTCTGCCTGCGCCCCGCTGTACATTGCTCGTACTCTGTCCGCCCGGTGCACGATCGCAGTGTCATTGTCTGTCGGCATCGTCTCTGCTCGTTGGTTTTCACTCCTCTCCTCTCTTTCTCTCAACTGCTATAGTGAAAATAACCCAGGTAATTTTTCAAATTACCTTTTTAACCCCCCTTCCTCCAAAAGGTATTTTTTACCTTTTATTTAACTTTTTATTCCTCTAACTAATCCAAAATTCCCGAGGCTGCCATTTGCAAACCTTGCGTCGGATCACCTCCGTTCAAAAACCAAAATTGCTTAATTTTTCAAACTCTATCCAATGGTATCACTTTTTCCTTCCTATCAAGACATCATTCGGGGACCCCTTTTTCCTTCCCCGACTGCCCTCTCGATGGGGCATACCCTCTTACCATTCCTCCATTCCTTCAACTCGGGCATTGAGACATCATTAACATTTTCACGCTAGGGGCATCACCATCTTTCACCTCTTGCCTCATTAGAATTTTATTTTTCTTTGAAACATTGTTATCCTAATAATATTTCAAAGAGGGACAAAATGTAGACATCTAAATTTAGTCACTTCCATATGATTAAATTTACTGCCTTCCTGCCTATCATGTTAATATTAATTTATTAAATTAATATTGCACCTTTTGTCTCATATCGGTAAAGTATTTAATTTAATAATTAATACTTTTTTTTTCACCTTATTCCTCTCTAAATTAAATAAATACGCTAATTTATTTAATTTATTCACTTTTCCCCTTTTGATTTAAAAATCAATTTAAAATTTCTCACTTTCTCTCTCCTTGTCACATCCTCCATAACATTGGCCTAATCTGAATTAATTTAATTAATTCATGATTATAATGTACATCCTCTTAATCAGAGATTAATGTCACATCCTCCTACATTTGCCACTCACCTCTAATCTTCCATTTATTAGCCTAATCCAATGTTTGCACAACCTTAACCAAGGTCATTAGCTAAATTTAACACCACTTTTTGGTCAATTCTTCCATTTTTACTTTTTGGATATTGACCCCCTTTCCCATGTGAATTTTTAATTCACATTTATTTGTCCTAGGTTCATCTCCTTTATATGTGAATTTTTCATTCACATTCCATTCTTCCAAGGCTTCTAGAACCTTAGACTTGTCACAATCTCCACATGTGACCAAGTCCCACCTTTTTGGAGCCCATCTTTTACCCTTTAGATCATCTTAGGAATGCGAATTTTTAATTCACACTTATTTCCCCAACCACCTTTCTTTTTCCCATGTAGATTTTTGAGGAATTCCAAAATTCCTCAAATGTCCCTTTCACTCCCACTTGGGGACAAGAAATCCTTTTTTGTGGAAATCTTCTCACTCTCCAAGGTGCATGTCCTTTTTCCACCTCATGTACCTTTTTGACAACTCATCTTCATCTCATATCCCCTTGGCCACTTCACCCTCCACATGTCAAGATGTGAGGGCTTGTGGGTTCTCAGCCCACCATAGCCCTTCATCTTGGCCTTGATGGATCAATCTTGACCATTGAATTCTCTAGAGAATTCAAATTCTTTTATAAATACCCCCTCCTTAAGGGCATTTTCAACACTTTGCATTTTCATAGCTACATGCTGCCCATTTGAATCCTCAATCCTTTGCCATCATTTAGCCATCTTTGCTAATCACTTGCACATCTAATCTTGTATCTAGTCACCCAAGCAATCATCTAAGGAGCACACAAACCATTCCAACCAAGGGCCAATCAAAGGGATACCAACAACAAGGGAGGTAAAATTGTTTGCATTTCATTTTATTCACATTCTTTTTTGTTGTATCACTCTTTTGGCTAATCTTGAGGTGTCCTTGGTATTTTTTCATTCACATTTTCTTAGTTATTTTTCACATTTAGAGTGGGATAGATATCAAGGTATCACAAATACTATAGCCAATTTAAGTATCTTATGCCACTTTGATATATCCTTATCCATGCATTTGGTGCTAGGATCCTCAGATATAGGAAATTTTTTTCTAGGTACTGAAAGATTAGTTTCATTCATGCAAACACAAAGATCTTGTGTACAACTCATAAAGTCCACTTTTGATAGTCATTTTGATGGCTATACTACTCTCATAAGGTCTGCTACCTATGATACCCTCTTGCAATTGACTATGGTTTCTCTATATCAATGACAATTGATTACGAGGCTCAAACTATCTTTTATTATCTATATACATATCTAAAAAGGTGGTTGTAATGTTTGCTAAGAGGGTAATGCTCATTTTCATCCTCGAAACACTATTCTTGACATTGATGAAGTGGCTGCTTTCTCTTAACAAGATAATTGTGTTATCATTCTGTATTCCATTGGTCATGCTATTCATGCATCAAGATCATTGTGACTGGACACTCTTTGGAACATAAAGCTTCTTGAGCTTCAATGCATATTCTCCCTTGATGAAAGCACTATACATATGCACCAAAATTTTCATTCTCATGAAACATATTTATCATGCTTTTCAATATGTGAAATTTATGTTTCCAATTTACATCTGGCTCTTGTGCAATTCTCCACAAGTTATCTCTTCAAATTATCCTTAAAAAATGTCTCTCTGCATGCCTTCATTGCTCACTTTAAGGAAAGTGTTTGATTTTTCAAAAAAATGATATCACTTCACTATTCATTTCTTATTTAGAAATGAACTCACTTATATCCATTTGATTGTGGTATTCTAAGACTTGACTATGTTTGAACTGTACTTTTCAGGGGTGCTAAGCTTATTTGTTTGTCTTTCTTTGCTGATTGCAAATACCAAATATCTTTTCTTTACTCAAATTTCAAGCCCTTGTCAATCCCTTAGAAGCTTGAAATATAGGTGCCATAATTCTATTGACTATGCTGAAAGTCATTCATCTTGCATGAATGAAGCTTTTCCAGGTGCCCACTTCTCCATTCATCATTGGAACGAATCAAAGATAGTATAATAACTTTATTCTGAAAGCCCTGCACCAAATCTGAAATATGTCTATAGTAAGGACTTCTATGGCTTTCATAAGAGGAATTAACTTCAGATTCTCTCTTAATAGTGATACCTACCTATTATATGAAGCAAGAAAAGTTATTTCACAAGGGTTTTGTCCTTCAGCTATATCATCCAATGCACAAGGGCTATCACCACTTTCGCTTCGCCTTCATTTGTGACACTGTGTTGTTTAAACTCTACATATAAACTCCACATAAGATGATTGAAAGACATGTCTAGAAAAATGTACCTTCCTTTTGACATGATGGCAGCCATATGATTGATTCATTATGAAAAGATGAAGTATAAACTCTTGAAAAATCAAATTATATGTTGCATCTTTTGAATCTGATAATGAAAGTTGATCAACTAGTGTGATTCCATGTTGATTTAATGCATTAATAGCATGTATATGTTTGATCAAGTTGCTCAATTTCCTATCCCTCTTAGAACATCAAAGGGAAGCATGCTGAGCTCTACCCTCATGGGAGCCACATTTACCCCACATGCTGTAATTAGTTGAATTAGAATAGTAGTAAGACTTGTCCTAAATCTACACAAGGAACAAACTGCTAGAGAAACAAAGCATATCATAGGTGTGTTTAATCAATCCTTTCTTGTTTTCAGGGACATTTATGCTATGCTTCTATTTTAATGTTTGTAGAATTTTTATTACATGTTTATGGATGTTTAGCATATAATTTTGATCATGGACATTTTATTGCTCTAACAACATTTTTTTTTAGATGCAGGACACCTAGGAGCAATGAGGAGGGTGTCAAATGGAAGTAGAGCAATAGGAAGGGTCGAGATGATCCAAGGCCACATCAACGAGATACATCATTCCACTAGGTAATGATGGGTCCCTTTTCATTTTATATGCAATTTATTTTTCGTATCTATAGGAATATAGTATTTTCTTTACTAGCATTAGGGTAGCTAGTCCCTTGTCTTGTGAGGGACATTTATATGCTCATGATTATCGATAAAGATCACATTTGGAATACATATTGGTTCTCTTTTTTATTTGTCTGCAATTGCAATGCTAGAATAAAATGCAATCTACAATTGACAATATTTTTTGTGCATATTAATGAACTTAGCAGAATATGGTTTATCTTTTAAATGTTTAAACAAAAAATAGGGTATGTGCAAGATCATCATGGGAAAAATAGGCCCTTAAGTGGTGAAAAATTCAAAAAAAATAGAGTTAGGAAAATTGACATGAAAATTTTAATAAGTTATCTATATTATTTCAAAAATATGTAAAAATAGAATCTGTAGCAAATTGAATATAGTTTCTAAACTACTAGGTTTATTTTTAAAAAAATAAAATCTATTTGGTGAAAATTTGAAATTTCGATGTAGTAGTACTTAAATTTCAAGGAAAAAATAAGTAGGTGTCTTTCCGACTACCCTAACCACAATAAAATGATAATATTATTTTATAAGATTTTATATATAATTAGAGGACTCATGTCCAGATGTGATCCAATTTTTTTTGTAATTTTTAAAAAATAATTAATTAATTTTTTTTATTACAACTTTTAAAAAATATAAAAAATCGTATGTTTCACCACCTTAACTTGGTCAAAACTTTATGAAATTCAATTTTTACTTTTTTAATCCTATAGTATGTGAAGCATAAAATGTGAGGCATGTTTTGGATTCAAAAAATGTTATATCATTTGAAAGCTATAAATGTTTTTCAATTAGTCTATCAATCCTGAATTTAGTTGTAATTAAAATAGAAAATTAATAATAATTATTTATTAAATTCAAAGTAAAGCATAATTTATATTGGTGCAAAGCTAAGAATCTCCTTTAAAAACCCTTTTCATTTCATCGATTTTTGGTTAGAAAAAGTTATCAGCCACATACCCTACACATACCCATCATATCACCACTTTTTGGCCCATCATGATCCTACACATACCCAACACAAAAAAGAATAAATACTAAGTTACTTGATTTCAGCTGAAAGCTAAAAATCAATAACTTTTTTGGTGACATCTGCTATATGTTTTCCTACAAAACATCTCGACTAGTTGCCTAAAGCTTATCCATTGGGCATAGAGTCATCTAAAGGCTGACATCACTTGAAAACAACATTGTATGCTGTTGTAACTCATCATAACAGTGTATGACACCATGAAACTTATTCCAAGACACCAAAACACTCAAAGAAGACTACCTAACTATGCAAAAACAACACTAAGGGAATTGAAAACTGTAACTAAAATGAAACTGCCCTAACCTACTCTAACCAACAAAGAAGCTAGTCAAACAAACCCATTAACTGGTTGGGTGAAATAGCTGATTTTTCTAAAGAATTTACAATGTTTTCCATGCCGGAAAACAACTAGAAAGAAAGGGGACATGAATAAAAACTCAACAAACAACTGCAATGTCTCTTGAAGAACATATACAAGCTTACTGACCTTTTCATATGGAATGTAAAGATTCTTGTTTTGAGGTAGAAAGGTAACTTGAGTGTGGTCTTCCTTAGTTGTACCCTCATGCTTGGGTGTAAGAAAGGTATCAATATCCTTATTGGCCTCCATTCTAGCTAGATGCCTGATTGGGAATCCTCTAGAAAGTGTGAATCTAGAGATTTCCATGCTGGTTTCCTGTAACTTCAAATCATGTTGTTGTTCTTCATCCTATTTTTGATCCTCTGCTTCAAAGGATGCTGGTTCAATATTCAAAGTTGGGAAAAAAGAGACTACATCATGAGCCAAAACAAACCTTAAAGCATCCCAAAATGAAGCTACCTCATGTGCCAAAGCTTCATTCTCATATTGATTTTCATGAAACAATTGTAACTCATTACACTATTGAACATCAAGTAGTTTTCCTAAATCTTGTGTTATTGTAGGCATATATTCTTCACTTTGTTCAAAAAACAAAGGTAGCCCATCATGACAGTACATATTAGCCTCTTTTTCACCAAGTTCCTCATGTTCATTTGTCTCCACCTGCTATTTGGGACAACATAATTCATACTTATGAGCTATCTATTTGGTCTCACCTTGTTTATTGCAATCATCTAATTCCTAAGATGAAAGATAAAGCATCATCATTTCCTCCACAAAACTAGGAAGCTCATCAAACAAATCAGTAAGGGATTGATGCTCAGGCTCTATTTCACTTGAAATACTAATATTTACCTGATGCTCTTCACAAGAATACTATTTATTATCCAAGTCATCCTAGAACAAATCCTGATCATATTGCTTAGTATCTTTAATGATAAGAGGATTATCATTTTCCTCAAGACAACATTCTTGATGGAAGAGAAGACCCTGCTCCTTTGCATCTATATACTGTTCTGCACTTACAAATGTTGTGATCAGAATTTGATCTGCTTGGCTATCCACCTCTACACATGAAAACTCATCAATTGTATAAAAAATGACTTGGGGATCCTCATCTTTCTTAGGTTCTAAAAATTATTGTCCTAATTGACTGGGCTCCTTAGCATCATTTATTGATTCTCGATTTTCAATTTGAAGGTTTAGTTTCTCAAGTTTGACCTCATAAGAGCCCTCCACTTGAGGAAGATCTTCAATCTATTTTACCATTAGCTCATCCTCCTCCTATTTGAGCTTTTTTTGTTTTAGACAATAAGATGCTATGACTAAATGTAATGGGTTTACCTTGTTGATCCTCTCCATGAGGATTAAGTTATTCAGATCAATGGGCTGTTGTTGAGGGATGATGCACCAATTTTCTATAGGTACTACATTCTCTTGCATTGAATGGAATCCTCTGAAACTTGGAATTTCAAAATGAGAAGACTTACTAGGGGGTTCAAAAGGCTTATTTTTCCTAAAGCTTGCAAACTTGTACTTTTGAAGTTCTTGTTTGGAAAATTTTAGCCTCATTTTTGCATACTTTGCAACAAGTTGTTCAGAAAGATTCTCCTCAAATTGCCTCTTTTTGGCCTCCATTTCCTACTCATTTATTTGAGCTTGGTAAGTTTCTTGTTCTTGCTACCAATCAACCTCATGTTGTCCCTCAATCTATAACATTTGACTTTGAAAATTAGAAATTATATCATGGATGCTCATGTTGTTAACTCCTTGAGATTGGGCATGTGAAAAAACATGTTGGTTGACATTATGATAGTTTTGTTGAGACTGTTGTTGGACATATACAGGACGATGTGCAAATTGAGTAGTGGTAGGAGGGTGGCAAACATGTGGGGAATATTGATAATCTCATGTAGCAAAGGTACTTGAACTAAAAATAGTTGCATGCTCATTTTGATATGGCTGATAATTGGGTATATGAGCATCATTTTCATGAAATGAGGGATGATACAACATGTCTTCATAAAATTTAGACATATTGGAGCATTCATAGAAGTTGGAAATTCATTAAAATTTCTTGTAAAGCAAGAAAGTCGGGTCTGAATTTTCTAAAAATAAGTACACACAAACACTTTTTCTATCAAAAACTAGTTGTTATTCTTCCAGAGTCGCCAGGTATGTAAAGAAAATGCCTCCAAAAGGCTGAAACTATTGTTCTACACACCAAACAATAGTAATAAAATGCATAAAAATGAATTGAGAAGCAGTTCAGCTATCCCACTGGGCATGCCAAAACTATTAGTGATCCAAATCCACACCACTAATGCCAAGCTATGAAAGAAACTTAATAGGTTTGGATGTAACATGGGATTTCTTTCAGGTTGTGGGTGTCCTATTTGAAAGAAGACCTCTAGATTATGGGTTGGCTCCCATTTTGATGGTGTCACCTAAACTATTCCATGCTAGGAAAAGGGGAGAAAGAAGCATGAAAATAAAACTAACCCCTATGGTGATGCACCTAATGTGTTTTCATCAAACTTGCACCACTTATTTTGCACACATGAATAATCAACAACTTAATAGTGGCTTACACAACTCAAAACATCATATGTCTTTGCATCAGTATTTCATAACAAGGCTAAAATTGTCAAGGACAACATCTAGAAGGAAGAAAAATACATCTTCACAACATAGACTATTTCCTAGACTAACTCAACACATGTTATGACCTACAAGTTCATGTTAACTACATAAAGGAAAAGAAAATAGGACAAAATAAAAGGGAAAAATAGTTCTTCCATATGATTACATCAACCATTTCTAAAGCTTTCACAATAAAACAACATAATGAGAAGGTAAAATGTATTAAATTTTTAATCAAAAGGTGTTACTCTGCAACATAAGTTTGCAAATCTAAGTTACAATGTTGTCCTCTGCCTCAAAAAAGCTCCAAAAACCTACAATGCTTGTAGGAAGAAAGAAAAGAACTCCCAAAAAACTCAAGTCTGAAGATAATTAAACTATCTAGAAACAACTACCCACACAAGTCCTTTTAGAAACCCTAGGTCAGATGCAGCATAAAATCCAAAATGGAAGCTTCCAAAACCCCTCCAAAAATCCCTCCAAATGTGGAAAAGTCAAGCTAAGTCTAAGGTCACATTGAAGGTGTGACAAAATAGCCTCCAAAATAGTTAAAGCAAGCCTTATGCCTTTCACATGTTGGTCAACATTCCAAAGTCTCCACATACCTCAAAACTAGCCAAGTCACACTTTTGGTGTGAAAACATGTATTCAACCACACCTCATGACTTCAACACATATTTTTAATATTTTTTATTAAAAATAACATTTAAATTCAAGTGATTTATAATCACCTCATTTAAGTTAAATGTTTTACATTTTTCATCATAAATGCAAAATAATTATGTCAACGACCCCTAAATACATCAAAGTTAACTCACCATTATCTTGCATTTTAAAATAACATTTGTAATTGAGTGATTCATAAAATACTGCTTAATAAAAATGCCACATATTTTAAAATCAATGCAAAATAGAAAATAAAGCATGGTCTCAATGTGAGATAATAACATAAGTCTTGAAAGACTTATACTCAAAGTGATGGGAGGATGAAACAAAGTCCTAAGTCTTGAAAGAGATGAAACTTTCAAAGAGAAAATAAAATCACTAAGGCACAAATGATGGAGTCTTCAAAATACTTGGCAAAAGATTGCCTAGGCCCTGAAAATGCAAAATAAGGGAAAAAATTTCCTAAGGCATAAGAGCTTAATTCTCAGCCCACGGAGCATTAGATCATTGCAAATTTAAAATAAAAAGGTATAAATTAACTTTGGTGTCGGCCTCATAGGGTTTCTAACCCTAAATCAAAACATGGGAAAATAAGCTAAAACACTTAATTATTTGCATCAAGCATTTTGGAAGAAATACTGCCCCCACCATTAGGTTTTATGATGGAGCTCTGAGATGATTTGAGACTAGTTTCTTGGCCGAATTCTAGATGAGATCTTGTGGTTTCCACTGAAACAATAGGTAACTTTATTTTCTCCATAAAACAGGCTTTTCATGATCTTTTGAAGGCCATTTCATGAGTAAAGGCCACAGACCAAAGCATTTTCCTGATCATTTTTGTTTCTTTTCTCCTCCATGGTTATTATTTCTTCTTCAAAGCCACCATTGCTGATTTTTTGAGCTTGAATGGAAGCTTTGCAAGTGACAAAATTTTAGAAAAACAAAGGAAAATGAGAAAAATAGCTTAGGTAAAATTTTTACAAGACCCATGTATTGATTTTCCTCCTTTATCTAGCAATAAAAGCTTAAATGGAGCTCTTTCATTGTCAATATGAAGCAAAATTTAGTTTTTTTTGTATTTGAAGCTAAAAATAAAGAACCCCAAGTTTTCTTTGTGACTTTTGTGAGAAAAAGAAGTTCCCTTGGCCGCGACTGTAGAAGATGAAATAGGGTTCTCCATTTGTCATTTCTGTAGAATGTTCTCCATTGTTTAATGTCTCTGCATTAGCATCTCAAGATAAAACCAAATGGGTTTTCTTAATTTGTGAAAGAAAAACTCAGATTTTGTTGTAAAATGATTCAATGCCATTGCATAGTGTGGGTATAATTTGAAAGCTCCATTTTTCTTTTAGTTCACAGTATTTCGACCAGTGGATAATGCTGAAGAAATTTTATCAGCATCATGTTTATCTTTGAATGATGCATCCTCTCCAGGCTCTTCCTCTATAGTTGGATTCATTTTTCTTTTACTTGCCATGCTATTTTTTCAGTGTTACCTCTATAGACAAAATCTCATTGTCACTTGTAGGTGGCCTTACACATTTTGGTATTTCTCTATGTTTTACTTGGTGCCTCATGGCATTCTGGTTTTTATATGCCTTTCTTGATTGTTACTTTGGTAGAATGAAGGGCTTGTAATTTCTGGGTTGTTACAAAACCCATACCCCTTTTTACCTTTCTACATGAAAATTTTCACTAGATACCAACCTCGGTCTTAGGGTTTGTAAAAATAAAAATGCACTCAACATTCCTTTTCCCTTATCTTTCGCATTTTGAAAACACTACCCCACACAACTATCACTTGAATCTCTTGACACCAGTGCCTCTTAGATCTAGAGAACATAGGCCACAAGAGACATTGAATAATTAATATAATCAAGAACCCTCAACTCATCAACTACTTTATCACTATTGTAGGAATAATATGGGCCTCTATGACTAATTTTTTTCCTTCTCAAGCATCACTGCATCATTTTGTGACTGCATTTCCATAGTCAACAAGCAAATGAAGACCCCTCTTTGATGACTTCCCTTATTCAATTGTGTTCATCTTCTAGGTTCATAACCCACTATGATGCTATAAAACTACCCTCCCAGAAAACCATAAATCCAATACCCCAATCGAACAATAGAACATCCTAAATCTTTATCAAAGAATATTAATGAAAATAGTGAATGAATGCTTAATGGTTGTAACTGCATGAATTCCCTTCACCAGTAGCTCTCTGATGAGTTGGACTACATGGGAGTAATTCATTTGCATGATGTGGTTTGTAGTACACTTACCATTCCTCCTCATCCATCGCTTGCAATTTTCAATACAATTGAGTATAACCCCTAACTAATAAATAAGTTGATCCCATTCTGGATACTTTCCCCCTTTTTAGATTGTCTTCATGAAACCTCCTTCCCTTTCTAGCCTTATATGACTGTATTTTCTCATAATCAAACACATGGCTTTGGAATAAATCAAGTAAACTAACAATTGTTACAAAACCTACTTGAGCTAATAGATATTTTCTTGACAACATTACTCCATTGGTAGCATCCCATCCTATTCCTATACCAAGAGCAGGACCTCCTCAACCTTGTACTTTACTACATTGTATGTAATGCTACCTCGAGATCACAAGATCCATAAACATATTCAATGTATATCTCAGCTCATCTTGATAGGATAATACTATACCCAATTCAAGTATCTTATGACACTTTGATATATCCTTATCCATGCATTTGGTGCTAGGATCCTCAGATATAGGATAATTGTTACTAGCTACTAAAAGATTAGGTTCATTCATGGAAACACAAAAATATCATGTAAAACTCATAAGGTTGACTTTTGAAATTCATTTTCATGGCTATATTGCTCTCATAAGGTTTGCCACCTATGATTCCTTCTTGCAATTGACTATGGTTTCTCTAAAAACCATTTCATTGTTACTTATGCCTATTAAATATCTAGTTGTCTATACGGATGATGATTGATTACAAGGCTCAAATTGTCTTTTATTATCACTGTACATATCTAGCAAGGTGATTGTAATTTTTGGTAAGAGGGTAATGCTCATCTTCATCCTTGAAACACTATTCTTTGAATTCATGAAGTGGTTGCTTTCTCTTAACAAGATAATTATGTTATCATACTATATTCCATTGGTCATGCTCTTCATGCATCAAGATCACTATGACTAGATACTCTCTAGAACATAAATATTCTTGAGCTTCAATGCATATTCTCCCTTGATGAAAGCACTATATATGCACCAAACTCTACATTCTCATGAAACATAATTAAATCATGCTTTTCAATATGTGAACTTTATGTTTCCAATTTACATTTGGCTCTTGTGAAATTCTCCACAAGTTATCTCTTCAAACTGTCCTTAAAAAATGTCTCTTTGCATGCCTTGATTGGTCACTTTAAGGGAAGTGTTTGATCTTTCAAAAAAATGATATCACTTCACTGTTCATTTCTCATTTATCAATGAACTCACTTATATACATTTGATTGTGGTATTCTAAGACTTGACTATGTCTTTGAACTATTCTTTTCAGGGGTTCTAAGCTTATTTTTTTGTCTTTGTTTGCTTATTGCAAGTACGAAATATATGTTCTTTACTCAATTGTCAAGCCCTTGTCAAGCCCTTAGAAGCTTGAAATATAGTTGCCATACTTCTATTAACTATGCTGAAATTCATTCATCTTGAATGAATGAAGTTTTGCCAGGTGCCCAATTCTCCCATCATCATTAGAACAAACCAAAGATAGTATAATAACTTTATTCTTAGACCCCTGCATCAAATCTGAAATCTATCTATAGTAAGGACTTCTATGGCTTTCATAGCAGGTACTAACTTTAGCTTATCTCTTAATAGTGTTAGCTGCCCATTATATGAATCAAGAACATTTATTTCACTAGGGTTTTGTCCTTTAGCTATCATCCAATTCACAAGGGCTATCACCACTTTAGCTTTTCCTTCATTTGCAACACTGTGTTGTTTAAACTCTACATATGAATGAGACCAAAAATACATTGGGTTTGACATACACATAGGTTCTTTGTTTCTCTTTGCTTTATGAACATGTTTAATATCCTTGCATTATGACTATCCACAAAAAATGTGAATACATCTTTAATGGAGTCACTGCCCATTTTCAAAGCCTTCATTATGACCATTTTTTGGTTCCATTCATGGAGTGCAACTGTAATGAATTGATGCTTCTGAAGATTAGAAGACTTCCTCCATAGATCATTCCCTTGACAGGGGTTTCCCTATATGAGATGTAGCATGAGATCATAACTGTATTTTGAGGATGCTTACCTCTTTAAGGCCATTGCTGTCCTCTTTATTATGATTGTCCTTTGTACTTTCCATGAAATTCCATGTAATCCTTTAATATCAAATGCTATGAGGACTAAGATTTGGATGATGGCTACCCCCTCTGAATGTTGTGTGGCTGTCATCCATTGAGTTTAGAATTCATTACACTATTAGTGTATCCTTTGTGATTACTTTTCATTTACTTGTGGTTGACCTCTGGGTATGTGCAAGATCATGGTATGCCAAAAACTGGCAATATTTGTAGGGTATGTGGCTGACGACTTTTTTTTCACCCAAAATTAATGAAATGAAAAGGGTTTTTAGAGGAGATTCTCAGCTTTCCAAAAATATAAATTATGATTTAATTTGAATTTAATAAATAATTATTATTCATTTTCTATTAGAATTACGACTAAAGTCCTCGGACGATAGGTCGATTGAAAACATCTATAACTTTCAAACAGATCATTTTTGAATCTAAAACATGTCACATTCTATGCTTTACATACTATCAGATTAAAATAAAAAAAATTCATGAATTTTTGACCAAGAAGGTAATTGAAGTTTTTATATTTCTAAAAGTTGTAAAAATTCATAATTAATTATTTACTTGGAAAAATATTACAAAAAATATGCATCACATCCGGACATGAGTCCTCTACTTATATATAAAATCTTACAAAAAATATTATCATTTTTTATTATGGTTAGGGTGGTCACACCCTTATTTTTTCCTGAAATTTAAGTACATCGCATTGAAATTTCAAATTTTCACCAAATAGATTTTATTTATTTTTAAATAAACCTAGTATTTTAGAAACTACATTCAATTTTCTACAAATTCTATTTTTACATATTTTTGAAATAATATAGATAACTTATTCAAATATTTACGTCAAGTTTCCTAACACTGATTTTTCTGAATTTTTTGCCACTTAAGGGCCTGTTTGGCATACCATGATCCTGCACATGCCCCTCTATGAAACCTAGGAGACTGTTCCTTCTTTGATGAATTTTTATAATGCACCCCAATGATAGATTGCTACCCCACAAGTTTGTTACTTGGTCTTCACAACAGTTCAATTCTTTTGATCATGTACAACACATAAACACTATCTCCTCACTTTGATCCTAGTGGGAAAACACATATCACCTACATTGCTAACCTAAAAGCTCACCATCCTATGTGATGTGTGGCTGTCCAATAGGGTTAAGGTGAGAGGGACTTGACAATACCTTAGATTTTTCCCTCTTGCTGCCCCATATGCTTCATGATGTTTTCGCACATGCCTTGATTTCTTCTTCATTTTTTAAGAGATGCATAATTGAAATTGATGCATCTATGAAATCACTTCTTTTTATAAAATGGATCATGGATCCACTTAAGATGATTGAAACACATTTTCAGCAAAATGTACCTTCCTTTTGACATGATGGCAGCCATATGACTAATTCATTATGAAAAGATGAAGTATAAGCTCTTGACAACTCAAATTATATGTCACATCTTTTGAATTTGATAATGAAAGTTGATCGACTGGTGTGATTCCATGTTGATTTAATGCATTAATAGCATGTATATCTTTAATCGAGTTGCTCAATTTCCTATCCCTCTTAAACATCAGAGGATAGCATGCTGAGCTCTACCCTCATGGGAGCCACATTTACTTCACATGTAATTAGCTAAATCAGAATAGTAACAATACTTGTCCTAAATTTGCATAAGGAAAAAATAGTTAGATAAACAAAGCATATCATAGGTGTGTTTGGTCACTCCTTTCTTATTTTTAGGGACACTTATGCTATGTTTCTAGTTTAATGTTTGTAGAAATTTCATTACACATTTATGGATTTTTTGCATATAATTTTGATCATGGACCTTTCATTGCTCTAACAACATTTTTTTCAAGGTATGTGTAGGATCATGATGGGCCAAAAAGTGGCAATATGATGGGCATGTGGCTGATGACCTTTTTTTTACCTAAAATTGATGAAACGAAAAGGGATTTTCAATGAGATTCTCAGGTTTCCACTAATATAAATTATGCTTTACTTTGAATTTAATAAGTAATTATTATGTGATCAATTTGGAGTGTAAAATTATTCTAACAAATTAAAACACACCAATAAAACATTAGATTAAAGGAAACTAATTTAAAAGGAAAACAAACTCTTAAAATCGTAGCTCCTTCGAAAGCATCCTATTGTCCTCTATCTCTAGTGTTCCGCTGAATCTAGCTTGCTCTCAGATTATATGTTAGGCTCAACAAAATGATCTCCTAGAGAATGAGATTTAAAATAAATACATGCTTATGCTAAGATGCCATTAACAAGACTAAAAATGATAGCTAAAATATGAGATTACTAAATGTAATGATTGCAAAAGACTGATAAATGCTAGATGATATTAAAATAACATGTGCACGTGAATGTAAGTATATGCAAGTGTAACCAATGTTTGGATTCACAGAGGTATTTATCGAGTTTTTGAAAGACTCTGATTGGCTGATGTGATCAACGGTTTAAATCAAGCTTGTCGAGATGAATAGTGAGAGATTTTTTAAAGTCGAGAGAGAAATGGAATGTTTCCTTCTACACAAATTTTCTCTTTCACAACTAAGGGAAAGTTTCCATTTGAGAAGTGAGTAGGAGATAAGTCTCATAATTAATTAAATAAATTTATTTAATTACATGTGATGGTGAATTTAGAAGATTCCATAATTAAATATTTAATATCTAATTATGTGTGAGAAGATGATAGAAAAGCGTTTAATTAAATCTATAAAATACTTAATTAAATATGAAGTGAAGAAAAGTTTCTAATTAAATATTTTAGAATATTTAATTATGTGAAGAATGAAGAATGTTTCTAATTAAATATTTTAGAATATTTAATCATGTGAAGAGTGAGGAAAGTTTCTAATTAAATATTTTAGAATATTTAATTATGTGAAGAGTGAGATAAGTTTCTAATTAAATATTTTAGAATATTTAATTAACTGAAGAGTGAGGAATGTTTCTAATTAAATATTTTAGAATATTTAATTATGTGTGGAGATGAGAAAAGGAAGGCAATTAAATATTTAAAATATTTAATTATGTGTGGAGATGAGAAAAGGAAGGTAATTAAATATTTAAAGTATTTAATTATGTGTGGAGATGAGAAAAACGTATTAAATTAAATATTTATAATATTTAATTCAACTATGAGATGAAGAGGGTGTTTGGAGGAATATTCCATTATTTGAATTCAAATATTCAAATTTAGAATAACATGATAATTAATATAAATAAATTATAAATTTATTGAATTTAATTAAGAGGAATATGGAAGACGATAATAATTAAATAAAGTTATTTATTTAATTAAGGTAGAAGAATTATAAAAGTGAACAATATAAGTAAATAATTAAATTTATTTATATGTAGATGACTTTAGAAGATTGATTAAATAATTTATATTTAATTAATTAACATGCTTGATTAACCATGACCATGTTTAGAGGTATGTACAATTATTATTTATTTTCTATTTGAATTACAACTAAAGTCTTGATTGATAAGTTGATTAAAAAACATCTACAACTTTCAAACAATATCACATTTTTTGAATCCAAAACATGCGTCACATTCTATGCTTCACATACTATAGGATTAAAAAAAGAAAAATATAATTTCATGTAGTTTTTACCAAGTTAAGGTGGTCAGACATACGATTTTTTATATTTTATAAAAGTTGTAATAAAAAATTCATAATTAATTATTTACTTGGAATAAAAATACAAAAAAAATTGCATCACATCAAGGCATGAATCCTCTACCTATATCTAAAATATTATAAATTTTTTTTATCATTTTATTGTAGTTGGGTGGTCAGAAAGATACCTACTTATTTTTTTCGTGAAATTTAAGTACTACTGCATTGAAATTTCAAATTTTCACCCAATAGATTTTGGTTTTTTTAAACAAACCTAGTAGTTTAGAAACTACATTCAATTTTCTACAAATTCTATTGTTGCATATGTTTGAAATAATATATATAAATTATTCAAATTTTTATGTCAAGTTTCCTAACTCTAATTTTTCTAATTTTTTTGCCACTTAAGGGCTTGTTTTTTCAATGATGATTATGTGCATGCCCTTCAGATGCAAGAGACCTAGGAGTAGTGAGGAGGGTGTCAAATAGAAATAGAGCAATGGGAAGGGTTGAGATGATGTGGGTCAAAGTCAATAGGATTCATCATTCGACCAAGCAATGACAGGTCCCTTTTCATTTTATATGTAATTTTTTTTATGTATCTATAGATGTATAGTTTTTTCTTTACTAGCATTAGGATAGCTAGTCCCTTGGTTTGTGAGGGAAATTTATATGCTCATGATTATCAATAAAGATCACATTTTCAATACATATTGGTTCTCTTTCTTATTTTTCTACAATTGTAATGCTGGAATAAAATGTAATCTATAATTGACAATCTCTTTTATGCATATTAATGAGCTTAGCAGAATACGGTTTATCTTTTAAATGTTTAAACAAAAAACAAAAAAAAGAATAAATAGTAAGTTACCCAATTTTAGCTAAAAGCTAAAAATTAGGTAACAACTATTATGCATTTTTAGATTATTTCTTAACTCCGATCTAGAAATATTTGAAAGGGGATAATGGTTTCGTTCGACTAACCAAGGAGAAAACTACATATATGCAGAACTTCACTTGCAAATGTGACTAGTTTCTCATAGTGGATTTCACATTCATCTAGCTGTGCTACTTCACTGGAGAACCATTTCGCCTTTTGGCATGTGTCACAAATTGGGCGGTAGCCCTCAAAATATTTTGGTAACTATCCCTTATTGACTACAAATTTGGTGGAGGGAAATCCAAGAAGATGGGATTCTTCATCTACCCACAAACCTTCAAAATAATGGTCATGAGCAAGAAATAGACACACACGCTACTGGAAGATAAGATGGCTCATCTAGGGTTGGTAATGATTTATGATAACTAGGATTACAACCCCAAAAATGACACACCAAATGAATTTTTCAAGGTAACACACCTTCCACGGCCTTACAGGGAGAAGAGGAGGAACCCGTTGAAAGATTTGGATGACTTACTAGTTGATTTGATCCACATTCCAACAGAGGATAGTAGGCCACCATGGCATAGGTTCTACTTCCCTTCAATGGTGTATGATGAGAAGAAAAAAATGGGAGCTTCCCTATACAACAAGTTATGACAAGAAGAAGAATGGAGCATGGAAAGAATCAAAGCTTTCTAGGTGTACTGTCAAGAAACCAAACAACTTTATTTCCCGTATGAAAGCGTGAAAATGGATGAAAAATTTGATAAGATGTGGGATGATGAGCATCTAGATTCCAACATGAGTGTGGACAAGGATGATGACTCTAAATAGGAGTCTGAAGAGCCTACTGGGAAAGTGTAATGAGCCTAGCTCAAAACTGACCAAAATTTTCCCTAATTGGCTAATTGTAATTTTATCAAACAGTTCTAATGCAACCTTGTGACTTGTTGTTGTAGGGTTTCAGTTTTAATATGCTTTGATAGAATGAATGCTAAGGCTACTTTAGCACTTCTACAATGCCAATAATCTGAACATAAATGCAAATGTGCAATTCCTTTTTGGTTTTTCTTTTTATGCAAATATATGAAAATTGGGTATGCAAAGACTAGCTACAGCAAATAGACATTTTTACAAACACTTGGCTTTCAAACCCTAATCTGATTTCAAGCTTTGATTGCAACCAAAATATGAGAACTACTTTATTTCCCTTCCAATGTAATAATCTCTCAATACAATAACAATCTCAGCTCAGCCAAGACTCTTGGAAAATTACATTTGAATCAATGCAAGGTCTTAAACTAACTGTCATCTATAGCCGTACCATATATTGTGCAACTAAATGATATCTAAAATGCATGAAACTTAATAATGGAACCTGGTTTGGAGTCACCTTGCTTTCCCAATGATGAAGCAATGAAAATTCTAGAAATTGAAGTCCATATGTAGCTGATATGATTTTTTTGAAGAAGTTGCCCCTGTTCTGATTGGAAATGTGAAATTAAATAATTTGCTAACCCTCCAAGCCTCCAATAACTCCTAACATGATTAGCAGATCCCTAGCAATGAGGCGCACCAATCTCCAAGTGAAACCGGCCTATTTATGAGCTAGCATGACTGAAAATTGCTCCTCCAAAGGCGTCCTTGTTTGCTTTAGACTTGGCTTCAGACTTATCTAATGCAAATCTGACCCTTTCCTCCAAAGATTCGATGCCACAAGACTTATTCTTCAATACTCCTAAATTGAAGTCTTCAAAATCTGGCCCTAGGTCACAAGTTTCTGCCCTAATGATGTGACTGAAGTATCACCTCCAAGCTGCAATAATTCAGGTGATATTGCACACCCTCAAAATTGCTATCAATGGGAGTTTTCATTCCCAAAGACAAACTGATTATTTGCAAACTGCTTGGCTCCACAAATACTCAAGAAGAATCACCAACCAACAACTCATCAAACCTGGATGCTCAAATGGTGAGACCCCAAGCTCTATTTATTCATTTCCTCTAGAGGTCGGCCTTAATAAAATAATATTATATTTTGACTTCTAGAAGATTCTAGTATTTTTAATCTTTTTGGACTTTATGAAATATTAAAATATTATATTATTAAAAAGTGCATCTCAACATCAAATTATAAAATAAGGTTTCCATAAATAGAAATAATGATTAAATATAATGGAAAACCTTTATTCCAATTAAAAATTGAGCCAAAATAATTGCCAAGTGACTGCAAAATGACTCTCTCACCATGCCTCATTAGCCTACGAGAGCCGTTAATAAACTAATCCTGCTGATATGTCGATGTCAACTGGAAGGGGACATTACAGAAAGGAAAGGAGCAAGAAGTAGAACTATCGTCGACCTCTACTCAACAAAAGAGAAAGACAATAAAGCAGCCTAGCTATGTTGCTTCAAATGGGTGGTTGAACCTATCAAGAGCTTCACGGACACTCACCTGGACTACCACAAGAGCGAGAATGACTCAACAACAATTAGAAACCATCAAGGTGGTGGACACCCCACCCACCAAACCATAACTCACAAAAGAAATTACTGGGGAGGGTTCGCATGAACTCGTCGCAAGCCAGGTGCTCAAAGCAAGATAGGAGCTTGAAGTAAGCAAGGATGCCATGGTGAGCTAGGAGCCACCATCATCTAGTTAACAGCTAACATTCGCCCCTTCTTCTCTTACTTCACAATCTTTAGTAGCCCCTATTGTCTTTGTGGAACCCATCACTACAAGTGTAGGCCTTGCCTTTTCTATTTTTACCACAATGGTCGTAGGAGGTTTCTCCCAGTATTCCCATACGAAGCCATTTATCTTGACACCTCTGTGGACCCTTACACCATCTGTTTCTTCCAAATTTTCTCTTTCCTCTCTTTCCTCAAGCACAACCACTATTAACATCCCTCTTGCTACTACTATATAGAGCACACCCTTGTTCACCCAACAATTGGAGTCTACCCTGAGCCCACAATTGCTGCAAAACCTGATGAGCCCTCATGCCAATTCATATATTGAACTTTGGCATGTTACCAATTTCTCTCCACAAACTATCAATCTTCCAAAAAGGAAAACAATCCAAGCCACTACCCTCACTTTTCCTTTCGTTGTACCTCCTGGTGTGCCTTTTGCAGGTGGGCTAGTTAAGTCGCCAACCCAATTCATCATACAATGTGATTCTACAAAGGAGGCATGAGCTCTTCAAATGAAAAAGAAAAGGGCGAAGGATGACAAGAAGCCAATAGAGTCTAAGGTGTATACTATTTACAATGAAGCACAAGAAACACTAAATTTCACCACTATGCACCCAAATGTTGTCAAACCATGGGGGGAGATGCTACCAGATGATTACAACATGTGTGTCATGGGACTTGCTATGAGAGAAGCCCGAACATAGGACAAGGTTGAACTTATGGAATAAACGCAATGGGTGGTGACCACATACTTCCTCAAGTTTGGTCGCCAATTAAAAATGAGAGAAGAGGAGTTGAAGCTAGTGAAGGATAGGGTCAAGTTCCTGCAAGAAAAAGAAAAAATGATGGAGGCATATGTTACACACTTATCTGTAAAAGAACAGGCAACATAAATAGAGCAAAATAGACTCTAGGAGTAACTTGTAAAGTTCCAATCCATTTACCCCACCCTAGTCGATGTGTTGTGGAAGAATAACCAAGAGTATTAGGACCACCTAACTTTGGTGGATCAGCGATGCAACAAATAGATAAAGAATTTGAATAGCAGCATGCTCAATTTGAGAAAAAGATGCAAGAAAAGGACACAGACTTTGGGGCCCAAAAGGAAAAATTGGAAAAGGAGCTTGAGGAGATGAAGATTTCTCTTGAAACAGAGTCAACAAACAAGAGTCAGGCGAAGGAAAACAGGACCAAATAGCTATGTAACATTGAGGGATAACTTGTATCCATCAACAGGAGAATTGCGGAATTGACAAAGGATGTTAGCTTGAAGGATGCACAAATTTCCCTTCTAAGGAGTGTGCCCCAGGCCCCTGCTGCTCAGTTGGACCTCATTCCAGTGGCTCAGTAGATATATATTTCATACTCGAAAAAGGTCAAAGCCTTCTACCTAACACTATAGCCGATGCTTCAATATATGTTGGAGGCAACAAAATTGAGCAAGGAGGTCCATGGAGTAATTGAGCAGTTCATTGTAGAAAGGGTCCCTGAAGAAAAATGTTTTCTACATAAGTTATACATGGTCTCTAACAATGACTTACCAAAGGAAGGGATCGAGGATCGGAAGGCTACTACCAAGATGGTGAACAAATTTATCCACTACCACTCTACTATCCTTCGTGCCAATGCATGCATAGCTACTTTGAATTGAACTATGGATGGCATGCAGGAAAATTTCTCTTGGCTAGCTGAGATGGGCTTACCCTCCCTGTTTCTTAAGGATGAGTCAATTGCCACATATGAGAAAATTGTGGCAAAGATTGAGGAGAAGGAACAAGACCTGACCACTTTTCAAAGTTTCAACCAACCTCCTACTGTAGTAGATATTGAAGGAGTCATTCATCTAATTGCATGGGTATTCTTCCAATGTGAGTCTGGGGCAAGTTTTCCTATGGTGCTACCTTATAATGAAATGATTGGCCTAAGTGGAGTGTAAGAGAATCTGCATGACATATTGAGACCATTTGAGGCCAACTAGCTACCTCTCTGGGCAATTCTTTCTAAACTCTGACTTTGTTTCCCAATGGATGGGGCTCTGGTCTACAAGCCAGAGAAAATTTTGGGTTCCTCATTTCATAGTTGAAATGCCCCTAGTAGTTGCCAAAAGTTGTGAATATAAAATTCTTTGAGCTCCCTTTGGGTTTTTTTGTTTCGCTAAACTGTTGCCCCTTGCCTCAAATATTCAACATGTTGTCCTTGGCTCTTCATCAAGCTTCTTTTTGCTATACTTCATCTGCTATGCTTCCACGTGTCTACCCGGTTCTCCTTGTAGCAAATGATTTCTTTGCTCTTCATTTGGATCCCGCTATGCTTCCACGTGTCTTCTCTATGGGCTATTCCTACTTGCTTCCCTTCACCTTTTTCATTGGGCCTCGTTCATGTGCCACATGGCTCCCATTTGCATAAATTTTGGTAGACCCCACTAGACAACGTTGATAATAAAGATTGCTTCTATGTGTCTTCTCAGTGCAAGCCTTCAATGAGGTGGGGAAGGAATGAACTGTAGGCTACGCCATGTTGCCACCTATCTCCTTTGCGGGGACTTCGTCAAAGGGAAAGAGTGGAGTAAACACCAAGCTGTGACATGCTACCATGTTTTCTAACTGCCTCCATAGGGAGGTGACCCTTATCTACATAGGGTATGTTAGGACCACTTCCATCATTTGCAGAGGATGCATCTAGCTAGGAGGCTTCTGCATACCATGGCTCAAATATTTTTCTATTGCAACAGCCAAGGGGAATCTTTGTTGCATCCATCATTGCTCAGGATACTAAATATTTTCTATTACAAGCTCTCCAGGTGGTGGGTTATTGGATATAAATACTGCTTCTCGCTTCAGAAAAGGGTTTCTAGAGAGAGAATTTTTAGAGACACTAGGGCTTTTTACTATTTTTATATTATTGCAAAAGAACTCATAGACTATGCCATTGTTCAACCTTTCTATTTTCTTAAGCTATTTGATAAACTTTACATTGTGCCATTATTGTTTTGAATGATTCATTTACAAAATTTCTATGGTTTTAATGCAAGTTTGCTAGTTTAGATCATGTCTTTGGCTCCTTTTTTTAGTGAATGTGCTTGAAAATTATTTTATGTCATTGAATGAATTATTTAGGCTTCTATCTTTAATTTATGTCATTCTAGGACATAGAAGATTGTTGATCAGGCCCTTAAATCGAATCCCAAAAGATAATTTACCATGCCTATACCTACTCTTTGGTTCATCACCTTAGTTAGAATTTTATTTTTTATATCTGCTTCCTTTTCCCATTCCAAAACCTTAATTACAAAAGAAGTTGACTTCTTTAAAAATTTGTAGGTCACCCAATTTAGCACAATTGGTTCTCCCATTAACTGAGTTTCCCATAAAGGGTTATTACCTTGCAAATTTTTGGCATCAACAAGTCCCACCTTGTAGGGACTCATTCGCCACGGGTGGTGAATTAGTCCCAGTGAGGCCCATTTGCCAACTAAGATGCTAGGAAATAAGGAAATACAGTTTATATGGTGACTTTGTCAAGTATTTCAACAAATATTGTCTTGGGATGCACAATATGTGGTAATAGGGGCCTATTAATAATAGTGTAAAGGTTAATTAGGGCTTGGGACAAAAAATTCAATGTGAAAGTGTGATTAGATACACTTTGCAACACTAAAATAAGGTCCACACAGCCTAGAAAGGCACGAGAAGTAATGTGAATGTGCAAGACACATTAAAACACTAGGTTAAATATAAGTTTATTTTACAAGCCTTCTAGATTGATGTAATAATGTAATTAAATACATTTTATAATGTTAAATTAAGGGGATAAGGGTTCATTAAGTCTAGAAAATCATCAAAAAATTTTACAAAAGTTTACAACACCTTCACAAGACATCGATAAATGCATTTTAAAAGGGTCCAAGACCTAGTGTGGATGTGAGAAACACCTCACAACTCCAAACTAAGGCCTCATTAAGTCCAATTTATCATGAATTATGCCCATGTCAAGCAAATTTTCTTTTTTCTATGGTACATTTAGCCCCCACTTTAGTGAGAGAATGAGATTGCTTCAAACTCACACTAATGTAAACATTCAAGAGAGATTCAAGTGTACAAATACAGATGAAAAAGAATGACAAAGATCAAGAAGGTTGTCAAGCCACTAGGAAAAAAGATCCTAAATCAAACCATCAAGATGCATAATCATGCAATGGCAAGAACTAGGAAGAAGAGAAAGATGAAAATGAAATGATGTATCAAGCTTTGATTGTTTGTCTAGCTAGTTGTGGATTAGATCAAGGTTGTTTTTCCAAATATGCATACTCACTATGGCGTGACATAACTCTTGGTTGTCCATTGGGGGAGAAATCCCAAGTATACTCACTCTAGGGTGGCATAACTCTTGGTTGTCCGTTGGGTGAGAAAGCCCAAGTATACTCACTCTGGGGCCACAAAACTTCTGGTCGTCCATGGGGTGAGAAATCCACAAGGTAGCTATGGGGAAATGTCATGCCTCAGAATGGGCTTCCCACTCAATCATACCAAAGTTATACCTCTAATTTACTTTAATAAGGCACCACAATGAGAGTGATGTTCGAGCTCTATGAGGCAAGCAAAACTTCGTATGGTTGAAACTCATAGACATTGTTAATGCAAGATAGTGTAATGATTGTTCAAAGGGATTTTTCTTAATTTGTGCAAGGTCTCATCTTAGGGAACATCATGCTTAATGTTTCCAAGAGAGGATGTGTCAAAAGAAGTATCACTCTCTTGGAGGGAATCAATCCCAATGACACCACTAAGAGAAGGGTGCATTGCAAGAAGAAAGAAATCTCACAATGAAATGTGAGTGGTGATGTATGCCCCCACTTTAAAGTAGTTGCAAACACCATGATTGTGATAAATTACTTTAAAGTAGAAAATAAGGACATGAGAGCTTACTTGGAAGGCCCTATGCTAATTCATATGTGTCCGATAAGCTACATCATGAAAAGGTAGTATGTCACAAGCAAGCCAACTTAAGGCATTTCCTCTACATCCATTGCTTGCTCTTATATGTTTATGAAGAGTTAACAACTAGCCAAAAGAGTTAATGACAAGTGACATATGAGGACAAGGCTATTAAAACCCTTACCCCCAATAAGTGCAGGACAAAGGTGAGCTGAAATGATTAATGAAATGTAAGCGAGAGTGAAAATCAATATGAATTAGAGTAATTTGGTGCCCCCACATAGGGAAGCATACCAAATTCCTTAAGATGTTGTATTTTACTAGTCAAAGCCTTACATTCATTAGTGGAATGACCATGACCTCTATGATAGGCACATAATGAAGTCTTGTAATAGCATTTCTTATGAGTTCCTTGAGGGAGGGTGATCAAGTGATCTTGGAGGAGTCTTGACAAGATACCCTCTCAAGATCAATGCTAGAAGGTGGTCTTGTAGTTGATGACAAAGATACATCTTTCATAGTATTAGTTGTCATACCTATGCAAGACCCTTTAGATTGTGATATTTTGTTACTCACATAGGAGGAGGTAAAATCTAACAAATGCAAAGTATTGGTGTCTTGTGAGATGACATTGACATTAAGCAAAGGGTTTGTTGTTTGTGACATATTATGTAAAGGATAATGTTCAAGACCACTAGTCTCGAGCAGTTCAAGATGGAAAATTGTTAAGGATGATTTAGGAGTATGTTGTATGAGATTTTTGATGTTGAGTGAAGTCTTGGAAATCTCTATCAAAGGAAAATAACCAAGACCATGAGTGGTTTGTTGTGTGATAGGGTCCATAGGGTTGCAGATACCTTGTTTGTGAGCACCACATCCTTTTCCACTATATCCAAGTTGTTTCACTAGTTCATAACCACGTCCATAGCTTTTTCATTGCTTTTGGATTGGGTGATTGTTCATGATTAAGTTCTTCAAATTTTGTTGTGTAATTCACTTCTTTTTCTAAAGTGGTTGAGGTGGATGCTTTCAAAAGGTCGTCTGAAGTTTGTGTTGAAATTATTGTTTTTTATTTTCCCTTATTTGAATCTTTGTGGATGATTTTGTACTCACCCATGAAGTCATGTTTGAAATATAAGGGAACCCAATCATCTTCTGATAGCATCATGAATTTTTCAATGTGTTATTGTTTGTCTTTTTGTTGAACGGGTTCCACTTGTGTGGTTGGTGTTAATGTGTTCAAGGGGTTCTCTTTGGTTTTCTCAAGTTGCAAGATACTATAAGGCTCAAGATCAGAGTCGAGTATGCACACTTTGTTGTTGTAGATGTATTTCATTTTTTGATGAAGAGTGGAAGTTAAACCATTCATTACATGAATTCACGGCCTACCAAGAAGAAGGTTATATGAAAGATCATGAAGAATAACCTAAATCTATGTGTTTAATGTGACTTCTCCAACTGTAATAGGCAAATTGATCACTCCAAGCAATGTCTTTTCGACATTATCAAATCCATTAATAGATAAACATTTGGGTTGAATTTTTGACTTATCCACATGAAGCCTATCCAAAATGTTTATGCTACACATGTTAAGGGTTGAGCCATTGTCAACAAGGGTTCACTTTATCACTATCCGATTGTATTGAGAAATGATCATGAAAGCTTCATTTTATTTTTGCATTTCCAAAGGGAGTTCACTTTGGTGGAAAATAATGTCATCATTTATTCCTTGGATCATGGCTTCTATGTCAGTTGGTTGCACATTAGAAGGGATAGGAACTTGTTGCAAGGTTGCTTGGATCATGTTGTGATAGTGAGGGGGCACTTGCATAAGTTCCCATAAGGATATCTTAGCAGGAGTATTCATTAGTTGTTCAACAATATTGTAATCCTAAATGTGTGAATTTAGTCAAGGATCTCTAGGAAATATAGGATTTGGAAAAGGTAAGGGTTTTGGTGTGGGTTTTTGCGGTTGTGGATTATTTCTAGTGTTGTATGTATGAGAAACGGTATTATGACTCAGTTGTTGCAACACATTATTTTGAGGTGGGTAGAGGGTGAATTCAGGTTTGTGTTGAGTGTGTTTGTGTGAAGGGGGATAAAGGATGAGTTGAGGTTGAATAATATTAACATCCCTTGGTGAATGAGAGTCTGCCTCATTTTTGAAGGGCATAATATCATTATTGTCAATGTTATCTTTGTCTTGGATCATAATATCCTCCCTAGAAGGAGAGTTCTTAGGAGAAAAAAAAACCACATTTTTGTGACAATTAAGGCTTGGTTCATCCAAAATAACTTCATCACGACTAAGGGGTTATGAATGGTTGAATTTGTTTGATTATTGATAGTGGAGGGATTAGGAGAAGCCTTTATTTGACAGTCATGTTTCGGCAAGGTCTCATTCTCTTGTGCCATAATATCAACCCTAAGAGGAGAGTTAATATGTTCATCACATGTCATAATTGGATTTGGCAAGATAGCTTCATCACTCATAGGAGAGGCATCAAGATAATGATAACTATGATTGTCAAATACATTATCCCAAATGGGAGGAGCATGAGGGAAGGGAGGATCAAGGGTTTCATGATGCGTAATAGGGATGTTTTATAACACCAACCTATCCTCTTTATATCGAGGAGGGATATTAGGACATGGACAAGTTTGATTGTCATGGTTATGGAGACTAGGTAAGGTGATATGTAGAAGTGTGTCTATAATCGTATGTTCTTGTTGTCTCACATAGTCCAAAGGGGAATGAGGAGATGGAAAATCAAGGCTTGTAACTTCCTTCACTAAGATACCTTCATCAATAATAGGAGAGGTATCAAGAGAAAACCAAGCATGTGTGTTATGATTGTCTACACCTCCATTAACACCAATGGGTAATTGAATGGTTTGGTCAAAGCTATGTTCCTCATAGTTGTAATCAAAATCAAACTCATAAGAGGGGATATTATGCTTATAAAATATATGTAACTTAATCAAATCCAAGACACATTTTGTGAAAAAGAACATGCTATGCAAAATTAAATAGAGTTCAATGCTATTTTATGATGTAAAACAAAGTAATTTGTTGATTATGTTATGGACCAATGAAAATGTGAAATTTAGAAATGAATGAAATGAGCTACTATAAGCTAGATCTAATGAAATGCATGTTACAAAAACTCAACTAATTGATACAAGAAGGTAATGGCACCAAACAAAAGCTTAAAAACATGGTTTCAATTATGTAGAGGGCAGTTTTAGGGGTGAAAAGGGACTGATTCGCCCAAGGTGGAAAATGAGTCCCAGTATGGACTCTTTTCAAAAGTTTCAAAAAAATTTGAGTGATTTTTGTGTTTTCCAAGTTATATGATGTAGACCTAAGTTAAAAATGTAGAATTTCAAAAAATTTAAATGAATTTAGATGCCAAAAATGCAACCTAAATGCACTTTTTATGAATGCAAAAATTGAAACCTAGCATGCAAATGAATCCATGCAAACTCTAATGCAAGATCAATGCAAGGCTAGATCTATGATGATGGACACCAAATCAAAAAATTATTCAAAAGGTAGGTTCACCAAAATGAACCATGGATTTTGATGGTTAGGAATGCTATGTCTCTTTTTCTCAATTAGGGTCTTTCACCTAAAGGAAAGAGATAGATCCCACACCACAAATATAGGTGTGTTCGCTCGAATTAAGGAATGTATGATTGAATTATGACTAAATGCAATGATCTAAATGTAGCTAAGTCATGAAATTGATTGATTAATAATGAAAAAATAATGAAATATGTAATGTTATAAAACACATTGTGATATGCAAAAAACACCTAGAAATGAATGTAAATTGCAATATGAATGGATAGTGTTGTTTTATGGACTTCTCTTGCACTTTTAGGATCTTCCACCTAAAAGAAGAGAGATAGAACACCAAAATTGAGGTGGTTCACTCGAATTGAGGAATGCGTGATTGAATTATGACTAAATGCAATGATCTAAATGTGACTAAGTGATGGAATTGATTGATTAATAATGTAAAACTAATGAAATATGCAATGTTTGAAAACACATTGTGATATACATAAAACACCTAGAAATGAATGTAAATTGCAATAGGAATGGATGAAACTGAAAGTATGTACCTGAGATATTGATGAAGACTGGAATTAACTTCTAGAATTTTATTTATCCTAATTTTTAGGCTTGGTGGGAGTCATTCGCCATTCTAGGAGAATTAGTCACAGTTCTATGAAATTGTTCCGGAGCCCATTTCTGACAAATGGGTATCTAAAAATGCAAAAAACCAAAATTAGGCCTAGAAGTGGGACTCATTCGCCACCCATGGTGAATGAGTCCACTTTTGAATTTTTGAAGATTCAAAAGTGGAAACAGGAGCCTTTGGTCTACACTTTCTACCTCTTTAGGGGTTTGGTTTTGAAACTATTAAATTTAGGCCTAAAAGTGACTTTTTGTTGATATTTTTCCTTGGTCAATAGGAAGGTTTCTTCAACAACTTTACAAATTGACTGTCAATTATTTCCAAGTCCACAAGATACCTAAATCTACAAACAAACAAGACAAGAGAGAGAAATGTTGAATGTTAGGGCATGTTTCTAGGTAATTAAACCAAATGAAGAAAGAATGTAATGAAGCATGCAATAATGAGGTTATTACCTTTCCATGATGATTGATCTTGAATTTATACAGCAAAACATGAAGAATCTTCGCTTGAATATCTAGAAATTGCTATCTAAATGACTTGAAATGATGAAACCCTAACTTGCTTGACTTAAGATGGAAGAATGATGGATGAATAATGAAGAATGGTTATGATTTAGGGTTTAGAGACTTGATTTTATAGGAAATTCACCTAATTTACCTATAATTGGATCCCTAAGGCTGACATGAAAAATAAAACTTAAATTCCAAAATTTCCCACTCAAAAGTAAAAACTAGGCCAAATGGGACTCATTTGCCACCTTGGATGAATTAGTCCCACTCGAAAAGGACTCATTCTCCACAAGTGGTGAATTAGTCCCAGTGGCACCCATTTTCCAACTAAGATGCTAGGAAATAAGAAAATGAGGTTTATATGGTGACTTTGTTAGGCATTTCATCAAATATTGCCTCAGGATGCACAATATGGGGTAATAAGGGCTTATTAATGATGATTTAAAGGTCAATTAGGGCTTGGAAAAAAAGTCAATGTGAAAGTATTATTAAATACACTTTGCAACACTAAAATAAGGTCCACAGAACTTAGAAAGGAACAAGAACGAATGTGAATGTGCAGAACACTTTAGAACACTAGGTTAAAGTTAAGTTTATTTTACAAGCCTTCTAGATTGATGTAATAATGTAATTAAATACACTTTATAATGTTGAATTAAGGGTAGAATGGTTCATTAATTCTATAAAAGTGTGAAAGTCAATTACAACACTTTACAAAACCTTCACAAGGCATCAATAAATTCATTTTAAAAGGGTCCAAGACCTAGTGTGGATGTGGAAAACACCTCACAACACCAAATCAAGGCCTCATTAAGTCTAATTTATCATGAATTATTCCCATGTCAAGCAATTTGCCTTTTTTCTATGGTACAATATAACTCCTTTGCAAGAAAAAATTAGTAATAGTTCCTATTTATATATATACATGCATGTACATGTACACCTTTAAGAACATTCATATAAGTGTGTGGCACCCCCTAGTCTAGCACTTGGAAGTTTGTATATAGTGTAAACATGAGCTTCGTGGTTTTCTTTCCCATTAGTATTATTTTAGGATCAACATGTGTAATTTAGGTTGAAACATCAAAAGTATGCTATTTTTTTAATAAAAATAATGTAAATAAAAGGAACTTATATGAGCTTAAAGGATGGTTGTTTCCCCTTTCACGGACTCCCCTCATGGCGCAAATATGGAGGATCTCATTGAGGTTTTGAAGTTAGGGTTTTCTTTTTCTATACTACCAAACTCCTTTCTTCTCACCAAATTACAAAGGTGAAGTCAAGGTGGATCATGGAGAGAGTTTAATGGTTGTTGCATTATCTTTTCATAACAAGCAGGAAGTATATTGGAAACGGCTATGGATTTTGGTGTTATACCTACCAATCATTTTTTCTTGAGACCACATTCTTCATTTCATGCATCCTCTCCATCTTAGGGTCATCCTCTCAAAAAAATCCTACCTCGTATGCTTCTTATCCCTTTATTCCTTCAATGGAGGCCCTTAGTCTTTTTCAAAGCTCCCACTTCTTCCAATCCCAATTTCCTAAAACTTTCAATAGACTTTCAACATACATTTTGACCTAACCCATGTTCAATATTTGGTAGCTCCCAATAGATACATCAAGCTTGAGATCACTCTCCTCTTCAATTATCCTCCCTTTCCCTTCCATTCCCATGTAATTTCTTCTCACATCTCTCTGATCTCCTCTCTTCTATAGATGATTTTGTTATTTCTCCATTTTTTTCCCCCCACACCTATCACTTTGTGTTCCCTCTCCTTTTTTCCTTTGCAGGAAAGGAGGATGTTGGCAATGCTTGGTTGCAATTTATTTTCCTCTACTCCCTCCTACATGATTTTGGTGCCCTCCATTCCATTTTGCTCAAATGCCTCTTTAATAAGCCTATCAATTGTAGACTGACTTCTTTTTCATGCCCAATTGAATTTCATCCTTGGACAACTCTTAATAGGGATGTCATTCCCTTGGTAAATGAATGCCATTGAACCCCCCTCAAGGTTCTACTTCTCAAATTTTTCTCCCTATAACATGTGTGTCTCCAGTCAAGGGGTTGTGGGGATTTTAAAATTTTTCTTGCATGCTAGCTTTTCCCATGTGACATGTCATTTCCCCCCTTTCCATTCATCTGCACCATGCTTCTTTGACTGCACCACTTCTCCAAACACCTGCACCATGCCCATTTTATTATTTTTGTCAGCCTCCTTAGTCAAGTCCTTGCCTTCATCTCATCTTCTTCTCAACTTAATTCACACACATCAAGCCCTTAACATGGCCCATACCTCATTAATTTTAGCTACAGTAACAACCAATTCCCACATGAAATTGTCCTCTTGATTAGGATTGTGACAAGGTTGTTTTATCGAGTGGAGAGTGCAAGATGGTCAAAGGAGTTATGCTTCTTGCTAAGGGTACTCATATTGGAAATTTTTTTAGGCTAGATGGATTCACAATTTAATTTAATAGTTTTTCAATTTCTTGTGATAAAGAGATAATTTACCTTCACCATTAGAACCAACAAAAAATAATTATGTTGTGTCTACTTCTAATTTTCATGATTTCTAAGAACCTAATTTTTTGCATGCTTTGTAGACTAAGCTATGAGTAGAGAAAATACATTTATGACACCAAAGTATGGGTGGTATATATTAGAATGATTGAAGGAGTCTAGAAAATAGAAAAACCTTGCTAAGGGGTCAAATAGTTGTAATGATGAGTTGAATTTATTAGACATTCTATATATAAAAAATAAAGCTATTTTTAATACTCTAATTCTCATAAATCATCTAGGGTGTTGGATTTGATCAACTATAATGTATTGAAACCTATTAATTTTCCTTTTTAAAAAAAATATGTATATGAGGTTTCTTTTAGTGATGATTATAGTAGGAAATTAATATATTTATTTTCAACTAAATTTAAATTCTTCAGTTTCCTTAAAAAAATTAAATCTTTTGTAGAGAATGAAGCTCATAGGAAGATTAAGATTTTAAGGACTAATATTAGTGGTGAGTTTTTTTTAGTATATTTTGAAATATTCTATGGCAACCTTGGTATGCAAATATATAAGAAAAATTTATAAACACTTAAGATCAGATTGTGAGCTATCAAGTATCAACATCTGGTAGCAATTACTTCTATGCTAAGGTAGTGTTTTCCTCTTTTGACGACTATATAAGGAGGGAAATGACACAATGAGGGGCTAGATTCCAAGTTATAGTTTTTTTTGTTTAAAAGAAAAGTTTCTTTAGTTTTCTTAGGGTTTTAGAATTATTTTCAGAAGCAAAGTTGTTGAACAATATTTCTTGGCATGTTATATCTATTAAGGTTTAAACTATTGTTGGATTGGCATCCGACCTATATTTCAAAGTTCATTTAATATTTAAAAGCACAAATTATTGAGGAGAAATTGTTGAGAATGTGCATGTATGGAATTTTTCCAGCTTTCTTTCTTTATATTATCATTTTGAATGAAACATTGTGTCTTGCAAGCTAAATATGGATAGTTTAAATATGTGATTTCCATGTTGTATGCTCATATGGTAGAGTAGTAGCTTAAGAAAACTTGACTATGTCATTGGAATTCTCTATTATTCTAAAAGTTTTTTTGTTATGCTATACTATATCAAGAGGAAGAGTTCATGTGATTTCTGAGATACTGTTCTATTACTCATAAGAAATATATATGTTTGATTAGACCTTAATGAAAGCTACCTGTAAAAAGATTTGAAAGTCTACACTATGCTTGAAGTTAGCCTTTGTTGTTTGTTCTCTTTCCAACAATGAAGGGTTGTGGCATTCTGTGTCTAATTATATCACTCATAGGAATGATTTGGGTTTGAAATGTTGTTAAATCTTTGGCACATCACCTTTTATTTTTCATTTTTACATTTCCTTCTCCCCTTATCTCGAAACCACAAAGAATAGCCAACTTTCTATAAACATCTAAAAGGTATTCAGTGAGATGCAATTTGTCCCCCACTCGCTGAATTTCCCATAAGACTGTCAGAGAGGTGCAAGCTTTGATGATCCACTATTATTTTTCTGGCATTCCTGGTGGGACAAGAATTTTTCCAATCACTTGATTAGAAGTCAAAAATATTTCTTGAATCATACTAAGGAAGGAAACTAGAATTTTCATGCCAAGAGCCCAAACAAGAGCATCTTCAAGAGGTCACTTCCAGTACTCTTAGTTACCTAGCTCAGTACCTAAAAGGAGAATAATTACAGGTTCTCTATCACATGTAAGGAGTAATAGAGAAAGAAGTAAGAGCCTAGCCTTCATAGTGTTATCTACTCCACCTAGAGGATTAAATTTTCAATTAAGATTACATGTATATCTGATTCATAGGAATCTCTTCTCCATGGCTCAAGTACCTCCCCCTGCTCCTAGAAATTTCATAACATGGGATATTGGTAGTCTGCTACAACCACCCACATCCCTAGATGTATGGCTTGCGATACCCATGAATGCTCTCAAGGATATCCCAAAATTCTCCATAGAAGACTTCAAAATCCCTTCCAAGCACCTTCAAAATATAGTGGAAGTATGTAGAGTACATAATATAGCAGAGGAAAATATTGCTTTGAGGCTGTTAACCACCTCTTTCAAGGGGAAGGCCCATGATTGGTAAAGATCTTTAGCCTCAGGCTCTATCATCTCTTGGGATCAGCTTGGAGAGTAATTTTTCAAACATTTCTCAGAGAAAGGAGACCATTCTTCATTGACATAGCATCTAACTACTATAAAGAGAGCTCTACAGGAAGCCATGAGTGACTTCAAAACCATATTTCACAAGACTTGGTAAAGGATCTTTGCGACTGCTCTACCCCAAGCTGATATGGAATTCATTTTCTATCTAAAGGATTTTAGTTTAGACATTGCAGTTATGATAACATCCATGGGAGGAGACATCTTTCCCAACACATATGAGGTGGTGGTGTGTGCAGAAAATAGTTTTATTGATGCTAGGAAGCTCCCACCACAACCCCCTATGCCTATGTTCATGGAACTCTATGGAACATCTCAAGAAGAAGCTTCTCCAAGCACTTTCACTACAAAATTGACGTTAGGAATGTCGTAGTACATGTACATGTATCTCGCTACACAAAGTAGCATGTCAGACTCCAACTCAGTCATGATAGATATTAACAACATGAAGAGTCTCATGTGAACTTTTTCTAATGAGCTGGTTATCATCAAATGGTAGCAAGTGACACATCCAAAGCTGAGCACTCAGACCTATGATAGAAGTAGGCCATCTTATCAACAAAAAACATACTAGGGGTTTTCCCAAAGAGGAGGCTAACAAATGACATCCAAAAACTAGATAGTTCTAGTCACCATGCCGCTTTAGACGATAAAAGATAGCCAGAGTAGAGAAATAATCCCAGGCCAAAACAATTTGGTGGAAGAGAAGAACATATGGTATTTCCCATGCAGTTATAGCCATCTTCCGTAAAAAATTTCTAGGGGAAATATGAAACAAAAGATAGTGGAACAAAGAAGCAAAGGTGTGCTCCTAAGTGTAGATGAACACGAGTCTTCCAAAATGGAGGATACTCATTTTAGAGTACATATGCAAGGGATGTATCTAGAGCAAGAGCTAGATATTGCACCTAATAGGCTTTGTTTTATTGGATGGAAGAAGAAGACACAGTGTTTGCAAATGAAGCTCCAATGATTTACGCTCTGCAAGTACAGTCAAATTACAACATGAGGTCTAAAAGGAGGCTCACAGTGTAGAGAGTATGTGCAACAACCTTTGCCATGTCCACAACTATGTCAACCACCATCACAAGAGAAGTATTTTTCACCACCTATCATATAACCTATCATGTAGCCACATAATCTACCATTTCCCAAGAAAGAGATGACTAAAATGCCAAGCACAATCATGTGAAATGTTTTCTTCCAAAAAAAAGGGAAATACCACCATGTAAGCCCAAGGCCCAAACAATCGGGATGCTTAATGTGGTGGAGCAATTGAAGAAGGAACCTCACCAATGTATCATTGTGGGATGTCATATCTATTCTCAAACAAAAGAATCTACTTTGAGAAGCATTGAAGAAAGAAGAGAAAATGTCTCGGACAGGAGTAGCTCTGATATGCGATCAAAGAAAAGACAAGGTACGCACATCAGAACCTCAAGCTCCAAAAGCTACAACATATGCAAATGACATGGACAATGCAAAGGAGAAAGAGGTAAGCAAGAAAAATCCCACATCTTTATTTTAAACACTTATTTTGTGAGATAAAATTTTACATAATAATATGATTGCTTTAGGAGCCAATACAATTGTCATGCCAAAACAAGTGGCAGATGATTTAAAGCTTAAGCATGAGCCCCTTGAAAAAGGAATCATGCAACTAGATGGGAAGAAGGTTCTGACCGTTGGTTAGATAAAAGATTTGTCTTGAACCCTTTGCTCCTATGCAAGCCAAATAGTCATGTAGGAAGTAGTAGTGATAGAATTCCTCTAGTCTTTGGAATGTGTCTTTCAAGAGATTTCACTACAAAGCACAAAAGATACTTGGCACTTGACTTGTCCCACCTGATAGTGAGAACCAAGTACATGGTGAAGATGAAGATTCTTTTTGAATCTTTACATCACGAACACATTGCCAACAATGCAGTCCTATGCTTTGAAGCCATGCAAACTTCCATCTCTCAAAAGGAAAAATATTGCATATAAATGATAGAAGATGAAGAGGATACAAGTGAGTGGACTCCTAAGGAAGAAGTTTTCCTCAACTAGTTCATTGATTATGATCCATTCAAAAAATTAGATACAATAGGGCTAGGAACCTATATAATTTTTGATGGAGATCAATTTTTTTGGAAACAAATGAAGGATCAAGAAAAATCTGATGACCCATCTGATAATCATCTATGGACCCTATATTTTGATGGTGCCAAGTGTAAAGCTAGCTCCAGAGCAGGTGTCCAATTACTATCTTTGATGGGATTTGAAACTCTCAGAGCTTACCATTTTCTATTCTCATGCTTGAATAATGATGTCAAATATGAAGCCTTGGTCAATGGTCTAATCCTTGCACAAAGAATGGGTATAAAAAGAGTGCAAGCTTTCAAAGATTCAGAGCTGGTGGTCAGCTAAGTTCATAGTTAAGCAAATATAAAGAACACTAGAATGAAGTTGTATAGATATTGAATTTGGGACCTGATCGAGAGTTTGAAAGCATTCAACATACAAGTTAATCCCTAATCTCATAACAATGTTGTTGATTAGATGGCATCTGTTGGGTCACAATTTGAACCAGTTTCTGACTTGACCAAGCAAAATGTAGTGAAAGTTATCATTTGACCCTCAATTCTTGATAATGATGAAAATTGGCAAGTTTTAGATGACAACACTCAGACTGCTACCTTCATACAAAATGGAGGAATGATTCTTGAATACTCACCCCAAGGAGTAGAATTTCTCGAAGGGTAGGTCATCCAATTAAAAGGGAAAAATATTCCTAGAGGGTTGATTTCCCTTGAGATCCTTTTTGACTATGATGATATGGAAAGTGAACATTCACTGCAGCTGAAAGAGATTATGAAGAGCTTGATGTTCGAAGTGGAAAAAAGTTGAAAATTGGAAAGGAAATTCCATGGAAAGATAAAGAAAGATTAAGGGATATGTTCTATGAGTGTGATGGAGCTATGGCTTGGACCTATGATGATCTTAGAGGTTATGACCCGAGTATAATCCAGCATACCATTGACTTGGAGGAAGTGTCCAAGCCCATTCGATAGAAGAAAAGGCAAGTCAGCCTAAAGGTTGAAGCCTTGATGGCAGAGGAGCTCACCAAGTTGGTTTAGTCAAGAATCATACATCTAATCATACATTCCACCCAGGTGTCAAATTTGGTACCTTTCTAAAAGAAGAATAATGACATTAGACTTTGCATCAATTTATAAGACTTTTATAAGGCCTCACTGAAGGACCATTACCCCTTTCCATCAATGGAGAAAATTCTATAGAAAGTAGCCAGATCTAAAATGTTCTCATTGCTTGATGGTTTCTCAGGATATAACTAGGCATAGGTAAAGGAGAGAGACCAACACAAGATGACATTTACCACTAAGTGGGGAATGTTCACATATGCCAAGATGTCGTTTGGACTATCAAATGCTAGTGCAAATTTTCCATGAGAAATGGATATTGCTTTTATAGGTTTAATCAACTTGATTATTTTGATATATCTAGATGACTTAACAGTCTTTTCAAAATCAAAAGATGATCATTTCAATCATCTAAAAAAGGTTTTCTAGAAATTCCAATAGTTTAGGATTGCCTTAAATCCCAAAAAATATTTCTTTCGAGTGCCTCAAGGTAAGCTACTTGGCTTTGTAGTATCTAAAGGGGGAATAGCAATAGATCCTGAAAGGGTTAGATCTATAATGGAATTACCCCTACCTATAAACTAGAAAGGACTCTAGTAATTTTTAGGGAAAATCAATTTCATTTGTAGGTTCATTTTGGACTTCATGAGTATTGTGAGGCCTATTACACTAATTCTTAAGAAGAATATGTTGTTTGAGTGGACCCTCAAAGGAAAAGAAGCTTTTGATCAAATACAGATAGTGATTTTTGTTGCTTCGGTCTTACCTAATCAAAAAAATTCCAAAGATTTCCTACTTTATGTATACAATGGTTAGGATAGTATAGCTTCGGTGCTTACTCAGAAAGGTAATCAAAATGATGGAGAACATCCTATTGCATTCCATTCAAGAACCTTGAAAGGTTATGAGGTTAGGTATAAATTTGTAGAAAAGTAAGCTTTTTCCATAGTTAATAGTTTAAAAAAGTTCTTACACTTGGTCTCGGCTAACAACATCATTATCCTTGTAGCACATCCAATTGTGTGGGAATACATCACAAAAGGTGAGATCACTCAAAAAAGAGAAAATTGGATCACTAAGATCCTAGAATATGATGTGGACATCAGACCAACCAAGTTGGTTTAGGGAAGAGGTTTGTGCTAATGCATTGCACAAGAAATGAGTCTTGTGGTTGAAAAGGAGACTGATCAATTCTACTCAAACCAATTCGAATCTAAAGAATCTTGGGTTGTTGATCAGATGTAGTATATGAACAAAGGGTACTACCCGACTAACCTTTCACTTCACAAAAGGAGATACTATCGATTGCAAGGTTCTAGGTATGTATTAATTGAGGGTCTACTATTTAAGAAAAATTATGATGATGTACTACTCCGTTGTCTCGACAATCTATAGGCAAAAAGAGTCCTTAAAAAATTTCATCATAGTACAGAGGGTGGACATTTTTCTGCCAAGACTACCACTTTAAAGATAATGTGAGTAGGATATTTTTGGCCCTCTGTGTTTACTGAAGCACATCGTCTGGTATAGAAGTGTAACAGTGCCAATATTTTGTTGTCAAAAGGAAGAATGTATCTTTACCCCTAAGTCTGATTGTAACCGAAGAACCCTTTTCCCAATGGGGTTTGGATTTTATTGGCACGATAAATCCTATTTCTAGTGTTGGACACAAGTGGATCCTCATGACAATTGATTACTTTACAAGGTGGATGGAGGAAGTAGGTCTAAAGAATGCAACATAAGCATAAATTGTTAATATCCTTGAAGAGATAGTGGCTAGATTTGGTCTACCCAAGACCATCATATCTAACAATGCCTAAGCTTTTGTTGGGTCAAGGATGTTATATTTCGCTACCAGATATGGGATTTTCCTTAAAAATTCATCAAATTACTACTCGCAAGGGAATAGGTTAGCAGAGTCCACCAACAAAAACCTAATTAGGTTAATCAAATGCATTGGGTTAGAATGACAAAGAGATTGGCACAAGAATTTACAAGCTACTATGTGGGTGGACTGAATTACTCCCAAGCAGATTTTTAAGACCTCCGCTTATGATTTGGTGTACGAAAAAGAGGTGGTGATACCCATTTCCATAGAAATTCCTTCTTTACAACTACTGAAATCCCTGGAGATTGAAGAAAATGGTGGAATGGAAGTACAGTTGACAAAACTCCTCAAACTAGAGTAAGACAGAGAGAAGGCTCATGGAGCCACGATCAATTGTTAGTAGACAGTCAAACGATTGTTTGAAAAAATGACTTCCAACCTAGAATTCAAATAAGGGAGCTTATTACTAAAGTACAATGGACATACTACAAAAGTAGGGCAACACACAAAATTTGAAGCACTGTTAAAAGGACCTTTTTGAATCAGCGCATGGAAAGAAAAGAACACGTATGAGCTTGAAGATATGAAAGGAAATGCTTTAGATATACCCATGAATGGTATTTATCTGAATATTTCTCATTAAAATGAATAGTTCTTTAAAAAAAATTATCAGTTATATACCATATGTATATTTTTTGTAAATATTTCAAAATTTTGAGAATAAAATAACCTAAGAATAACATAGAAGAGGTAAAAGCTTGCATTATATTATATTTATCTAAAATTTTACATATAATGCAAGACTGAGGCTTAGTTTTAAACATAAGGATCTCTCAAGCAAACCCAAAAGGAGTTATGGAGCCAAAAGATCCAAAAGGGAGGAAATGTGCAGAAATAGTCATAAAAAGGCCTCCAACCATTGCTCAGGAAGTCGTAAAGGCTCGTTATTGGGTCTTCCTTCTTCTTCCTATTATTTTCTTATTCTTCTCCTTGTTTTTTAGGTTGCAAAAGGGGGGGTGCTAAAAAATCAACGGACATGAACTCCACGAAATAGGCTCAAGGCCTACTCATTGCGACTCTACACCAAGAAGTTGAAGTGCTTCCTCCAGGCCAGTATCAAATCCTACTCAATGTTGTACTCCTGCAGAATAAAAATGGCCACTGGCTAAGAAGAGCAATAGTGCGTCTCAACATCCATGGTGGAAGGGAAACCAAGGTACATGTATGCCAAATTCCATGTGCCTACGGAGGTCCATAGTACTTGGGATACAAACACCGGGTATAACCACTTGCACTATCTCACCAAGCTCTTCCATCAGCGAGGTGTCAAATATATCATTGCACAATTCAACTATCATAGGCTTGGACACATTCAAGTCTAGCAGATATTCCATGAAGTGGGAAAGCACATTGTAGTTGTTCTAAATTTGGTTCTTGTCAGTGATGAATTTTGTGCCGACTACCCACTTAAGCACAGTCATGATGAGGTGGTCACATTTTTTCACCATATGCTTGATTCAATCACTAGTGACCTCTCCTGCAAAGTAGTGTTGCGGTCTCTATGGAGGGAGCCAAATAGGGGTACCTAAGCCAACAGACATTCTGATAAAGTAGTGAATTTTTGCAAAATGGAAATAAATAGAAGGCTAGCTAACTTGAGATAATATATGTTCAAACGAATGTTGTAAAAGGTGGCATAGCTATATATAGAAAAGGGGAGCCAACAAACTCAACCAACGGGATCTCTATGTTTTGCGGGATGAAAATGAATTTTTTTAAGAAAAAATAGAGTAAGGTAGAAAATCATATAGAGGATCTGTTAAAATTCCTTGAGAAATAAATTTGGGCATTGGGAGTAAATGCTCTCATACGCTGATTGTTGACATGTTTCCTTCACCATTGTCAATTCCAACCAACTATTAATGAGAAAGGATGTGGGTTAATGCCCTAAAACTTTGACAAATTAATGGTCATGTATTTTCAAGAAGTAGCTTGTATCACTTGAGCACATTTCATATGATGAAAAGCATGCTTTTCAAGGCAATGAGTTCATTTGATTAAGAGATAGTAGAAGGAATGTACTAATTACATCCTCATGGCATTTTGGGCATTCATGAGGGATACAAATCTCTAATGCACACGTATCACCTCGGTGGTAGTATTTGATGGTCCAAAAGTAATAGCATTGTCTTAAATACATGTACAAGCAAGAGAATTAATTGCACTCAAAAGTTGGTTTTCCTCTTGAAGCAAAAGGAAAGTTGTCTTTTTCATTAAGGAATTCTCTGCAACTTCTTGATACAGTCATGGCGAAACCCTCAACATCTGGAAGATGAGCTACAAATTCAGTTCAATGACCTAGCTATGACAATGTTTTTGCATGGAAGTTGTTCGCCAACACCCCAGTAGTGGAGGAGCGACCTTTTGAATTCTGCAAGGAGGTGCCAGTTGATAAGCCTATAAAAAGAGAGGTAGTGCAAGATATCGTCGACAATGTTTTTGACCCCAAGTTGTCAGCTAATCCTAAAAATCTTAGAGAAGGTGTGTTTTAGAGAAAAGAAAGGTATGATATGACCAAGGGTTTTGTGCTTCGGCTCTAGGATTTTAGTTTTCCATAGTTCAAGTTGCTCACTGTGCATCCATGCTCAGAGTTAGTCGATGCATGTGCCACAAGATTCGATGAGGTAACAAGGGTCATTCAGAATGGTAGGATTAGGGTTATTTTTCTTACTAAAGCCATATGGGACATGTTGTACATCCCTACACCCTAGTACGCAGAGATTTTTGATGAAGAAAAGATGGATCTCTTTGGGAAAGAAATGGCCAAAAGAATATTTTTTTATGAAGACGAAGCAAAGGAGCAGCTGGATAGAGGTCATCTTCCCTTTCCTCCATTATACAAGAAATTCAAGAGGGATACACAATTAGTGTTCTCAATATTGGTCTAGACTTTTCTTCTTGATGACAATGCTTAGGTTCTTACTTCTCAGTTTGGCCTAGCCTTTGCACTAAAAAGAGAGAAGAACCAAAGGAATTATGATTTTTCCAAAGTAATAGTTGGAAACATGTTGAACTAGTTGAAGAATTATAGAACTGATTCCAAATTAATGTATTCTTATTTCTTGGTTCATTTGGTTTGACATCAGAATCATGAATGGCTGGGGAGAAATGTACTAGCATCTAGGCTGGATGAAAGAGGCTATCTTTAGCCAGTTTCTGTGTGGACCCATGTACTTTCTAGAATAAGGAAATATTATTGGTTTGTGGATTACTTGTTGAGTCCAGTGGTTCAAGAATTTTTTCCTTGCCCTATTGGCCATTTCTCTCCTGAGGCCCTACAATGGATGAGAATCTTTCCAAACCCAGTGGATTATCTCCTAGGTGCAGACTTCACATTTATCAAATTCCACGACTTTCCTGATGAGTCTTTTTGACTCCCCAGATTTGTGACAGACAGAGTCTTCGCATTGGAGGCTTTCTATAAGGTGACCATTGTTGACAAGATCTATGGTGTAGGAAGAAACAAAATGAAGTTATATCTGCTTCCCCTCAATATTCCTAATAGTTGAGTATCATTGTTGAAGTAATTTTTGAGGATGAGCTCTGGGATCTATTGGAAACCTTAGGCTTGGTCCTCATCTGCAATAAGTGGGACTATAACATATAAGGACTTTATAGTGTGTAACATGTTGAGCGGGAATACTTTGAGAGAAGGAAGAATCTGACTCAAGAAAGTGAAGAAGTGTACATTTATTTGACACACATTCCTTTCAAATGCCCAAGGTGGCTGAGCTTCTACATACCAAAGATACAGTATTATAGGAACCTTCTTATAAACAAATATATTAATACACAACTAAAGAAAAGGGGTTGGTCAAAAAGAAAGAAGGTAGACTTATGGAGGTTCCAATAGGAGCTATAGTGCCTCACCCTTCCTATCAGACAATTCCCACAAGATGATGAGTTCGAGGAGATTTATGATAAGTAGGCCAACACTGATAACAACAATCTAGAGACTATCCATGAAATTGATGAGGAACAAGTTTTATGTCGAGCTTCCTAACCTTGAGAATCTGACAGTCAGAGGGATTCAAAGTGAAGGGATTCACAAGCTTCGTCCTCCTTCAGTGCCTAAAGTAAAGGAAAGAGACCCCAATAGTCTTTGAGAGCGTCATCTGTTGCAATCTCAAGGGCCAAGTTTCAAAGGGATTGGTGGCCAATAGATTGAAATATGTTAGTTCTGGTCATGAAAAGAGGAGGATCCAAGATCGAGGCATATCTAATATGTCCGACTGGGGAGAAGAGAAAGTGGAGTCCACCCTACAAGATATGTTGACTACTGCAGCTCAAGTAGGTTTTTCTCTCTCTCTCTCTTCCTATTTCTCCATTTTTGGTTGCCCCCTTGCTTCCTCCCATGGAAAGAAACTCTCTATCCTCAGGCCCTGACCTATTAATCCTAAGTACACCCCCTCCTGTTTGTAATGAAGCCCCTAAAATTACCCCAAATGTGGAGCGAGCAACATTCACTTCGGCTGTTGTTGACTCTTTAATCACCCTATCAAGGGCCCATCTAGAAAGAGTTGAGACATCTATGCTAATCCCCACTTGCGGCCCATCATCTTCTGAGAAAACACCTTTTTTCCCAACTGTATCTTTCTTCACCCCTATTGGAAAATCCCCCGTTCAGTCTCAGCTTGGTGTGCCACCCTTTTCTATGATAATGCTCCCTTTCACTTTATCAGATGCCCATACATCCGAGGTCTCTCCTTCCATTATGCTTTTTGGTTTCCCTACCAGTGTCCCTATTGCAGCGCAAATTTTCAATTTCCCTAAAACCCTCTAGTATCATTTCAATGCAACCAAGCTGGCCCAATGAAATGCTAAATAGAGATGATTTTTGAAGAACACTATGTTGTCGGCTACCAAGAAAATTGAGGCTTGTTATAATGAGGAGAGAAATTATCTCCTAATTAGCACCATGATGCTGCTAGTGGCTAAGCCTAAGGGGAAAATGTAGATGTAGGATTATGACCTCTAGATGACGAACCTAGATTTGAATGAAACTTTTCCACACGATAAGGTGGTCTTAGCTAAGACCACCCAATAGGTAGTATATGCAAACTATGAAAGGTTGGGTAGAAAGTTGAAGAAGTGTGAGACAAAGCTAGTTAATGTGAGAGAAACAATGGGAAAATTGTAGACTAAAATCAAGGCCAAGGATGTTGAGATGGCCTGCATAATCTAGATTCAATGTAAGCAGAGGGAAAACTCGAAGTTGCTTGAAGAAGAATAGAGTGAACAAGTTCGACTACATGCCGAAATTGAGAAATTAAAAGTTGACCTTGCCACCTAGCATTAGACCAACATGGAGTATAAAAGTACTCATGAAAACCTACAAAAATATTTGGATAGTGTCTAATCTCAAGCTTTCGACAGTGTCAGGAAGGCACAGGTAGAGGTAGAAAGATTGTAGCTTGAGAAACAAGAGACTATGTCTGCTTTGCAGACCCACAACCAAGAAATTAGAAAGATGAGCTCTAAATTGGTGAATTCTCTCAAGGAGAAAGATTGAGTAGAGGAGAATACAAGATCCAAAGAGATTCATCTTAGTCAGGATCTAGTTGTTGCTCAGAAGGCTGGGTTCCTCCAGCTACTAAAAAGATTGGTATCTTCACACTAGGAGCAAATTGTAGCTATAGTTCCTATTCTTAGGCCCGTCTTGCAATTCTTGAGGGATGTTCAAGAAATAAATGGGAAGATTGGCTCAATGGCTTATCACATTCTGTAGACATGTGAATTTTGAGTAGCGGAATCACAAATTTTCATTTATAGGATTTGTGTAGCTTTCGATGAAATCCTCAAAGATGTCGAGGTTCCTAATCAAAGAATCACTTTCATCAAAGCAAGTGAGATTGTCAACTCCCACAAGGTCACCAAAAAGTGCAAAGATTGTTAGATGGTGTTAGAAAGGAGAGTTGAATAGGTAAAAAAGGATTTCAATGTCTTCATCAATTATAGGCTACCCCCTCTTTTCCCCTAGATGGAGATGTGCAAATAGTAGAACAGATTATGAAAGCTATCAAACAAAATTATCAGACTTTTGTAGAACTCCTAAGTTCAAGTACAATACACACAGCTGATGAGATTGAGCATGAGTTTTTTTTCCTTTCTCATCTTTATCATTACCTTGGAGTGGTCACTGCAAGGTGGGAAGTCATGTCTTTCAGGGAAGTCTTCTAGCTTGACCAAGCATATAGGCTCATCCGTAGTTCTCCCTTACCAACCAAAGTAGAATGGCAGGTGCAGCACTCCCCTTTCCTTAAAATACATGAATTTATAGAGAGATGGGTTTGTACCTCAGCAAGAGAAAGCCCTTGTGAGTCAACATAACTATGAAATTTTTTTCTTTTCCTTATTCTTTTTTATCTTCAGCTTCTTTTTTTTTTTGGCTTTAGAGATGTCTGGGTTTATCCAAGGCTAGTTAGAAAGATGGGTAATGAGCCATGTGGTGGTTGCACGACTTTCTTTTATCATTTTCCTTTTGGAGGAGGGAACGGGACATGCATCTGCTTGGTGGAAGTTTCTCCAAAACATTTTTTTGGAAAGCATAAGATCCTCGCCTGCGTGACACGTCATCTCTTCACTGTAGGAGGATTGTGCCTCTCATGAGATGATATCTTTTTGGAGTCTTTCGAAGCTTACTAGCCTTTCTTTTTCTTGGTTTTCAGGATGGGATCTTTGATTCAGTGCCTTTGGATGATGGGATTGGTCAACAGGACCCCTTTTCCTGACTTTTTTTAGGATTTCATTATTTATGGGCCTCTATCTTTACGAAACATCTAAAGGGAATTAATGCAGTAGTTGAGAATTAATGATAAAAGATCATTGCAACCTAACCAAGGATCTACGATAAGATTGCAAGTTATCAAGTATCAACATCTGGCAGCAATTTCTTTTGTGCTAAGGCAGTGTTTTCTTCTTTTGATGGCTATATAAGGAGGGCAACGACATAATGAGGGGCTAGATTCCAAGTTACAGTTTCTTTGTTTAAAAGAAAATTTTCTTTAGTTTTCTGAGGGTTTTAGAATTATTTTCAGAAGCAAAGTTGCATAACTATTTTTCTTGGCATGTTATATCTATTAAGGTGTAACCTATTGTCAGATTGGCATTTGACCTCTATTTCAAATTTCATTTGATATTTAAAAGAATAAACTATTGAAGAGAAATTGTTGAGACTGTGCATGTATGGTTGTTTTCAAGCTTTCTTTCTTTATATCATTGTTTTGAATGAAACACTATGTCCTGCAAACTAAATCTAGATAGTTTAAATAATCAATTTCCATGTTGTATGCTCGTATGGTAGAGTAGTAGCTTACCAAAATTGGAATATGTCATTAGAATTCTCTATTTTTCTAAAATTTGTTGTTTTGTCGTGCTATGATGTATTAGGAGGAAGAGTAGATGTGATTTCTGAGATATTGTCCTATTACTCAAAATAAATCTTCATGTTTGATTAGACCTTAATGAACAATTCCTATGAAAAGATTTGAAAGTCTACACTGTGCTTTAAGTTAGCCTTTGTTGTTCATTCTCTTTCCAACAGTGAAGGGTTGTGGCATTCTGTGTCTAATTATATCACTCATAGGAATGATTTGGGTTTCAAATGTTGTAACAACTTTGTTGCATTTCCTTTTATGTTTTATTTTTACATTTCCTTCTCCCCTTATCTCCAAACCCCAAAGAAGAGCTGACTTTCTATAAAAATTCCGGAGGTATTCGGTGAGATGCAATTTGTCCCCCATTCATTGAATTTCCCATAAAGACTGTCGGAGAGGCAGAAGTTTTGATGATCAATAGTATACATGACAAGGGAGTAGCAATAAAAATTTAGATAACTAGGCTATAAGATGTATCTTCATTCTCTATAGTGCTCATGTGAAAGCATATAATATTTAGACACCTATGATGAGAGTTTTTCATATAGAAATTTTATCTTTACATAAATTAAGTCTTCTTGCATAGTATAATTAAGTTAACTATTCCAAAAGATTAAGAAGATTGAGCTATAAGCTCAAGACTTAAAGAGTAGGAGAGCTTAAATAATTTTGAAGAAGTGATAGTACCTCCACCTAAGTCATTGGGAAGTTGCAAGTTGTGAAAAAAACAAACAAAAATATATACTCCCTCTAATTGGAGATGTAATTTTGATTTGATTACGAATATTGATCAACCTAGAACTATAAAGGAAGCCATAGGTATGGATGGTTTAGTGTCTTGGAAGGTAACCATGGATAAAGAGGTGAATTCTTTCAATAAAAATGGGAATGGGATTTAATAGTTTTGAATTATGGATAAAAGCCTATTGGATGCAAATGGGAGTTGAAAAGAAAAATAGGGTTTGATATTATTATTGAGAATTACAATTAAATATTCGTTAAAAAGAGTTATTCCTAGGTTGAGCGAATATAATATAGTGATATTTTCTCTCCTATATGAAAGTTGACATCCATTTGATTTCTATTATCTCTTGTTATAAAATATGTTCTATAGGTTAAGCAAGTGGATGTCAAGACAATATTCCTTCATGGTAATTTAGAGCAATAAATTTATTTGACACAACCAAAGAAATAAATTAAGAAAGCTAAAGAATATTTGGTCTATTTGTTAAAGAAGTCTTTATATGGTCATATAAAATGTTCTAAGATGTGGTACGTAATGTTTGATTTATTTTTGTTAAGTTTGAGATTTTTGTTGTCCAAATAAGATCATTACATTTATTATTATATTGATGTTGAGTGTACTCTCATTATGGCATTATATTTTCATGATATGGTGGTTTTTTGTAATGGAAAAATTTTGATTTATGATTTTAAGTCCTATCTTTCAAAATAATTTGAGATGAAGGAATTAGAGATAGCTAGGTACATCTTGGGGATGGATATCAAAAGAGATAGAGTGAATAATTATTTTGATTGGGATAAATCGATTATGTGAATTGAGTGTTGGAGAGGTTTAACATGATATATTACATTCCATTATGTGTTCCTTTCACAATTGGGGATAAATTTATGTATTAAGAAATATCCAATTTCTCTTAGAGAGATGGATGATATTAGTTGAGTATTTTATGCTCATTCAATCAAGAGTTTGATGTATGATATGGTATGTACAAAACTAGACATAACTCATGCAATGAAATTTATCTATTGATTTATGACTAATCCTAGACTAATGAAGAGAGTATTTATATAATTAAATGAAATATTATTATTCCCTATACTATCATGGTTATCCTATAAGAAATATGTGCTTTTTCATGGATTTGTAGATTTATATTTTCTTATAGATATTGACAAAAAAATATCCACTAGTATATATTTTCTCTATAATTGATGGTATAAACAATTTGAAAACATATACAATGGAAAACATATTTTTTGGCATATAGGATTGGTTTTAAGTCAAAAAAGAATGGTAACTTGATTCTACCTATAAGCTTGGTGCTTATTGCATAGGTTTATTTTAGAAATTCAATTTATGTAAAAGAGGCCCAATTAGCCCACTAAATCAATAGTTATGACATCTAGGAATTTTAATAAGAAATGTGAAAAGGTGTTGGATACATTGAAGAGCTATAAATGGGAGAACTTACACATTTTGACCAACTTATGATTTTTTTAATGACATATCATATGATATTTTTTATTGGGTGATAATTTGGTTGCCACTTTTGGATGGTTTTAGCTCGTAGATTTATAACTATCATTTGATAGGTTTAAGTATTGCATCTCATATATATTAGGTGCTTGATATGGAGGTTTAGTGTAGATATATTTTGATATTGTAAACATGTTATAATTTATCTAAATCTCTAGTTGGTGATAGTCCTATCAATTCTTTCTCTATAAGTCTAATGTAATCAAGGTTTCACTAAATGACACATTGAGATTATTTGAAGTATGAGGGATTTTTCCCAAAAGGTTTTTCTCTATGTTCATCTATGTTATGTTATAAATTATTATTATTATTGATTTAAATATGCTTCTACTTTCTAAAAGATTTAAAATTTCACAATATTTTCCTCATAATATTAGTGTAGTAAGTTCATTAATTTACCTTTCTTCCTTCTGTTTTGTATCAGAGCTTGATAATAAAATTATAGTTTTTGGTAGAGGGTTCTTTGTACTAATATTAATTTGAGTAGGATCTTGTGGAAAGGGGGTTTTTACCTTACTACAAGAAGAGATGAAAAACATCAAGGATAGATATGTAGGAATAAGATTTAATTTATGGAAGCTCAAGATGGATGATGAGACTAGAATTTATAGGTTTAAGTATAACGATCTCAACCTACACTTAAATGACAAGAATATTAGGATAGGATGGATAGAAAATAAAATGGTATTATTAGACTCATTTTGGCTAATTCAATATTGTCGAATATGCATGAAGAGACTATCACAATGAATATTTGAAAGAAGCTTAGATAAATTTATCACCTTAAATCTATGGTTAGTCTATATTTTTCCTAAGAAATAAGTTATATAACCTCAAGATGGAGGATGGTGGATATATATGAAAACATTTAAATTAATTAAATATGGTAGATTCCTAGTTACACTTAATGGGAGGGAAAATGGAGGTGGATTGTTATACAAATTTTATGTGTCCCTTACTAGATCCCTAGGACCACCTCTTATGGACATTAGGAGAACTACCACTAAATTCAATATGGATGAAGTTGGTGTATCTTTCATTTCTAAAAAATGAGAAGGGAGAGTTCTATGTCATCTAAGGAGGCTATAATTGTGAAGGAAACACAGTCTACTAAGAGGGGTGAATATGTACACCAAATCTATTTAAAACTATCAACTTCAACATTTATATCCAATCATGAAACTTGAATCAAAATAGCTATAGATAATCAAGAAACCACATAAGTACACATTCCCCCATGAAAATAATAGATAATTGTGGAAACCCAAGATCGGAAAAACCACGGTGAGAATATCTACTTGGATCTACTATACAAATCTAGCATCACAAACTAGGAATAAAAAAGGAACTTACAATATGAAGTAGGAACCAACCTATCCGAGACACCATTCCCTACTTTTATTTGTAGACACTAACCTACTAGTGACACCAATCCCAAATACAAAGATCTTAGCACCAACTCAGAGAGTAATACATGAGTCCTCCCAAATCACAAGGATAAATTTTGTGAAAATTCAATTCTTATTGCACAACTTACACAAGATCTAAAATTTATTTAGACACTCTCCTACACTCATTATGATCTTCTACTAATGGCATACAATGATTGAGATGCAACTCACATTGAATAATACTCACTCCCATAATTTCTCTCACATTCACTCATAATCTTACATATTCTCAGACTCTTGCATACTTATCATGTTTCATGAGACATAAGTTATATACAAGAAATTATATTAACATCAATCATATTGGCTAGGGGTCCACAATTTACTAGGTCGACATAAGGCTGACCTACATTCATATTACATGAAATGTGTAATAGGTCAGTCCTAAAACAAATTTGTTTTCAAAAAAGGAATATGTTTCCATCCACTTTCATAGGAACCTTAACTTGGAAAAATATTATCATTCAACACTATGTCTAGATGATGAATCCTACTAGTCGTTGCCACACAGTTATAGAACCATCACTTGTTAATTAACTAGCATAGTGACCCTTCTATCACTTCAAAAATATTGCATGCTGAACATGATGGCACCTACAAAATTTTCAAATTTTCAGTGCCCATGTTGAAAAATTTAATCTGAATGCTCAGAAGTGCCCCTAAAAAATCTACCCTAGTGACCTACTTTGGAGGATCATAATATGGAGCCAATTATTTTTCATGTCAAATCCTTTGGTGGGAATATTTATTTTAAATATGCGAATATCTATGTTTGATTGCATCTTCCCATGATGAGTTTTGATAAGGTTTTGAAAATAAAAGTTGAAGGGTTCTAGGACTGTTTTGTTGATTGTAAACTCTTAAGCCTGGGAAGTGGCCTCCTATTCATATTGAAATTTCATAGCTAGATGATTGACATGGAAAATGGATTGGTACTCTACATTCCCCTCATATTCATATACTCATTGGTCCAGTTTCAAATTCTCATGATTGGTTTTGATATTTTTACCAGGTCAAAAGTGAATGCAATTTGTTCTATTTTTACATCTACATTTTTAGAGGGTTTGAAGGAGGTCAAGTTTGACCCTTAATAATATCTAGTGAAGAATGTGGATTGAAGGAAAGCCCTCTTGAAAACATAATCAATGGACCTAAATGATCTAATGTTTCTAGTGGTAGCCACCCAAGATGTGATTTGATATTTTTTAAGGAGGTGACTTTGTGAGCCTTAATTGGTTTTTTAACAGGTCCAGTTGCAAAAAAGTCTGAGTGATCCAATTTGTTGATTAATATTTTGCACCTCAAGATGAATTTTTCCAAGCCATTTGTTGCATTTAACTTTTAGTTCAAATGGTAACATGCATGATCAGTTTCAGGCCCCCACGATGAGATATGATGGGTAATTTAATTTTCTTCTGATTGTGACTTGGTCAAAATTGGTGTTCCAAAAAAGTTTCAAAATTTGCAATTCTATAGGTGACCCATTATTCATTTTGGTCCAAAACATCTCCAACTCCATTCTCATCAAAATAGGATGTCATTTGATGCATTATTTTAATGGATTCTAGTTGTGGCACACACATTTGACAGGCTAGTTTACAAAGGAAGTCCTATAATTCTCTTAGCAATGAAAGTTTTGAGGAAATGGGTTTTCTCCAAATAATTGATAATGTCCCTACGCAAATTTTTGCAACTTTAGGTGTCCCGGTTAGCCCACAATAATTTTTCCCTATTTGGGTTGTCGCTGAAATTAAATTTTCACTATTTCCTAATGTTCAAATTGCACATATTTAAAATATCTTGCATATTTTAAATATTATAAAAGTCAAGATGCATGAGAATAAAGGAAATGTCAATTAGGGAATTTTTTAATATTTCATATTTTATAAATTTTCAACTTTAGAAACTTTTCTCTCACAGAGGATTTGCCCGCTTGCCCGTGGCAGTAATGCTCATGGCACAAAAAACTGGCAGGGAAACGGGGAAAGGAGAATGAGAGGAGAAGAGGCTTGCAACAACATGGACATAAATTAAGTAAATTTTTAAATGAATTCTTTGAAACTTTGGATGGTAGAAAATATTTTATGAGCCATTTTTAGTGTGTGCCCGCCAACCCGTAGGGGGAAGTCGTGATGGTAGCAACATCTGACGGGGGAGTAGGCAGGCTCCACCTAGCATTTCTCAATCCTCGTGAAATTTATAAAATTTATAAAGGAATTGCTTAAAAGTTAATCTTTTATTTTTTATAAAGTGTTTAATGCTCAAATATATAATTTCCCTCCAACCCATGGAGTTAATGTTGATGTGAGAAGAAAGGCAGCGGGGGTGTGGGGAGTGGCCTATGGTGGGCCCATGGAGAAACATTTGAAGGAAATGTTTAAATGGGAATTATTTTTAACAGAGAGTTAAAAATACTAGGGTGGACATTAGGCATGGGTGAATACATTTTTAATAGCCCGAAGCAATTAAAAAAGGCCTTCAAATATTAATATAAAACAAAAGTGTTGGGAAAAGAATATTTTAATGGGCTTTCAAGTGAAAAGTAAAAGGGCACTGTGAAAATAAATTAAAGATAAATGGCTCTACTATAAGCATGAATATTTTATTTGTTGGGAGATCAAAGTGTAAAGTGCAACTAGGCAAAAAAAGTAGATTAAAAGAGTTTTCATGGGAAAAATGGAAATGAAGGTTTTTTCTTCAACTATGGTAAAATAATTTTCAGTATAAGGATGAGGAGTGAAGGTTTTCACGAAGCATGCGTAATGTAACTTTCTATCACCAATTAAAGGTGAATACAAGGAAAATACAAAGGAAAAAATAGGGAAAAGTGTTGAATGAATATTTTCAATGGAAGGACATAATGAAGAAGGTCATCATGAGGGGAATAATTTTTTGTTTGAGGGAAAGTGAATGCAAGATGCATGAATCAAGGAATAGATTCAAGATTCTTTAGTAAGAAAACGTAGTTACAGATCAATAGAGAAGAATGGATCTAGGTGTCAACTGTAGATGTAGCTTTAGGGTTTCTCCTTCTTCTATATATTCTTTCTTATAATTTGTATAGATTCTAAATTTTTTATTTAAGGGAAGGAAATAGAGAGTGTATAGTTGGGAATTCGGGTTTTACTTACAACAAATTAGTGTACTGGCATTTATAATAGTGCCAATTAGTTTGAGAAAATCAATGAAAATATTGTAGAAGTTATCTCCATTTTGTGTTCTCAAATTGCATATGGATTAAATATATCAATGTTATGTTGATTTGTCATTGCAATCTCTTTGCAGTTGTGTGATTTGTATATGGGTTTCTTCAATTTAAGAATTAAATTTTGTATGCAAATTACTATGGATTTGAGGGAATGAAACAGATCTTTAAGTATGATTATGTAGTAATATGGGAGGTTACATTAATTTAAGACATTAATTGTTAAAGGGCCACTAATTTGAAATAAGTTGTTTAAATTTGCATTCACAATTTTAGATTTGAGTCAATTCCTTAGGATTAGGCACTGATCTATAATATTACCCAAATCATTTTCAGAAACAATCTAAATCACGTTAAATCTCTGTTACTTTTGTCCTTTTTCTTTGTTTTTCAAGTTATATTTATTTCATGTATTTTCATGATATTTGAAAGAGTATAGAGGCTAAATTTGAGAGAATTTCATCTATTAACCCTATGGGTATGTGCAGGATCATCATGGAAAAAATAGGCCCTTAAGTGGCAAAAAATTCAGAAAAATCAGAGTTAGGCAACTTGATGTAAAAATTTGAATAAGTTATTTATATCATTTCTAAAATTTGTAAGAACAGAATCTATAGAAAATTGAATTTAGTTTCTAAACTAATAGGTTTGTTAAAAATAAATAAAAATCTATTTGGTGAAAATTTGAAATTTCAATGCACTGGTACTTAAATTTCAGGGGAAAGATAAGAAGTAGGTGTCTATCTGACCACCCTAACCACAATAAAATGATAATATTTTTTTATAATATTTTAAATATAAGTAGAGGACTCATGCCCCAATGTGATGCATATTTGTTTGTAATTTTTTTCTAAGTAAATAATTAATTATGATTTTTTTATTACAAAATTTTAAAAAATATAAAAACTCTTATGTCTGACCACCTTAACTTGGTCAAAACTTCATGAAATTTATTTTTTATTTTTTTAATCCTATAGTATGCAAAGAATAGAATGTGATGTATGTTTTGGATTCAAAAAATGTGATACCATTTGAAAGCTATAGATTTTTTTCAATCGGCCTATCAATCAGGACTTTAGTCATAATTTGAATAGAAAATGAATAATAATTACTTATTAAATTCAAAATAAAGCATAATTTATATCGGTGGAAAGCTGAGAATCTCCTTTAAAAACCCTTTTAATTTCATCAATTTTGGGTAAAAAAATAGTCATCAGCCACATACCCATCATATTGCCACTTTTTGGCCCATCATGATCCTGCATATACCCCTCTATGTGTTTGAGATGAAGATATCTAAGTTATGTGTTCTCAGTAATGTTTAATGCAAATGGGATTATGCTTGAACCTGGTAGAATATACAATACCCATCATTCATATACTTGAGAACTATCCACTTTCATAGGCTTGTAATTTGTTTCTTGGCATCAGTTTATCATACATTTAGGCCTACAATTAGGGTATGTGAAGGATCATCATGGAAAAAATAGGCTCCTAAGTGGCAAAAAAATGAGAAAAATTAGAATTAGGCAACTTGGCGTAAAAATTTGAATAAGTTATCTATATTATTTCAAAAATATGTAAGAATAGAAATTGTAGCCAATTGAATGTAGTTCCTAAACTACTAGGTTTGTTTAAAAAAAAAATCTATTTGGTGAAAATTTGAAATTTCAATGCAGTAGTACTTAAATTTTAGGGAAACAATAAGAAGTAGGTGTCTATCTAACCACCCTAAGCACAATAAAATGATAATATTTTTTTATGAGATTTTAAATATAAGTAGAGGACTCATGTCCCGATGTGATGCATATATTTTTGTAATTTTTTTCCAAGTAAATAATTAATTATGATTTTTTTACTAATTTTTTTTAAAATATAAAAAAATTGTATATATGACCACCTTAACTTGGTCAAAACTTCATGAAATTCAATTTTTATTTTTTTAAACCTATAGTATGCAAAGCATATAGTGTGATGCATGTTTTTGATTCAAAAAATATTTTACCGTTTGAAAGCTATAGATGTTTTTCAATAAGTCTATCAATTAGGACTTTAGTCATATTTTAGATAGAAAATGAATAATAATTGCTTATTAAATTCTAAGCAAAGCATAATTTATATTGGTGGAAAGCTGAGAATCTCCTTTAAGAACCCTTTTTTTATCAATTTTGGATTAAAAAAAAGTCGTCAGACACATACGCATCATATTGCCACTTTTTGGCCCATCATGATCCTGCACATACCCATTAGGATCATCCTCTTGAGTCTTGTTACATTAATATGTATTTAAGGAACACCCTCTGATCTTTTAGGATCTAGACTAATTGCATAATTGAATGCTTAACTTAAACAATTTAATGGAAACTCAAAAACAAGTGTACATTATTGAAATTATGCCTTAAAAATCATGGTGATAACCAGAATGCGAGAGAGAAGAAGAGAGAAAATGCAAACAATCTGATAATGGAGTTCACCACAATCGTGACTATGTCTCTAGATCCTCTCCAAAGAGTGACCAATCTAATTAATCTCCAAAAAATGATTACAAAAGTTATTCCACCTGTTACAAGATTTTTGTCTCCTCGGACGATAATGAATTACAAACGAAAATCCTTCTCAAATGCAACAAGCTTCACTAAGCTTCAAATGAATAAGGATAAAATTCACTATCAAAAATCCTAACTCTCACTTGGAAATCTTCTCACAATTCTCCCAAGTATGAAACTTAGTTCACCAAAAATTCGCTTAGCTAAACAAAAATACCTCCCCTTACAATGCAAAATATCCCCTTTTTATACACAAAATTACCCAAATTAGTTACTAACCAATTGATTTTACAATATTCTCCCAAATCTCACATAATTCCCCCATTTTACATAATAAATCTTCAAATCTCCCATTATTTACATATAAAAATCATTAAAAATTCCCTTATTAGATTTAAATAATATTATAGCCCTTAATTTTTAGCATCCTCGGGCTATAGAAGATTTATTTAAATCTTCCTTAATAGTTAAGGGGGATTATGTTTTAAAAGTGGCTTATAATGTTAAAATTAAGGGAATTCGGTTTGAGGAGTTGTTAAAAAGAACTTTACCCCATGCATATCTCGAAATGATCGGTGGTCTAATGGTGAGGAGTATTTTTGGGGATGGGGTGGTTAGAGGTTCAACCTCCACCCCTCTTTTCTTATCCTCAAATTTAAATTGTTACTCATCAAATCTAAAACAATGCCTCTACTAATTAGCACACATTGTGTGGTGGAATGGTTGACCAATATTTTAGGAGGTGAGACGTGCAAGGTGCAAGGTTTCACCCCCATGAATATATTTTTACCATTGAATGTAACCATCATGTTTGAACCCAGCCACATGGCATGTTAGCATTCACTACGGGGTGCACACATGTTGAGATTTGATTAGCTACGAGGATGCAACATGTCAACATGCAACTAGTCCATGTGTCAACTTGTGATTCATCCATGTCATTGAACTGTGCTGGCACACTAACATCATGTTGATGTCATCATGGTCAACCCATTTTGACAAAAAAACTGACTAGTATCTCACACATACAAACTTCGTTTGACACAAAATGAATGTTGTTGGAAAGGTCTCGATGAGCTCTTCGCAATGAGACTAGTGTTGACCACTTTTGGTGATTTTGAATTTTGACACTTTTTTTCTGACCGTCTTTGAGTTGACTAAAGGTTTAACCAAGCATAGCTCAAGCTCCGTAGCTCCATTTGAATCTGTTCAAATTGTGTTGGAGTTAGAATTTGAAATCCTCTCTAATGAAGATGTTTCTAGAAAAAAATGAGGAACTTCAAAATTTGACAAAAGTCCTCTAGATCAGGCCTCCCCACTAGAGAGCTTTTGGACCTCCAAAAGTGGAATTTATTTAGACATCAAGTGAGGAATTTTCCTCCCCACTTGTCTTGTATCATTTGTACATCTATAAGCCTGGGTCACGATCACAATGAAGACTGCAACAACATTGTTGAACATAATCATCATTCTATCACTTCCATAAGCATATACATCAACTGTCATAGCCACTAACCAACAAACATTGACTAGCATCAAGTTGTACAATAATGCAGATGTGAAAGAGAATAAATCAACAACATATCGATCTCCCACAACAAAAACATTTTTACCTAAGGGACCATCAATGCTTTCAATCACCATTCCCTCATGTTGTACTGTGGGTGCATCCTGGGACATCTGACCCTGGTTAGCTACTCCAAGTTCATTCCTAGAACCACTTGTACTGACAGACATAAGAGTTAAATCTTTACTTGCATTAATTACCCTCTTTAATTGTCCTTTGTTTTCAAAAGAATGGTCATTCTTAATCATGTGAGAATGTACAATATATTGTATGCCATCTTTAAGCAAATGATAATGATTCTTTTCCCTGTAGAAAATAGCTTTTCGATCATATAGATAAGGGCTACCTAGTAGTATCCCCTAGATATCTAGTGGAACCACATCAAACTGTACTTCATCCACAAACTTACTAGTGATTGCAAATTTCAAAGTACATTGTCTTGTTACTTGCAATTTATCATTCTCGAAAAATCCAACCTAGTGGATAAGATTTCTTATGCAGTGTAGTTTTCAATCCCAAGTTATTGACATCACTTTCTGAAATCAAGTTAACTTGAGAACCACTATCTATGAGTGCATCAAGTTTCACATTCTTAGCAATAACCCTTATGTAAGAAAGTTCATTCTTTTTCTTATCATCAGATACTTCATTAACTTTAGGTGTAGAAGCACAACTATCAAAGGAAACACTGGAAATAGGAGCTTTACCTTTCAAACCCATAGCTATTATCTTAGTTTCATCATTAGAATCAAAACCAAGATCCATAACAACATTTGTGGCTTTCTCCTTTCCTTTCTGTTTTTCAGCCCACTTAGGCTTCAATTCCGGATGCAACTTCCAATAGTGATCTTCATCATGACCCTTCCTATCACAATGAGAGCAAGAAATCTTGTCATCCTTCTTGACTATAGCTATCTTCTTTCCTTTCCCTATCTCTGCAACCTTAGATGATTTCATTATAGAGTTATCATTATCAAACTTATCAATAAAAGAACCCCTTCCTCTTGACTCTAAATGTGTAACTTGGCCACAAAATTCATCCAAATTACTAGGGTTCAAGACCAAAATAGAATTCCTGAGATATGAGTGAATACCTCCTATGTACTTTAACAAAGTATCGTGGGTGTACAAAGGTACATTTAATGCAATAGCCCTTTTACGAAACTCATGGGTGTAATATTGAACAAATTATCCTTTCCCTTGCCTAAAATTTTTCCAGATCATCATTAATTGTTGCATATGGCCTAGGGGATGAAACTACCTTTTAAGAGCACAAACAAATTCTAACCAAGACAAATTGACTCTACCATGTTGTGAAATTTCTGCTCTAGTCCTACTCTCCCACTAGGTGAGATTTGAACCTCCCAACCAAAGAGTGGCTAACTGGATCCTAGAAGCATCATTAAACAGGTTTTGGACTCTACAATAGCGTTCTACTTGCTAAATCCAATCATCTAGTTTTTTTTTCATCCAATTCACCACAATACTTAGGTAGTTCAAATTTAACATATAATTTAATCTTAGGCTTATGTACACCCTTAAAGGGATTAGTAGAAAGAGAATGCATAGATGAAGAAGGAGAAGAAGGAGGAGAAGAAGGAGAAGGAGGAGTAGATGGAGGAGATTTTGGGGGTTCATCACCACCTCTTGGTTGCTTCTTCTTTCCTTTATAGTCTCCATGATCTTCTTGCTTCAATGCATTATCTTTTTCAAGTTTCATGTGTTCTTCCCTTTCTTTGAGAAGCATCTCCAACACATCTCTCATTTTCCAGAAGGCTCTTTGAAACTCCTACTCACTAAGTTCTTCGGGTACCTCCATTCCAAACACAGACATTTTCAAAAAAAATCTTCGCTTCCTGATCTTGAGATTAAATTCTTCAAGTTTTCCTTCACCCTTCTGAATCCTGGATCTTGTTAGCATTCACAATAAATTTGCAATACTAGTAACCAAATGCTTTGATACCAAAACATGATCTGATTTAGGATCTAGACTAATTGTATAATTGAATGCTTAACTTAAACATTTTAATGGAAACTCAAAAACAAATGTACATTATTGAAATTATGCCTTAAAAATCAAGGTGATAACCAAAATGTGAGAGAGAAGAAGAGAGAAAGTGAAAAGAATATGATAACGGAGTTCACCACAATCATGACTACATCTCCAGGTCCTCTCTAAAGAGTGACTGATCTGATTAATCTCCAAAAAATTATTACAAAAGGTCTTCCACTTGTTACAAGATTTTCGTCTCCTCGGACGATAATGAATTACAAAAGAAAATCCTTCTCACATGCAACAAGCTTCACTAAGCTTCAAATGCATAAGGATAAAATTCACTATCAAAAATCCTAAATCTCACTTGGAAATCTTCTCACAATTCTCCCAAGTATGAAACTTAGTTCACCAAAAATTCACTTAGCTAAACAAAAAACACCTCACCTTACAATGCCAAATATCCCCTTTTTATACACAAAAATTACCCAAATTGGTTACTAACCAATTGATTTTACAATATTCTCTCAAATCTCACATAATTCCCCAATTTTACATAATAAATCTTCAAATCTCCCATTATTTACATATAAAAATCATTAAAAATTCCATTATTAAATTTAAATATTAAATTATAGCCCTTAATTTTTAGCATCCCTAGGCTTTACAAGATATTTAAATCTTCCTTAATAGTTTAGGGGGATTATGTTTTAAAAGTGGCTTATAATGTTAAAATTAAGGGAATTTGGTTTGAGGATTTGTTCAAAAACAACTTTATCCCATGCATATCCCGAAATGATCGGTGGTCTAATGGTGAGGAGTATTTTTAGGGGTGTGGTGGTTAGAGGTTCAACCCCAACCCCTTTTTTCTTATCCTCAAATTTAAATTTCAACTCATGAAAACTAAAGCAATGCCTTTATTAATTAGCACACATTACATGGTGGAATAGTTGACCGAGATTTTAGGAGGTGAGGGGTGCAAGGTTCGACCCCCATGAATAGATCTTTAACATTGAATGCAACCATTGTGTTTGGGCCCATCCACGTGGCATGTTATTATTCACTACGGGGTGGACACGTGTTGAGATTTGATTGACTAGGAGGATGCCACATGTCAACATGTAACTGGTCCATATGTTAAGCTATGATTCATCCATGTCATTGTTTGGTGTTGACTGTGCTGCCATGCTGACATCATGTTGATGTCATCATGGTCAACCCATTTTCACCAAAACTTTGATCGACTGTATCTCACACATACAGACTCTATTTGACACGAAACAAATGTCATTGCAAAGGTCTCGACAAGCTCTTCATGATGAGACTAGTGTTGACCATTTTTGGTTATTTTTAATTTTCACCCTTTTTTTTAACCTGGATTGTAACACCCCTCTATTTTGGCTTTTTGTGCAGCAATGTTTTTCTTTGTTATGTTGTTCTGTTTGTGTTTTGACTTTGGAACTTGGTTACTATTTGATCGCGAACTGTTAAGTGATGCGTATGTAATATTTTAATGTGATGGTATTTTACTCCGATGTTATCTTTATGGCATGTTTTGGATTAATTTAGCAAATATTTGATTTAGTGATTTTTTATGCTTTTGATCATATTATTAATGTTAGAATTGTCAGTTAGTAATTTTGTATTGGTGAAGGGGACATGATTGTACCACTGGCTTGCGAGCGCCCTACGATTCTGAGATTTCCTCTTCACAGTGTGTTTGATCATATTATGTATATATGCATGTTTGATATACTCTTTGTTCGCAGGTTGACAGGTACAGGACATTGACTCCACCTGATTCATAGGTTTGAGCATGTCCATTGGCCAATGGTATTTGATTGGGAGATAGTAGCTAGGTTTTCCGTGCCAAGTAATCACCCTAGTCATAGTGTGTTGTCGAGTTGTTGTCGGGTTAGTTGTTTTAATATGGTCCATTTCACCTTGAGTATTTATTTAATTTCAAATTATAAAGGGTATTAAATGGCTTGTGTAGTTTAATTGATGATCAAATATATCTTGTTACAATGTTGAAATGTTATTTATTTTATCGATTCATTTAATTTAATTAATAAAATGATATAATCTTATATTAGATTTATTTTATTTTTAAATTAAATTAATGGTGATGAATTAAAATAAGTTATTTGTTTTGGAATTAATGGATGTTTCAATAAAAATTAAAAAAAAATGAAAATATGTTCTAAATTGCATTTTTTGAAAATAAATATGTAAAAGAATTTATTTACAAAATTTTGAATTCTTTTTGTAAAATAATTTTTTGAAAAATGCATGAAATTTCATTTAGAAAGCAAAATTGTCTTAAATTTTAAAAAATGGAAATATTCTCCAATTTTTGCAATGAATTTAGTGGGTGGGATATTTTTAGGGGTTTGACCAAATTTGGGGAAACCCTATGTGAGCAAATGGAATTTCATTTTTATTTTTAATTTGGCAATTGTGGACACAAAAAAAAAAAAGGAAGAGGAGAAAGGATTTGGCTATTGTTCTTGGATTTTTGAAGAAGCAAAGTGGATTTCTTGGTTGAGCTCAAATCAAAAACAAGATTTGAAAGCACCATTTTGAGTTTTTCAAGCTTGGAAAGAAAAATTAGTTTCCCTCTTTGTGATTTTGTTTTCATTTTGAAGTGAGTTTCAATCTTTGTTATTCTGTGTGAAAATATTTAAACTGGTGTTTGGAATTTCAGTAAAAAAACCCATGTGAATTTGTTTCAAAACTAGCAATAGAACTTTGGAAGGAATCAAATGAAAAGTTTAAACTTCTTTGTTCAATTTGGGGAAAACCAAAAAATTCATATCATGTTATTGTGCTTAAAATTCTCCTTCTTAGTTTCTCCTCAATAAAATTTGCCCAATCTGACTGTAGTAATGGAAAATTTAAGATATATATATTTATAAATATGTATGTATATATATATACACACACACACATACATATATTATATATATGCTATTGTGTTCTAGAAAATTTCTTGTTTTCTAAAAATTTTATAGTCATGGGTTTCTGAGAAAATTCATCAGAAATGGCAGGGGAGGTTGTTTTTTATTTAAAATTAAAATTTATTAAAAAATAAAAATGAAAGAATTAAATTTGTGCCTGTGGGGGCTAGGAGACTGCCCACAGCGCTTCCCCAAAGGATGGGAAGTGATGGTTGTGAAGGCAGTGAACCCCATCCTTGGGGGTAGGCTGTGTGGCAGTCCCCACAGGGGCTGCGTACCCTGTTTGGGGGTTGTACAGCAGCTTGTGACTTTTGGTTTTTATTTACTTAATTTTTATTGATATATTATATATAATAGAATATAATATAATATATATATATTATATATAATAGTTTTATATTATATATAATATATATATATTATATGTATATATATATATTATGATATTATTTAAATAATATTTGTATAATTAGTTATATATATAACATGTTTATATATTGGGTATATATATATATATATAATGTTTATTTTATGTATTTTTAAATAATTTGTAATGGGGAAATTTTTATTGATTGGTGTAAAAATATTTATATATTTGAGCATATATTTATATACATGTAAATGTATATACATTAGGTATATATATATATATTTTATATGCATATTTAATACATATTTATGTTTAAATATATTAGTTTGAGATGGTTATTTTAATTATGAATAATAAAAAAATCTTGGAATATAAAAATGATATTTTAGAGGCACATATTTAAATGATGTTTAAATATTTTAAATAGGAATTTTGAAATGATTATTGCGTTATTATAGTTGAATTGAAATTGGCAATATAATGAGTAATTTTTTTTAAAAAAATTGATTTTATTCATTACGTAGCATTGAACAAATGAAATTAAATTGTTAGCTTTTTAAATCCCTTAATGTTGCCAAGGTGGTTGGTTTACGTAGAGCATGTGTAGATAATGATAATTATTTAATTAATTTTATGTACTATGTCATTGCTTGGATTGGGTTTAGGAAACCCTAACATTAGATATTGAGTTGCCTGAAATGCTTTTCAAATGATGTTCTCATTCATTCTCTTTGTTGGGAAATTGAGTCATTTGTTTATGCAAGTCTTCCAAATGGGGTTTTTAATCTTTTGGGGTTGCCGTATTACCTCTGTCTTGTCTTGGGTAATGTGTATAGATGTATCATGTTGTCTCACCTAGTTTTCACGAACGGGGATGGTTTGGGCCTCCTTTGGATTAGGAGCAGGTTTTGGTGCTTTGTGCTTCCTTTGGAAGTAGTGGAGTATGTACCTTGTTTCCTCCAGTGTTTGGATTGAGTTTCCTTTGTTCGTTGCCTCCTTGGATTGGAGAGGTCATCTTATCTAGTTTACCCTTTGGATTGTGTGTTTTGTACCGTGTGTGTTGTGAATAGGAGAGTGGCTCTTTGTGGGGGTCCGACACAAAAAGGGATGCTAGGGTAACTCACCTAGGGTTTAATCAAGTGATAATTTTAAATTATTAATGGGCAGCTTTCACACTAATAAAGATAACGAATGCCTCTCTCAGGAAGCATGTGTTTGTTAAGGCTCGAGATGAGACAAGACACATAGTTTTTCATGAGGGTCTGATGGCTGGTAGAGGCAAGCTAGGGTAACCCAAGATGGAGGTTTGGTAGCCTAGGAAGGTTGAGCTAGGGTAACTCATAGAAATTTATGTATGACACTCTTCCTATGTCAGTAGCCAGTCAATTATTGTCTGGTGTATAGATGATGTACATGATCATTATCCTCTGGAAGCATTATAACTTTTTGTTAAGTGATCTTGTGGTTGTAGTTGTTCAATTCAATTATGTTTTAGCCTGTGTCTAGAGGTAGATGGTCTTCTATAGGAATTCCTTGTTACTATCTCCTAGCACGGGGGGTGAGCCTTCAGGTATCACATGGTTGGGTGGAACATGAACCTTAATCCGTGAGTCTTCTCCTTGTTTGTGTGGATGACATTTCCAGTTGGAGAGCTTGTGGGATCTAGTTTCTTTCCATGCTTAATTCATTCAGTCAATCTTGTATTTTATCACCCCTCATTTGTTATCGAGGTGGAAGTTGTAATATGTAACATGATACTTTTTGGATTTATCTCATTCAGGAAATGAGTGTTGTAATCTTATTGTTATGTGATCGTTATTGAAATCATGTTGTACTTCTTATTCTTGGATGTAAATTATCATGCATGGAATGTATGAGTTCTTATTTCTTTAAGTATTTAAATGTTATGGTTATAATTCATGTTTCTTGTTTGGGTTTAAGTAACTCAGTCTCGTAACCTTAGAGGTTTGGTTGGCAATGGTTAGTGAACTTGCATCTTAATTGTTCTTCATCAAAAAAAAAAAAAGTTTGTATGTGTAGTAAATTGCAACTTCCCCTAGGGTTACATGGCGGAGCACTACACATGGTATCAGAGCCTAGGTTTAAACACTGGGTACTCTAGGATAATGTGGAACCCATTATGCTATTAGTTATATAGGTTATACTCTAGGCACTATGAGCCATGGTGTTGACCTAGGCACTTTGTTCATTAGTTTATGATTTCCTTTTGGGTTGATCTCACTTGTCTACCCAAAAGTTGTGGTTACGTGGTGTAGATCCAATGGTGCAGGAAACTAGTGGAAAGGGTAGGATCCTTGGTGTAGTGTACAATGCACCGATATCCTTCCTACTAGAATAATGCATTATGGAAAATTGTGCAGTGTGTGAATTTGGTGTGTTGTGTGTGGTGGATGACAACAAGCTTTGTTGTTATGTATGCCCCTTGCATGTCTTCTTGTGCTTTACCTAATTGTGCAATTGATTGCCTAATCGACCCTATGTGGTTTTGGAGTTGCTTTTGCATGTTATATTGTATATAAATTATGAAATATGATAATAGAAAATGAATGATCATGTTGTTAGTTCATAGAGATTTGTGCATGCTCTCATATGATTGATGTATTTCTGTGAAAGTGATTGTGTGATGATAAAACCATGATTGCATTTGTGCCTATGTTAGAACTGTAAATATCTCTTTTCTTCTCTCTCTTCCCATTGGTTTAATGAAGATTCTTTTCCTTGAGTGTGTGGTGTATTGAAAACCATGGTATGTTGTATCCTATGAGAAAATTATTATGTATTCATGAAGGTTGTTTTATTAGATCAAACCTTGGGTAAAGGACCTAAGTCCCCAAGTTGCATTCACAATCATGGAAAATGCATAATATGAATAGAAAAATCATTTTGTAGTAAGTAAAAGTTTAGAGAAAAGGGATTAGTGAAATCATTGCATGATAATGATAATTGCATAATAGGTACATCTTGTTGGTGAGGCCTATAGTCCCCAACTTTATTGTTGAGTCTTATGAAATCATGTAGATGTTAAATTATTGTACCTGCATTCAAAATGCAAAATGTTAAATGAATGTTGAAGTGATAATGTTGCATACCTTGTCCTGAGTAAACATTGTAATGATATCACACTATGTGTGGCCTTGTGAGGATTCCCGGTGATGTGTATTGGTGCATATGTGTATTATCTATGTTACTCCTTGGAAATGTGTTTTGGAATTTTGGTTGGTGGTTGCTTCACCTTGTTGAGTGTATAGATTGGAAATGTGCTTGGTTGTGTTGATTTTAGCACATGTTGCTATTGTTTTATGTTGAGATATGGAGTGGTTCAGTTTTAGAACCATTGATTATGTGTGGTTTTATTGAATTTGTACTAGGGGGTTTTGTAGGATTCGAGGAGTAAGCTTGACCCTAGGGAAGAGGATGTAACACCCCTCCATTTTGGCTCTTTTGTGCAGCAGTGTTTTTCTTTGTTATGTTGTTTTGTTTGTGTTTTGACTTTGGAACTTTGTTAGTGTTTGATTGTGAACTGCTAAGCGATGCATATGTAATATTTTAATCTAATGGTATTTTACTCTAATGTTATCTTTATGTCATGTTTTGGATTAATTTAGCAAATATTTGATTTAGTGATGTTTTATGCTTTTGATCATATTATTGATGTTAGAATCATTAGTTAGTAATTTTGTATTGGTGAAGGGGACGGGGTTGTACCACTCGCTTGCGAGTGCCCTACGATTCTGAGATTTCCTCTTCACAGTGTGTTTGATCATATTATGTATATATGCATATTTGATATACTCTTTGTTCACAGGTTGACAGGTACAGGACATCAACTCCACCTGATTCACAGGTTTGAGCATGTCCATTGGCCAATGGTATTTGATTGGGAGATAGTAGCTAGGTTTTCCATGCCAAGTCATCACCCTAGTCATAATGTGTCGTTGAGTTGTTGTCAGGTTAGTTGTTTTAATATGGTCCATTTCACCTTGAGTATTTATTTGATTTCAAATTATAAAGGGTATTAAATGGCTTGTGTAGTTTAATTGATGATCAAATATATCTTGTTACAATGTTGAAATGTTAGTTATTTTATTGATTAATTTAATTTAAATAATAAAATAACATAATCTTATATTAGATTTATTTTATTCTTAAATTAAATTAATGGTGATGAATTAAAACAAGTAATTTTTTTTGGAATTAATGGATGTTTCAATAAAAATTGAAAAAAATGAAAATATGTTCTAAATTGCATTTTTTGAAAATAAATATGTAAAAGAATTTATTTACAAAATTTTGAATTCTTTTTGTAAAATAAAATTTGAAAAATGCATGAAATTTCATTTAGAAAGCAAAATTGTTTAAAATTTTAAAAAATGCAAATATTCTCCAATTTTTGCAATGAATTTAGTGGGTGGGATATTTTTAGGGGTTTGACCAAATTTGGGGAAACCCTATGTGAGAAGATGGAATTTCATTTTTATTTTTAATTTGGAAATTGTGGAGACAAAAAAAAAAAGGAAGAGGAGAAAGGATTTGGCTATTGTTCTTAGATTTTTGAAGAAGCAAAGTGGATTTGTTGGTTGAGCTGGAATCACAAATAGGATTTGAAAACACCATTTTGAGTTCTTCAAGCTTGGTAGAAAAAAATTAGGTTCCCTCTTTGTGATTTTGTTTTCATTTTGAAATGAGTTTCAATCTTTGTTTTGCTGTGTGAAAATTTTTAAACTGCTGTTTGGAATTTCAATAAAAAAACCCATGTGAATTTGTTTCAAAACTAGCAATAGAAATTTAGAACGAATCAAATGAAAAGTTTAAACTTTTTTGTTCAATTTGGGGAAAACCTAGAAATTCATATCATGTTATTGTGCTTAAAATTCTCCTTCTTAGTTTCTCCTCAATAAAATTTTCCCAATCTGACTGTAATAATGGAAAATTTAAGATATATATATTTATAAATATGTATGTATATATATATATCCTTATATATATACATATATATATATTATATATATACATATATATATATTATATATATGCTATTATGTTCTGAAAAATTTCTTGTTTTCTAAAAATTTTACAGTCATGGGTTTCTGAGAAAATTCGTCAAAAATGGCAGGGGAGGTTGTTTTTTATTTAAAATGAAAATTTATAAAAAAACAAAAATTAAAGAATTAAATTGGTTCCTGTGGGGGCTGGGAGACTAATAGCCGCTCCCCCCAAGGATAGGAGGTGTCGGCTGTGAAGGCAGCGCTGCCTTCATAGGCAACGACCCCCATCCTTGGGGGTAGGCTACGTGGTAGTCCCCACAGGGGCTGCATCCCTTGTTTCAGAGCTGTAAAGCATTTTGTGACTTTTGTTTTTTTTATTTAATTTTAATTTTAATTTTTATTGAAATATTATATTATATATTATATACAATATAATACATATATATTATATACAATATAATATACATATATTATATATATAATAGTTTTATATTATGTATATAATATATATATTAGATGTATATATATAGATTACTATATTATTTCAAGAATATTTTTATAATTAGTTATACATATAACATGTTTATATATTGGGTATATATATAATGTTTATTTTATGTATTTTTAAATAATTTGTAATGGGGAATTTTTTATTGATTGGTGTAAGAATATTTATTGTTTGAGCATATATTTTTATACATGTAAATGTATATACATTAGGTATATCTATATTTTTATATGAATAATTAGTACATATTTATGTTTAAATATATTGGTTTGAGATGGTTATTTTAATTATGAATAATCAAAAAATCTTGGAATAGAAAAATGATATTTTAGAGACACATATTTAAATGATGTTTAAATATTTTAAATAGGAATTTAAAAATGATTATTGCATTATTATAGTTGAAATGAAATTGGCATTATAATAAGTAATTTTATTTAAAAAGATTGATTTTATTCATTACATACCATTGAACAAATGAAATTAAATTGTTCGCTTTTTAAATCCCTTAATGTTGCCAAGGTGGTTGGTTTACTTAGAGCATGTGCAGATAATGCTAATTATTTAATTAATTTTATGTACTACGCCATTGCTTGGATTGGGTTTAGGAAACCCTAACATTAGATATTGAGTTGCCTGAAATGCTTTTTAAATGATGTTCTCGTTCATTCTCTTTGTTGGGAAATTGAGTCATTTGTTTATGTAAATCTTCCAGATGGGTTTTTAATCTTTTGGGGTTGTCGTATCATGTAGTCAACCTCTATCTTGTCTTGGGTAATGTGTATAGATGTATCATGTTATCTCACCTAGTTCTCATGAACAGGGATGGTTTGGGCCTCCTTTGGATTAGGAGTGGGTTTTGGTGGTTTGTGCCTCCTTTAGAAGGAGTGGAGTATGTACCTTGTTTCCTCCAGTGTTTGGAGTGAGTTTCCTTTGTTCATTTCCTCCTTGGATTGGAGAGGTCATCTTATCTGGTTTACCCTTTGGATTGTGGGTTTTGTACCATGTGTGTTGTCGATAGGAGAGTGGCTCTTTGTGGGGGTCCGACACAGAAAGGGGTGCCAGGGTAACTCACCCAGGGTTTAATCAAGTGATAATTTAAAAGAATTAATGGGGAACTTTCATACTAATTAAGATAATGAATGCCTCTCTTAGGAAGCATGTGTTTTTTAAGGCTCGAGATGAGACGTGACACATAGTTTTGCATGAGGGTCCGGCGACCAGTAGATGTAAGCTAGGGTAACCCAGGATGGGGGTCTAGTAGCCTAGGAAGGTTGAGTTAGGGTAACTCATAGGAATTTATGTATGACACTCTTCCTATGTCAGCAGTCAGTTAGTTATTGTGTGGTGTATAGATGATGTACATGATCATTATCCTTTGGAAGCATTGTAACTTTGTGTTAAGTGATATTGTGGTTGTAGTTTTTCAATTCAATTATGTTTTAGCCTGTGTCTAGAGGTAGGTAGTCTTCTATAGGAATTCCTTTTTACTATCTCCTAGCACGGGGGGTGACCCTTCGAGTATCACATGGTTGGGTGGAATGTGCACCTTAATCTGTGATTCTTCTCCTTGTTCATGTGTACGAGATTTCCAGTTGGAGAGCTCAGGGGATCTAGTTTCTTTCCATGCTTAATTCATTCAGTTGATCTTGTACTTTATCACCCCTCATTTGTTATCGAGGTGGAAGTTGTAATATGTAATCATACTTTTTGGATTTATCTCATTTGGGTAATGAGTGTTGTAATCTTATTGTTATGTGATCGTTAATGAAATCATGTTGTACTTCTTATTCTTGGATGTAAATTATCATGCACGGATTTTATGAGTTCTTATTTCTTTAAGTATATAAATGTTATGGTTATAATTCATGTTTCTTGTTTGGGTTTAAGTAAATCAGTCTCATAACCTTAGGGGTTTGGTTGGCAATGGTTAGTGAACTTGCATGTTAATTGTTCTTAATCAAAATAAAAATTTAGTTCGTTTGTGTAGTAAATTGCAACTTCCTCTATGGTTACGTGGCAGGGCACTACGCATGGTAACAGAGCCTAGGTTTAAACATTGGGTACTCTGGGATAATGTGGAACCCATTAAGCTATTAGTTACATAGGTTATACTCTGGGAACTATGAGCCATGGTGTTGACCTAGGCACTTTGTTCGTTAGTTTATTATTTACTTTTGGGTTGATCTCACTTGTCTACCCAGAAGTTGTGGTTACATGGTGTAGATCCAATGGTATAGGAAACTAGTGGAAAGGGTAGGATCCTCAGTGTAGTGTACAATGCATCGATATCCTTTCTACTGGAAGAATGCATTATGGAAAATTTTGCAATGTGTGAATTAGGTGTGTTGTGTGTGGTGGATGACAACAAGCTTTGTTGTTATTTCTACCCCTTGCATGTATTCATGTGCTTTACCTCATTATGCAAGTGATTGCCTGATTGACCCTATGTGGTTTTAGAGTTGCTTTTGAATGTTATATTGTATAGAAATTATGAAATATCATAATAGAAAATGAATGATCATGTTGTTAGTTCATAGAGATTTGTGCATGCTCTCATATGATTGATGCATTTGTGTGAAAGTAGTTGTGTGATGATGAAACCATGATTGCATTTGTGCCTATGTTAGAACTATAAATATCTCTTGTCTTCTCTCTCTTCCCATTGGTTTAACGAAGATGCCTATCCTTGAGTGTGTGGTGTATTGAAAATGATGGTATGTTCTATCTTATGAAAAAATGCTTATGTATTCATGAAGTTTGTTTTATTAGATCAAACCTTGGGTAAAGGACCTAAGTCCCCAAGTTGCATTCATAATCATGGAAAATATATAATATGAATAGAAAAATCATTTTGTAGTAAGTAAAATTTTAGAGAAAAGGGATTAGTGAAACCATTGCATGATAATGATAATTGCACAATAGGTACATCTTGTTGGTGAGGCCTATAGTCCCCAACTTTGTTGTTGAGTCTTACGAAATCATGTAGATATTAAATTATTGTACCTGGATTCAAAATGCAAAATGTTAAATGAATGTTGAAGTAATAATGTTGCATACCTTGTCTTGAGTAAACATTGTAACGATATCACACTATGTGGCCTTGTGAGGATTCCTGGTGATGTGTATTGGTGCATATGTGAATTATGTATCTTAATCCTTGGATATGTGTTTTGGAATTTTGGTTGGTGGTTGCTTCACCATGTTGAGTGTATAGATTGACAATGTGTTTGGTTGTGTTGATTTTAGAATGTGTTGTTGTTGTTTTATGTTGAGATATGGAGTGGTTTAGTTTTAGAACCATTGATTAAGTGTGATTTTATTGAATTTGTACTAGGGGTATTTGTAAGTTTCTAGCAGTAATCCTAACCCTAGGGGGAGGATGTAACACCCCTCCGTTTTGGCTGTTTTGTGCGGCAGTGTTTTTCTTTGTTATGTTGTTCTATTTGTGTTTTGACTTTGGAACTTGGTTACTGTTTGATTGCGAACTGTTAAGTGATGCTTATGTAATATTTTAATCTGATGGTATTTTACTCTAATGTTATCTTTATGTAATTTTTTGGATTAATTTAGAAGATATTTGATTTAGTGATGTTTTATGCTTTTGATCATATTATTGATGTTAGAATCGTTAGTTAGTAATTTTGTAGTGGTGAAGGGAACGGGATTGTACCATTCACTTATGAGCACCCTACGATTTTGAGATTTACTCTTCATGGTGTGTTTGATCATATTATGTATACATGCATGTTTGATATACTCTTTGTTTGCAAGTTGACAGGTACAGGACATCAACTCCACCTGATTCATAGATTTGAGCATGTCCATTGGCCAACGTTATTTGATTGGGAGATAGTAGCTAGGTTTTCCATGCCAAGTCATCACCCTAGTCATAGTGTGTAGTCAAGTTGTTGTTGCGTTAGTTGTTTTAATATGGTCCATTTCACCTTGAGTATTTATTTAATTTCAAATTATAAAAGGTATTAAATGGCTTGTGTAGTTTAATTGATGATCAAATATATCTTGTTAAAATGTTGAAATGTTAGTTATTTTATTGATTAATTTAATTTAAATAATAAAATAATATAATCTTATATTAGATTTATTTTATTGTTAAATTAATTTAATGGTGATGAATTAAAATAAGTTATTTGTTTTGGAATTAATGGATATTTCAATAAAAATTGAAAAATATGAAAATATGTAAAAGAATTTAATTAAAAAAATTTGAATTCTTTTTGTAAAAGAAATTTTAAAAAATGCATGAAATTTCATTTAGAAAGCAAAATTGTTTTAAATTTAAAAAAATGGAAATATGCTCCAATTTTTGCAATGAATTTAGTGGGTGGGATATTTTTAGGGGTTTGACTAAATTTGGGGAAACCCTATGTGAGAATATAGAATTTCATTTTTATTTTTAATTTGGAAATTGTGGAGACAAAAAAAAGGAAGAGGAGAAAGGATTTGGCTATTGTTCTTAGATTTTTGAAGAAGCAAAGCGGATTTTGTGGTTGAGTTGGAATCAAAAACAGGATTTGAAAGCACCATTTTGAGTTCTTCAAGCTTGGGAGAAAAAAATTAGGTTCCCTCTTTGTGATTTTGTTTTCATTTTGAAATGAGTTTCAATCTTTGTTATGCTGTATGAAAATCTTTAAACTGCTATTTGGAATTTCAATAAAAAACCCATGTGAATTTGTTTCAAAACTAGCAATAGAAATTTAGAAGGAATCAAATGAAAAGTTTAAACTTCTTTGGTCAATTTGGGGAAAATCCAGAAATTCATATCATGTTATTGTGCTTAAAATTCTCCTTCTTAGTTTCTCCTATCTGACTGCAATAATGGAAAATTTAAGATATATATATTTATAAATATGTATGTATATATATATCCTTATATATATATATAAATACGTATATTATATATATTCTATTGTGTTCTAGAAAATTTCTTGTTTTCTGAAAATTTTATAGTCATGGGTTTCAAATAAAATTCATCAGAAATGGCAGGGGAGGTTGTTTTTTATTTAAAATTAAAATTTATAAAAAAAATAAAATGAAAGAATTAAATTTGTGCCTATGGGGGCTGGGAGACTGCCCACAACTGCTCCCCCCAAGGATGGGAGGTGTTGGCTGTGAAGGCAGCGCTTCCTTCACAGGCAACGACCCCCATCCTTGGGGGTAGGCTCCATGGCAGTCCCCACAGGGGTTGCATCCCCTATTTCGGGGCTGCAAAGCAGCTTGTGACTTCTTCTTTTTTAATTTAATTTTAATTTTAAGTTTTATTGATATATTATATTATATACAATATAATAGTTTTATATTATATATATAATATATATATATATATTATATGTATATTTATATATATATATATTATAATATTATTTAACTAATATTTTTATAATTAGTTATATATATAACATGTTTATATATCGGGTATATATATATATATATAATTTTTATTTTAGGTATTTTTTATATAATTTGTAATGGGGAATTTTTTATTGATTGGTGTAAAAATATTTATATGTTTGAGCATATATTTATATACATTTAAATGTATATACATTAGGTATATATATTTTTATATGAATATTTAATACATATTTATGTTTAAATATATTGGTTTGAGATGGTTATTTTAATTATGAATAATCAAAAAATCTTGGAATATAAAAAATGATATTTTAGAGGCACATATTTAAATGATGTTTAAATATTTTAAATAAGAATTTTTAAATGATTATTGCGTTATTATAGTTGAAATGAAATTGGCATTATAATAAGTAATTTTATTTAAAAAGATTGATTTTATTCATTACGTAGCATTGAACACATGAAATTAAATTGTTAGCTTTTTAAATCCCTTAATGTTGCCAAGGTGGTTGGTTTACTTAGAGCATGTGTAAATAATGCTAATTATTTAATTAATTTTATGTACTACATCATTGCTTGGATTGGGTTTAGGAAACCCTAACATTAGATATTGAGTTGCCTGAAATGCTTTTTAAATGATGTTCTCGTTCATTCTCTTTGTCGGGAAATTGAGTCATTTGATTATGTAAGTCTTCCATATGGGTTTTTTAATCTTTTGGGGTTGTCGTATCACATAGTCAACCTCTGTCTTGTCTTCGGTAATGTGTATAGATGTATCATGTTGTCTCACCCAGTTTTCATGAATGGGGATGGTTTGGGCCTCCTTTGGATTAGGAGCAGGTTTTGGTGGTTTGTGCCTCCTTTGGAAGGAGTGGAGTATGTACCTTGTTTCCTCCATTGTTTGGAGTGAGTTTCCCTTGTTCATTACAACCTTGGATTGGAGAGGTCGTCTTATCTGGTTTACCCTTTGGATTGTGGGTTTTGTACTGTGTGTGTTGTCGATAGGAGAGTGGCTCTTTGTGGGGGTCCAACACACAAAGGGGTGCCAGTGTAATTCACCTAGGGTTTAATCAAGTGATAATTTAAAAGAATTAATGGGGAACTTTCACACTAATCAAGATAATGAATGCCCAATATTAATATAAGATTACCATAATTGTAGTGCTTCAGAATTTTGCTTGATGGCTCGTGGGCGCGTGCTCTGCATCTCGAGCTAGGGCATCCGCGCCCTAGCTCTGTCCGTTTTTCTCTGTGCTGCGAAGTGGAGTGTCTGGGATTTGATTTATTCCCTGCGTTTTTGGCTTGGCTGCGGCTCCCTTGTGCTCTTCCGGTTCGCGCGTGGGTTTAAGCCCATTTTTCTTGTGATTTCCTCTTTCTTGGCTGGCGTGGGAAGCCCTCCGCGTTGGGGTTTCCTGTCGGTTTTGCCTCTGATCGGTGGCGGTTGCTGCGTGGGACTTTAGAACCCTGTTTTTTGGCTGCTTGGATTGGGGCTTTGTATGCCCGCTGCCGTCATTTCATCTCTCTACTGCGTTGGTCAGGAGGGTTGTTGGTGTGGGGTTTTGACGTTGGGCGGTGTTAAGAGGAAGGGTGTCGGGAGAATTCCCTCACCCTTTTTTGGGGTTCGTAGTTTTCCTTGGGCATGATGGCATGCCCTAAGGATGAGACGGCAGGGAGAAGCTCTCGCATGGATTTTCGGGCAGCAATAGGCCCAAAATTTTCAAGCCAAGGAATGAAGACCTTCGACAACAATTTGTTTGCTCCGACTACAGGAATTGCTGATCTGGGGTTATCTAATGGATCACGGATTACGAAGATTAACGGCTGTCTCGAGAAGTGCAAGGAGAGGCCAAAACTGATCGTTCCGGCTGAGATGATTGCTGAAGATGTTGAGTATTATTCAAATCACTCCTTATATTGTAAGTTTTTGGGGATGAGGGTTTCCTTGCAATTTTTGGAGGTTTGGGCCCGGAGGACATGGGAGCCAGAGGGGGAAATGGAGATAATGTTGTTGGCGAACAATTATTTCATGGTTACATTTAATTGCATTGCTGATCGCAATAGGGTATTTGAGGGAGGCCCTTATTTTTATAATAAGGTAGGGTTGTTTATCAAGCCTTGGCATGCATGTTTTAACCCCGCGGAGGAGCTTCCAAACCGTGTCCCGGTGTGGGTTCGTTTACCGAGGTTTCCAGTGGAGTGCTGTCGAGAGGATGTGCTACACCTTTTGGCCTCGGTGCTTGGAAATCCTGTCGGGACTTCATCGCAGACCTTGGGTAAAAAGGTAATGACTTTTGCGCGCATTTGTGTTGAAATTGATCTAAGTAAGCCTTTGCCCGATGCAATAGATATGTGTGCGGGCTCCTACTCTTGGGTGCAACATTTGGACTATGAAACTCTTCCTTTTCGCTGTCGACTTTGTCGAGAATATGGCCATTTGCAGCGGAGATGCCCAAGGTATAAGCCTAGGGAGGCCCAACCTTCACAACCTGAGAGCAATCTTCCTGAATCAGATAAAGGGAAGAGCATTTCTCCTGATGAGGTAGGTGCTTCTGATGGTTTTGCTCCAGTCAAAGCCCGTAATCAGAACAGGGGTCAAAAGAGGCCTTTTAAGGAAAGGCAAGATGAAGGTACTTTCAACAGATTTGAAGTTTTGGATGAGCTCAGCCAACAGGAGGTAAATCCAGGATTGATCAACCTTGATCAAGGGTTTGAGGGAGTAGCTCAGGAGGATCTTGGTCTTGATTCCTCTTTGGATCCACAAGGGGATGATTGTCGGCACTTGGAAGCTGATCAGCAGAGGGGGGTTTCTGAGGTGCAGAAGCCCTTGGCCATTGTCACAACAGTAGGCGGGGACTCTCATGCTCCTGGGCGGAACACTGGGTCAGACTCGGCTACGAAGTCCAAGCCTCCCCCCAAGTTGGGTATTTTGCAGAAAGATATTAAGAAGGGTGGGGCAGAGAAATTTGTTAAACCTGGCAGAAAAAAGGACATGGAAAAGATTAAACTTGCAGGGGAGAATTTGGTGGAGTCAGGGGCAGTAAAGACTCTGGACTCTATTTTCTCTAGCCCCTTGAAATGATAGTTCTGTCATGGAATGTACGGGGCTTGAACAGCGGCCCTAGACAAAAAGCAGTTCATGAGTTAGTTAGAAGGCAAGGTCCTGATGTTGTCTTTTTGCAGGAAACTAAGTTATCTGTTGAGAATATGCAAAGTTTGGCACCTAAGTTGTGGAGGAGTGGGGAGTGCCAGTGCATTGGAGCTCATGGAGCTTCGGGGGGTCTGGCATGTTTTTGGAATCCTCGAAGAATCCAGCCTCTTTGGTGGATTTCTTCTAAATCCTCTATGTCTATGATTGCTTCTAGTTTTGAATCAGGGGAAGTCATTTTATTTTCTAATATTTATGCTCCTACGGACTTTCAGGGTAAACAAGGTTTGTGGTCCCATATCAGGCTGATTCGTAGCATGTTGCCTTTCCATCCATGGATTTTGGCTGGAGACTTCAATGCTATTTGTGAGTTGGCTGAGAAGCGTGGTGGCACTGGAAGGTTGGAGCCCTCTGCACTGCTGCTTCGTGACAATATCAATGCCTTGAATCTTGTTGATATCAAACCCAACAATGGTCAGTTCACTTGGAATAATCGTCGAGTTGGTGAGTTTTGTATTGCTGAAAGATTAGATCGGTTTTTGGTCTCTTGTTACTGGGTTGGAGGGATGTGGTCATCTTGTTCTGAGATCTTAGATTGGAGAGGATCTGACCATTGGCCTATTAAGTTGGCTACTGAGTCAACTCATGTGCCTCGCATGCCCTCTTTTAAGTTCCAACTCATGTGGTTGCGGGACCCTTCTTTGAATGAATTGGTGTCTGTTTGGTGGAAGAAAGGTAGACCAGCCTATGGTACTACAATGTATGCTTTTGCTAAACGACTTCAATATGTTAAATTTGAGCTCAAAAGGTGGAATCGTCAGTATTTTGGTAATGTCTTTCATGCAAAGGTGTCAGCTCAGGCAGAGTTGGATGGTATCACTAGGAGGCTAAGGGAGGATGGGGTCACGACTGAGTTGCTTCAGGAAGAGGCTCGGGCTGTGAAATCTTTGGAAGAATGGGAACTGCGAGAGGAAATATATTGGAAGCAGAAGGCTCGTATTGAGTGGCTTCAGGAAGGGGATAAAAATACTGCTTTCTTCTTCAATTCTGTAAAAGCCAGGCGCCATGGCAATTCTATCTCTGGTCTGGTGAATGACAGGGGAGATCTTCTCTCCTCCTTCCCGGAAATCTCAAGGGAGGCTGTGCAGTACTTTGAATCTCTTTTTAGAGAGGACTCGCAAGGGGGGTCTCCTGAGGAAGCGCAAATTCTTTCTTGTATCCCCTCCCTCGTGTCTGGAGAGTTGAATAGACAACTCTTGAGTGACATCTCGCTAGAAGAGCTTGAAGGGACTGTTTTTAATATGAAGAAAGGGAAGGCGCCTGGTCCTGATGGCTTCCCTATTGAGTTTTTTCAAGAATTCTGGGATATCATTAAATCTGACCTCCTAGCTGTGGTTCATGAATCTCATCACAATAAACAGATGTTACGGGCTCTAAATGCTACTTTTTTGGCTCTTATTCCCAAGAGTGAGGGGGCTAATAGGTTAAGCCATTTTCGGCCCATTTCTTTATGCAATGTAATCTATAAAATTATTTCTAAACTTATTGCTGACAGGTTGAAGAAGGGACTTGAGAATTTGATCTCCGAAGAACAAAGTGGTTTTGTTGCTGGCAGGCAGATTTTGGATGGGATTGTTATTGCAACTGAGGTCATCCATTCTATGGCCAACTCTAAAGAAAAAGCGATGTTTATCAAACTGGACATGGCGAAGGCTTATGACAGAGTTAGGTGGTCCTTCCTTCGGCGGGTTCTTGGTGCTTTTGGTTTTGCTGAAGAATGGATTCAGTGGGTGTTGAGTTGTGTTACTTCAGTCTCTTTCTCAGTGCTTATCAATGGGAGCCACTCTGAGCTATTTGGTGCTTCTAGGGGGCTTCGTCAGGGCGATCCTCTTTCCCCTTACTTGTTTATTCTTTTGGCTGAAGGTTTGGGGAGATGGATTAAACGGAGTGTGGAGTCTGGTCTCATTCAAGGGTGGAGGTGGGGTGGCACCTTACCTCCGCAGACTCACTTACAATTTGTGGATGATACTGCTTTGATGGGGGTGGCTACAATGAGAGAGGCCTCTCATTTACGAAGAATCTTGGATGCTTACCTGGTTGCCTCCGGCCAGCAGATTAATGAGGGAAAATCTTCCATTTTCTTTTTCAACACCCCGGGCCCCATTCAACAAAGGATTGCCCACACTATGCGATTTCAGATCGGGACTCTCCCTTTGACTTACCTTGGCATTCCCATCTCGGTGAGTAGACTTCCTAGGGAGTCTTGGCAGATTATTTTGGATAAATTTCGGGGGAAAGTTAACCATTGGACTCATCGATGGTTATCCTTAGCTGGTCGTGTCCAGTTGATTAAGTCGGTGGTGCAGGCTCTGCCCATTTATAGATGCATGCTCCAGGTTGCCCCTGTGGGCTTTCTCAAGGACCTTGATTCTGTGGCGCGACAATTTTTATGGGCTGGTTGCTTGGAGTCCTCCAAATGGAGTTTGGTTAGATGGGAGGTGGTTTGTAGTCCGAAACAATATGGTGGACTTGGCTTGAGGCAGTCGGCTTTGACTGGGGAGGCTTTGGCTGCTAAATTGTATTGGCGATGGTGTAATGAGCAGGATAAGAGTTGGGCCAAGGTTCTCTCTCAGAAGTATCTCCCAGGGATCCCTCAGCCTGATGTTTCGAGATACCCCCTTGTGGGGAAGGGCTCTGTGATATGGGACACCCTCAAGAAAGGGGCTATGTTGATTAAGGAAGGATTATTTTGGATCTGCAAGAAGGGGACTGAGGTCCAATTTTGGTATGATTCTTGGGATGGGTTTCCCCCCATCATTTCTCAGTTTCCCAACCTGTTGGATCTCTGTCTGAGATTTATTGGGGCCGGTTGGTCACGGGTGAGTGATTTTAAGACCTTTTTCCCTTGTGGTCAGTTAGAGTTGGCCAAGTGGAAGACCCCAGATGAGTGGCCAGATGTTGGTTTGCAGGAGGATTGTGCTGTGCTGCAAAGTATCCTCTCCAGCCGAAGATGTAGCTCTCTTCGTGATGATGACGTGCTTGCCTGGTCCCCCAATCCTATGGGGACCTACACTGTAGCCTCTGGTTATAGCAGGTTATTGTCTCATAGGTTGGTTGGGCCTGAAATTCAGTGGTGGAAGAAGGTCTGGAATAAGCTTTCTTGGCCAAAATGTAATTGTTTTGTTTGGTTGTTGGCCTGGAACAAGTGCTTGACTTGGGATAACATTCGGAAGAGAGGTTTCCACGGTCCTTCAGTTTGTGTTATGTGTGGGGCCAATGAGGAGGACTCTACCCATTTGTTTTTTCGTTGCTCTTTTGCCCTCCAGCTTTGGCACTTCTGGTGGGGTGTTTGGACAACTCCTTGTGTTCATGCTTCTTCCTTGATTGAGTTTTGGCAAGGGATGGGGCGCCCCCCTTCTGTGGCCCCTTTTTTGCAGGAGGTGTGGTTTGTTGGGCCTATATTTTTATTGTGGCAGATCTGGCTGGAACGCAATCGAAGGATATTTCGTGGGGAACAGAGACTGGTGCAACAAATTTGGCAGAGATTACTGGGCATGGTGCAAGAAACAGTGGAAGCTAGGTGTGAAGTGGATTTCCCGTTGGTGAAAAGGGATACAGAGCTGGTGGAGAGATTGGGGATTCAAGGGTCATCCCTGGCCTTGAATAGGGCTAAGAGAGGACGTCACGAGAAGCAAAAGATTGTTAGAGATGGAAAATGGCAACTTCCCCCTGGTGGTATTTTGAAGATTAATACTGATGGGTCTTCAAGGGGCAATCCGGGTCCAGCTGGCATTGGGGGGATTGGTAGGGATTCTTTGGGCTCAGTGATTTTCCTCTTCTCAATCTATGAAGGGATACAGACCATCAACCTGGTGGAAGGGCTGGCTATTCTTGTCGCTCTTGAGAGGGCCCATGCTTTGGGGTGGAGAAGGATTGTTTGTGAATCGGATTCCCAGATTTTGATCACTTTGCTTATTGAGCAGAAAGTGGCTGATGTCAGCTGGCAGTTGGCTGGGGTTGTGCAACAAATTCTGCGGGTTAGTTCTTTGATGGAAAAGGTGACTTTTGTCCATATTCCAAGGGAGTGGAACAGGGCAGCTGATTGTTTGGCGAAATGGGCTTCTGAGCATGTTGAGGGATGGAGAATTGAGGAGTGGGAGTTGGTTCCTCAGGAGCTCCGTCCTGATTTAACGAATATTCTTGTTGAGGATAGGGCTGGGAATGGTGACAGTTAATGGTGTTGGTTGGTAGTTTCTCTGTTTGGTTCATTGCTCTTGTTTTTCCTTGGGACCTTGGTCCCTTTCTTCCTATGTAATGATGCTTTCTGAGTTTCAATAAAGTTTTTACCCCTTTATTCAAAAAGATAATGAATGCCCCTCTCAGGAAGCATGTGTTTGTTAAGGCTCGAGATGAGACGAGACACATAGTTTTTCATGAGGGTCCGGCGGTCGGTAGAGCCATGCCAGGGTAACCCAAGATGGGGGTTTGGTAGCCTAGGAAGGTTGAGATAGGGTAATTCATAGCAATTTATATATGACACTCTTTGTATGTCTGAAGTTAGTCAATTATTGTGTGGTGTACAGATGATGTACATGATCATTGTCCTCTGGAAGTATTGTAACTTTGTGTTAAGTTATATTGTGGTTGTAGTTGTTCAATTCAGTTATGTTTTAGCCTGTGTCTAAAGGTAGATGGTCTTCTATAGGAATTCCTTGTTACTATCCTCTAGCACGAGGGTGAGCCTTCGGGTATCACATGGTTGGGTGGAACGTCCACCTTAATCCGTGAGTGTTCTCCTTGTTCGTGTGGATGAGATTTCCAGTTGGAGAGCTCATGGGATCCAGTTTCTTTCCATGCTTAATTCATTTAGTTCATCTTGTATTTTATCACCCATCATTTTTTATCGAGGTGGAAGTTGTAATATTTAATCATACTTTTTGGATTTATCTCATTTGGGGAATGAGTGTTGTAATCTTATTGTTATGTGATCATTATTGAAATCATGTGTTACCTATTATTCTTGGATGTAAATTATCAAGTATGGATTGTATGAATTCTTATTTCTTTAAGTATTTAAATGTTATAATTATAATTCATGTTTCTTGTTTAGGTTTAAGTAACTCAGTCTCGTAACCTTAGGGGTTTGGTTGGCAATGGTTAGTGAACTTGCATGTTAATTGTTCTTAATAATAAAAAAAATTAGTTCGTTTGTGTAGTAAATTGCAACTTCCCCTAGGGTTGCGTGGCAGGGTGCGACATGGGTCTTTGAGTTGACTGAAGGTTTTACCAAGCATAACTGGGGCTCCGTAGCTTCGTTTGACTCCATTCAAATTGCTTTGGAGTCAGAATTCCAAATAATTTCTGATGAAGATGTTTCTAGAAAAAAATGAGGAACTTCAAAATTTGACAAAAATCCTATGCATCACCCTCTTGGAATGAAATATATCTATAAGTATGATTATGCAGTAATATGAAAGGTTACATTAATATAAGGCATTAATTGATAAAGGTCGGACACTAATTTGAAATAAGTTGTTTAAATTTGCATTCATTATCTTAGTTTTGACTCCATGCCCTAAGATTAGGCGTTGATATGTGATATTACCCAGATCATTTTTAAAAATAATCTAAATCATATTAAATCTCTTTTACTTTGGTGGTTTTCTTTTTTGTTCAAGTTATAATTGCTCCATGTATCTTCATGATATTTGAAATATTATAGAGGCTGAATTTCAAAGAATTTCATCTATTAAACCTATATATGTTTGAGATGAAGATATCTAAGTTATGTGTTCTCAGCAATGTTCAATGCAAATGGGATTATGCTTGAACCTGGTAGAATATACAATACCCATCATTCATATACTTGAGAACTATCCACTCTCATAGGCCTATAATTTGTTGCTTGGAATGAGTTTATCATACTTTTAGGCCTACAATTAGGAACACCCTCATAATTCCTATGGAGCTCAATGTGTAGAAGGATTTCATGGCCTTGTTCATTGGCTTTTCTTGTCTTCAATCTCTTGATAGTGCAAATTCCTTGTCCTAAATACTTAATCCCCTAGTTTAGGCATTGTGATTCTCCTTAGTATTGAAGGTTACAAGAAAAAGAACCAACAGATTAGTGACTCTGATGGCGAAACATCAAAAGAGTATCTATTTGCATAGATTCAAGAATTTGGTGAATCTGAATATCTAGTTTAGATATTGAGAAGTTTTCAAACTTGGAAGTGATTGTGTTGTAGTAGATTTCAAGGAATGTATGCGTGACTTTGTTATTGGAGAAGACCCAAAAGGAAATTTATCTTTGAAGGAGATTTATACTACTTGAAGTTTAGTCCTTTGTGAAGAGAGGTGGCAAATATGTCCAAAGAACCTACTGAAAATGTGAAGAGAGTTCGAGATTTGCAAAAAAAATAGTCAAGAAGAAAGGTTAGCAACTGCTACAAATTCCCAAGTATTCTCATAAATTTAAACAAAGTATTATTATGTTTGAAAGTAGTTTATGAGAAGTATTCAAGTCTTGAAAGAATTTTGATTCCCTATTGAGTGAATTAAGCACTAAGAAAAGGAATGGTAGTGGTAATTTTTTCATTCTTCTAACTATAATCTAAACCTCCTATGTTGTAATGAAGAAGTATGTTTGATCTTGAAATCTTCCCATTAGAGAGATTTTAGATGTAGATGTATTTGAGTTACGCATTGCAATATTTTAAGGTCATGATAAAAGAAAGAAATACGACAGTGATCAACTATAGAGTTGATGTTTCAAGCTTGAAAGGGTATAAGAAAATGTATGATCAACCTATGCATCCATGTGTGGACTATGATGTAAACGTGAAGATTGTGCAACCCATTTCATATTATCAAAGAAGTTTCTTTGTGGAAAGATATAGACCATTGAATTTTAATGGTATTCAAGGTTTCCCAAACCTTGTTCCTAATGAAGTTAGGGAACACTTTCCAAAGTTCAAAGGGAAAATATCATAATCAACATCTCAACATCTACAATAATTTTTTGATTTGATGGGAGATTATGAGATAAGTCTTGGAAGATTTTGTCATGAATTTATTTGTTCAATCTCTCAAGTAAGATGTTAGAGATTGATTTTCATATTTTCCAGTGTGTTTTGTCTCTTCATGGAATGAATTCATGGAAACATTCATACAATATTTTGGAGAAAGAATGAATCCAAATTAAGTGAGACAAAAACTTATGAACATCCAGAAAGAAGAAGATGAGTTAGTCCCATCTTTCAATCTTATATTTTCAAAAAAATTAGGTGACATTCCTGAATGTATGAGACCAAATTATGCAGTGTGTTTGGTTGTATACTTGGGTGCATTTGATGAAGAAATGAGCTATCTATTAAGAGATAAAGAGCATATCAAATTGTAATGGATATTGAGAACAATATGAAATACTCAATGATGAAAGGATACATGGCTTCAATTGTTGGTTATCCTAGCACACCTCATGCAAATGAAATTAATGAATCAAACAATAGAAATGATTGTCAAGATGATGATGCTTCTGCTGTTCTAATTTTTCCATCACTACAACACAAATCATAGTGAACTCCAGCTTGAACAACAACAAAATATGAGCAAAGTTGATCAGATATATTTTGTTCAAGAATTGTCTAACATGAAGAGGCACAAGGGAGAATCACCCTATGATTTGTTCTCAATATGTTTGGATGCCTTGTTGGAAGTCCCCAAAAATTTTAGACTTGATGATTCAGCATGCATTGATTTATTTTATGTAATGTTTGAGCTAGGGTTGAGTACCTTGCCAAAAGAATTGAAACCTTATAGTTTTGTTCAAGTACTTGATTGGATTAAGATTGTATAAGGTGAACCATAGATTTTTGTGTGTGTTATGACTCTCCTACTTTCTTAGGATTTTTCACCTAAAGGAGAGAGAAAGACACCAAACTCTAGGCAGTTCACTCAAATTAAGGCAAGTATAATAAAATATGCCTAAATGCAATGATCTAAATGTAATAAACTAAAGAGATAAACTGATTTTTTATGCAAAACCTAATAAATATGATATGTTTGAAAAAACACTATGATATGCAAAAAAGTATGAAAATATTTTTAAAAAGCCCTAGAAATGAAAATATAGTAGAATAGAAGCAGCAAGAGATAAGTATTAGGCACCTGGAAACTCTGAAGACTTGAAAATACCTCTAAAATTTTGAAAATGTTGACTTTTTAACTATCTAGGACTCATTCACCACCATGGGCGAATTATTCCTAGATCAGGGTTTCTACCCATAACTCTATTTCTGCCAAAAGTGTACTAGAATTTGCATTTTTTCCAGACACACACCTTCAATAGGACTCATTCGCCATTAGTGGTGAATTAGTCACTTTTTGTTTTTGAAAATAGAAACTACATATCTACACTTTATCACCTACACTGCACTTCTAGACTAATTCCCATATCTGAATCTTCAAAAATTCCTGCAAAATAGAATATAGTTTGTTGTCTAATGGGGGTTTGCCTCATTCAAACCCCTAATGTGTAATTAAACCTTGGAGAAATAATAAAATCTGCATAAAACCATAGCCTTAAGTGTCTAAGAATAGGAAAATTTGAAGTAAAGCAAAACCCTATTCTAATGTGCTAGAATAAGATTGTTTAAAGGAACTTGAATGATGCAAGACTTCAATACAAGAAATCCTACAACATTTTAAATGTGAATTAATGACATACAAATGTTAAATATGAAGATAGAGTGAAAATGGGAGATGGATTCACTTTGAAAACAAGTCTTTAGGCTTGATTTGATGGCTAGTTGCATCTCCTCAACCTAGATTTCTCCATGATTCTTCATAGGCATCCATGATCAACCCTTTGTAATTCAATATATTGAATAAGAAGTGAGCTTGAAGACTTGTAAAATTCCTATCTTACTACCCCAAAGCTTCAACTTTGCTATAGAAAGATTGATGAATCTTCTTGTGCAAGATATTCAACACTTGACCTTTGAAGTTTAACTTGTAAAATGGACTAAAGATTGTTAAAAATGACCTAAAAATGTGTATTTATAGGTATCAATAACTAATTTCTTATTTTTAGACCTAAGAGGCCAACATCCACTAAAAATTTGAATTAAGTTGGTGAGTTTCCCTCTTGAAATTGAGATTTCCCTCAAAAGGGACTCATTCGCCACCCTTGGTGAATGGGTCCCACCAGAGGGGACTCATTCACCCAAGGTGGTGAATGGGTCCCACCAGAGGGGACTCATTCACCCAAGGTGGTGAATGGGTCCCCCTTGTGGTTTTTAGAGGTGGGTTTTTGAGATATGAATGAATTAAGTATTATTTGTTGGGATTTGTATGATTTTTAAGTGAAATGGGTCTCTAGATAAAAAATAACTGGTCTTAGGGGCCTATAAATGCTAATTTGAAGAATAATTAATGCAAGGGTACTCAAAGGTAGGTCCAAATTAAGCATGAAATTATCTCTTTTTCCAAAAGCATCCAATTTTCTACACCATATAAGGATCCAAGTGTGACTATGCACAAAATATGATGTCTCAAGATGTTGATGGCAACTATTCTATTGAGAAAAATTAGAAAAAACTGCAAACAAGTGAAAGGGTATATCATAAAATGAACATCCATCTTGTTGTATGGATGAGGATAGTGATTGCAATCAGCCCACAAGTAGTGTATATGCAGAACTATGTACCAATGATGAAGATAAAGATACACTTACAAGTGTTACTAATTTTTTATCACAAATCAGTGGTCAAGATATTGTTCAAATGAAAATATAATCATTCACTCTGAAAAATTTGAGCATAATTTATGTAGTGATGAATTTTCTCGTGATGAGGATCATGATGAGAGTGAAGTTTCTGATTATTTTTCTGAGGATTGTGGATGCTCTTATGAGGATTATCTAGAGGTATTTTTATTCACATGAAGGATGCAATGATATGAATGTTCACAAAGTCTCTTGTTCACAAGTGAATGAAAAAATCCTATTTGATGCATCCTTGGAATATAATTTGCATTTTCCATCAATGGAGCATGTTAATTGTATGAATGATGAGGAATTTTAAGATAGGAATGTTTGTGTTCAGTATCTTGATCCTAAACATAGTACTAGAAATGATGAAGATGTTGATGAACGTGCTCATGAACATGTTGCTTATGACTATTTATATGAAGCATATATGTAGATGTTAGCTATGCATGAAGAGGATGATGATGTACTCATGGATGAAAGAAGGGTTTCATTATTGAATTACTAGAATGTACATCATGACAAGCACATGGATCTTGAATCAACATCTACAGTATGTGTAGGATCATCATGGAAAAAATAGGCCCTTAAGTGGCAATGAAAATTCAAAAAAATTAGAGTTAGGAAACTTGACGTAAAAATTTGAATAAGTTATCTATATTATTTCAAAAATATGTAAGAATAGAATCTGTAGCAAATTGAATGTAGTTTCTAACTACTAGGTTTATTTAAAGAAAAATCCTTTTGGTGAAAATTTGAAATTTCAATGTAGTAGTACTTAAATATCAGGGAAAAATAAGAAATAGGTGTATGTTTGACCACCCTAACCACAATAAAATGATAAAAAAAATTTATAAGATTTTAGATATAAGTAGATGATTCATGTCCTGATGTGATGCAAATTTTTTCCAAGTAAATAATTAATTATGAATTTTTCATTACAACTTTTAAAAAATATAAAAACTTGTATGTCTGACCACCTTAACTTGGTCAAAACTTCATAAAATTCATTTTTTTTTAATCCTATAGTATGCAAAGCATAGAATGTGACACATTTTTCAGATTCAAAAATGTGATATCATTTGAAAGCTATAGATGTTTTTCAATTAGCCTATCAATCATGACTTTAGTCATAATTCAAATAGAAAATGAATAATATTATTTATTAAATTCAAAGTAAAGCATTATTTATTTTGGTGGAAAGCTTAGAATATCCTTTAAAAACCCTTTTTGTTTCATCAATTTTGGGTAAAAAAAAGGTTGTCAACAACATACCCTAAGCATACCCATCATATCGCCACTTTTTGGCCCATCATGATCCTACACATACCCATTACCCATTGAAAATGTGAAACAATTTTATGAATTTTCAAATTGTGTTGATATTGCAAAACTTTTTGGTTTATGTGTAGAGTAGCCATATGATGCAAACAATGGTGGATCTCATGTTAGTCAATGCGAAATTGAGTTATTTACTGATGTTCCTTATCTTCACAGTATGATTATGGACATGTTTTCAGCCAATGAGGAAATCATTTATGTGAAGGAAAACAAAGATGCTTGTTCAAGTGCTAATGAACAAATTTCAGATAATAGTGGGTCTTTAGCACATAGGTCAATATGCCTATCAATTGATATTGCACATGAATTCATTAGCGCACATGAAAGTATTTTTATTGATCATGTTAATCCTGAAAGTGATGGCATTCAAAGTGATTCAAATTTTCATATTGACATTGTGGAGAGTAATATTGAACATGTTATGAAAAATCAATGTGAATTTTTTGGCTCAGGGTTAAATTCTGAATTATTTGAATATTTATTTGAAACATTCCTTATAGAATTGCATAATGTTCTAAAGAATTATTTTGACATCATGTGTGAACTTGAGATTAAAAACAGTGTTTATACATTAGAGGTTGATGTTTTTTCTTTATACCTTGATTTGAATGTAGATGAAGATATTGTGGGTGTTGAAAAATTAGATTTTTAAAACATTAAAGCATGTGATGATGTGACTGAGTTGTGTTCTTGGAATGATAATAAATTGAACTATGGTGCAATTCAATTAAAGGAGTTTCAAATGTGTGAGCATTCTTTTCTCAACACACAAGAGCATTGGACATTGTTTTAGAGGCATGATATCTTCTTTAAGCATAATCATTATGATGGGGTAAATAAATGTGATAATACTATATTTTCATATGGTCTTAATCATTATCCTCATATGCTACCACTTGCTACAAATCAGAAAATGAAGGGATTGGCAATGATCTAGTCTATGTGATTGTGTTGCCATGTGAAAACAAAGCTAAATAGGGAGCAAGCTCTCACTTGTTCAAAGGTATCTTGACACTTGTGTTTGTAGAAATGCAGTCACTCATGTTTTTGTGGTGTGACAGAGGAAAATGTGGGTTAAGGGAAATTAGTTCCTTCAACATGCTAGTTTTTGACAAAGGAAAAAATGGGTTCTTCTTTTCATTTGGTGGCTTAGGGCCATCAAATATGGTTTGAAAATTTAATTAAGACTCTATCACTCAATGTTCTGGCACTTGGTCTGCTCTCCCAGATACCTGGAATCTCCCCATTCCCACAAGGGGCATGCATCCCCAGTTGGAGCCACTGATGGCACATTCAAAAATTTTGAATTTTTAGTGTCCATGTTCAAAAATTTGATCTGTACACTTAGAAGTGGCCCTAAAAAATCTGCCCAAGTGACCTACTTTGGAGGATCATAATATGAAGCCAATTGATTTTCATGTCAAATCCTTTGGTGGGAATATTCATTTGAAATATTTAAACATGTATGTCCAATTTCAACTTCCTATGATGAGTTTTTGTAAGGTTTTGTAAAGCAAAGCATGAGGGTTCTAGGACTTTTGTTGATTGCATACTCTCGGGCCTATGAAGTGGCCTCCTATTTAGATTGATATTTCACAGTTCGATGATCATCATGTAAAATGGATTGGTGCTCTACATTCCCCCCATATTCATATGCTCACTGGTCTAGTTTTAAAGTCTCGTGATCAGCTTTGATATTTTTACCAAGTCAAAAGCAAATACAGTTTATTATTTTTTTACATCTGCATTTTCAGATTGTTTCAAGGAGGTCAAGTTTGACCCTTAAAATTTGGTGAAGAATGTGGATTGAAGGAAAGCCCTCGTATACACATACTAAATGGATCTGAATGATCTAATGTTTCTAGTGGTCGCTCCATAAGATGTGATTTGATATTTTTTAAGGAGATGATTTGGTGAGCCTTAATTGGTTTTTTAATAGGTGCAGTTGCAGAAATGTCTAAGTGAGCCACTTTGTCGATTAATATCTTGCACTTCAAGATGAATCTTTCCAATCCATTTGTTCAATTTAATTTTTAGTTCAAATGGTAACATGCATGACCAGCTTCAGGCCCCCAGGATGAGATCTGATGGGTTATTTAATTGTCTTTTGACTGTTATTGGGTCAAAATTGGTGTTCCAAAAAAGTTTCAAACTTTGCAATTCTAAAGATGACCCATTCCTCATTTTGGTCCAAAACATCTCCAACTCCATTCTTGTAAAAGGTGGAGGTCATCTGATGCACTATTTTAATGCATTTTAGTCATGGCAAAGGCATCTATTAGGCTAGTTTACAAAGGAGGTCCTAGAAATTTCTCAACGATGCAAGTTATGAGGAAATGGGTTTTCTCTAAATAATTGATAATGTGCCTACATAAATTTTCATGACTCTAGGTGTCCCAGTTTACCTACAATAAATTTTCCTTATTTGGGCCACAACCGAAATTAAATTTTCACTATTTCCTAATGTTCAAATTGCACATATTTAAAATATATTGCATATTTTAAATATTATAGAAGGAAAGATGGACAGGAATAAAGGAAATGTCAATTAGGCCATTTTTCAATATTTCTTATTTTATAAAGTTTCAACTTTATAAACTTTTGTCTCACGGCAGTAGGCTTTGCCCACTTGCCCATAGCAGTAATGCTCATGACACAAAAAACTAGCGAGAAAGCGGGGAGAGCTGAAGAAGCTTGCAGTAGCATGGAGATAAATTAAATAAATTTTTAAATGACTTCTTTCAAACTTTGGATGGTAGAAAATATTTTATGAGCCATTTTTAGTGTGTGGCTGCCAAATCATGGGGGGAAGTGCTAATGGTAGTAGCATCCGATGGGGGAGTAGGCAAGCTTTACGTAGCCTTTCTCAATGCTCGTGAACTTTATAAAATTTATAAAGGAAATTATTAAAGGTTAATATTTTATTTTTTATAAAGCATTGAATGCTCAAATATATAATTGCCCACTAGCCCGTGGAGTTAAAGTTGTTGTGAGAAGAAAGGCAATGGGGGTTTAAGGAGTGGCCTATGGTGGGCCCGTGGAGAAACATTTGAAGGAAATGTTTAAATGGGAATTATTTTTAACAGTAAGTTAAAAATACTAGGGTGGAGGTAAGGCATGATTGAATACATTTTTAATAGCCCAAAGCAATTAAAAAAGCCTTCAAATATTAATATAAAATAAAAGTGTTGGGAAGAATACTTTAATGGGCTTTCAAGTCAAAAGTAAAAGGGCACTGTGAAAATAAATCAAAGTTAAATGGCTCTACTATAAGCATGAATATTTTATTTGCTGGGAGATCAAAGTGTAAAGTGCAGCCAAGCAAAAAAACCAAATTAAAAGAGTTTTCGATAGAAAAATGGAGATGAAGGTTTTTTCTTCTACTATGGTAAAATATTTTTCACTTCAAGGATGAGGAGTGAAGTTTTTCATGAAGCAGGGGTAAGGTAATTTTCTGTCGCAGATTAAAGGTGAATACAAGCAAAATATAGAGGAAAAAAATAGGGTAAAGTGTTGAATGGATATTTTCAATGGAAGAACATAATGAAGAAGGCCATCATGAGGGGAATAATTTTCTGTTTGGGGGAAAGTTAATGCAAGATGCATGAATCAAGGAATAGATTGAAGATTCTTCAAGAAGAAAAGGTAGTTATAGATCAACACAAAAGATTGGATCCAGGTGTCAACTACAGATATAGATTTAGGGTTTCTCCTTCTTCTATATCTTCTTTCTTCTTCTCATTTGTACAAGTTCTGAATTTTTGGTTTAGTGGAAGGAAATAAAGAGTTCTTGATTGGGAATTGGGGTTTTACTTACAAAAAATGAATGTACAAAATTTTATAATAGTGTCAATTAGTTTGAGAAAATTAATGAAAATATTGTAGAATTTATCTCCATTTTGTGTTCTCAAATTGCGTATATGGATTAAATATATCAATGCTATGTTGATTTGTCATTGCAATCTCTTTGCAGTTGTGTGATTTGTGTATGGCTTTCTTCAATTTAAGAATTAAATTATGTATGCAAATTACTATGCGTTTGAGGGAATGAAATGGATCTTTTAGTATGATTATGTGGTAATATGAGTGGTTACATTAATGCAAGGAACTAATTGTTAAAGGCACACTAATTTGAAATAAGTTGTATAAATTTGCATTCATGATTTTAGTTTTGACTCAATGCCTTAGGATTAGGCACTGATCTATGATATTACCTAGGTCATTTTAAAAAACAATCTGAGTCATATCAAATCTCTGTTACTTTGGTCCTTTTTATTTGTTGTTCATGTTATATCTATTTCATGTATTTTCATGATATTTGAAAGAGTATAGAGGCTGAATTTGAGAGAATTTCATCTATTAACCCTCTGTGTTTGAGATGAAGATATCTAAGTTATGTGTTCTTAGCATTGTTAAATGCAAATGGGATTATGCTTGAACCCGGTAGAATATACAAAACCCATCATTCATATACCTAAGAACTATCCATTTTCATAGGCATGTAATTTGTTGCTTGGCATGAGTTTATCATACATTTAGGCTTACAATTAGGAACACCCTCTTGAGTCTTGTGGAGCTCAAAGTGTAGAAGGATTTCATGGCCTTGTTCATTGGCTTTTCTTATCTTCAATCTCTTGATAGTGAAGATTCCTTGTCCTAAACACTTATTCCCCTAGTTTAGGCATTGTTTTTTTCCTTAGGATTGAAGGTTGCAAGAAAAAGAACCGATAGAACATAACTTCCAAATACTATAGAATATGATATAACATGTGTAGACATATTCTCCATTCAAACCATAGAGATACAAATTCTTTTAGAAAGAGATACTGAACATGAGTGTATTGCTAGAGAAATCTCTCTTCCCTAAGTAACTAACCTCAAACAGTCTGGATCAGACTTCTAGATTACTTCTATCAACACAAATAGATGCAAGTATGATATTGTAAGTATATTGTAAGAAGTTAAATTCATTGTTCTCAAAATGCACTATTAATGATAATTCAAGTACTATTCCATTCACTATTTAGCTAGCATTACACCACCTTAGACATAACTCCCTTGACATCAATGAACTCCTTTGACATCAATGACAACCTATGATCGAAAATCTCCCCCTTTTTCATTGATGGAAAACATCAAAATGTTGGCCATAAATGAAAACAAATCTAACATTGCCAAGATCAGGAAAATAGCTCACAGTGATTCCCACTTTCTCCTCTTCAAAGTATTTTTTTTTTTTATTCCTATTTCTCCCCTTTTACATCAATGGCAAAGGTCAACTACTTTTCTAGCACTTTGCACAATCTAAAAACTTATTTCCTAGATAGACTCCCCTTGAGTCCATACCACACTACTTCTGAAAACAATATGCAAGTCTACCATGCCTTCTTGTGGTAGGGAGTTAACGCTCCCACTTAAAATAAACTTTCCTCTTGACTTAAGAGGAGGGAGTAAAAACTCCCAACTTCTACTAGAGATACTCAAAAGTCTCCTTAACAAGTATTTTTGTTAAAATTTCTACTACTTGCTCCTTTGTTTCAATATATTCCATCTTCACTTCTTTGTTAGCAACCTTTTCTCTTAAGTAATGATACTTTACTGCAATATTCTTTGTCATTGATTACATTACAAGATTCTTTCCAATTTTTATAAAATTGATATTATTACACAAAATGGAAATGGGTTCATCAAACTCAATCTTCATCTCCTTCAAATTCTCCTTCATCCACAATATCTGAGTGTGACATGAAGTTGTTCTAATGTACTCTACCTCTCTTGTAGATAAGGTTCTTGAATCTTGTTTTTTTCTTATCCATTATAGAAGATTATCACATAGAAAGGGTGAAATTATCACTCTTAGGATACCAAAAGTTAAAATCAATTATAGCCTTCAAATATCTGAATACCCTCTTTACTACTTTGACATGAGTTTACTTAGGTACTTACTGAAATCTAGCAACCATTCCAACCACATGCATTATATCTAGTATATATGTAGTTACATATAACAAAATACCAATCATGGATCTATACAAGGTTTGGTCTACTAGAGAAGATTCATCATCTTTACTCAGTTTACATCTGGTAACCACAGGTGTACTAATTAGTTTACATCCTTTTATCTTGAACTTGTTTAACATTTCCTTTATATACTTGTTCTAAGAAATGAATATGCCTTTATTTGATTGAGAAATCTATAAACCAAGATATAAAGATAATTTACCAAGCATTAAAATTTTAAAATCACTCTGTATTTCATTCTAGAACTCCTTGCACATGTCATCACTACTTCCACCAAAAATAATATCATCAACATAGACAATAATAATCAATAGTTGAAAACCATTTATTTTTATGTATAAATTACTATCCACATAGCCTCTCCAGAACCCTTGTTGTTTTAGATACCTATTCGACCTAGAATAACATGCTCTAGGATCTTGTCTCTATCCATAAAGTTCCTTCTTTAGTATACAAAAAAAATCCATATTATCTGAGCATTAAAATTCTTTTGGTTGCTCAATGTAGAATTCTTCTAACTTACATATATAAATGTTGACTTCACATGCATATGATAAACCTTGAAGTTTTGGAATGCTAATAAGGCATAAAATATTTTGATTTCTTCCAATCTCGTTATCAGAGAAAATATCTAGACTCAAAATCAATTCCTTCAACCTGAGCATATCCTTTATCGAAAAGTCTAGCCTTGTTCCAGACCACTTCTTCATCTCTATTCAACTTGTTTCAAAAGACCCACACGGTACCAATAATATTCTTGCCTTTAGGTCTTGGGACCAAATCACAAATTTCATTTTAATTATTTGAGTTATGTAAGACCCTGCTTCACATGTAATTAATGCAACCATAAGTTGTTAAATGCTTTTCTTGAACTGATGATTAAATATATTATGTATAATAAATAAGGTGATCATTTGGCAATATTTCATGCATATAATTTTGAAATTTGGTTTTATTGTCACTACCATGAAGGTGGATAAAAATTGAGCTTCTAAATAGTTTATTATATAGTTAAAGCTTAGAATGTTTAGCTAACAGATTAATGAGATACACAATTGATACTTACAATCATGTTGGTAATGTGCAGGAAAGCAATAGTGTTAGAATGAGAAGGGAGAACCATCAAGAGTGAATCAAAAGAGTTCGTCATGAGGATATAAATTTGACCCCATTTTTAGCCTAGAAACAAATGAATTTAATGTATTGATAGACTAAGGTTGTGATGGTTGTTTTAAAATGGATAATATATTAAAGGCATGAGAGGGACTTTAATTGTGATTTATGTATGGGTAAGTGGGGGATTAGGTCTTGGGAACCCCTTACCCAATTTGAAATTCGGGTAGGCCCTTTAGTGGGTTTTAAAAGAGGATTGTGGGTCAATTTCTTTAGTTGGGATGCAAAAATAAACCCCCTAGGGTCTATACCATAGTGGTAGGGGTCAAATGGGCATGCAATAGGGTCCCAAGGACATGATTTGACTCTTGAAAGGTTCTCATAATGAGAAGTGACGAGTTTTGGAGAGAAGGTAGGGTTTGATATGGAAGCTCCTATATATTTTTTGGGGGGAGGAAGGAGCGGGGGGGTGTTACCCACTTCTCCTTTTGGAGAAATTGATGGGGATTGAAGTGAAGAGGAAAGGGGAGAGGAGTCCATCCAATGGAGAGGTAGTGACCAAGGTAGCTTGGCATGGAGATGAAAGGATAAGAGAAGAGCCTAACTCCTTCGTCGAAGTAAAAAGATAAGTTTTTTCTTCTATTCCCATTTTTATTTTGTTTAAATTGTGTGGTAAGATGGTGGCATGTTGTATAGTTCATTGTTGAGAATGTCAAGCAGAAAACCAATTTGCATGTAATTTTAAGGTATGATGTCTTCATTTCTTTGTAAGAGTTGAGAAGGCTCTATTACATCATCTTGGGGCCAAAATCATTCCTTGCTCGGGGGTATGGCTAGAGCCCACGAGGCTCCATGACGCCATTACGGTAGGGTGGAGAGCAAGCCTTCATCTGTTGTTTTTCCTCCATTGATTCTCTTAAAATTTGTCTAAACTATGAAACAACTAGTATTTTGTGTAGAAAGGAAGGATGAGAAAAGCTAGGTTTATTTCGTTGCATTTAGGTTGCTTTAGATTTGAGTGCCAATTGAGTCTTGAGAAGTTAAACTGAAAGGAAATTGTGCATACTTATGAGGGAGGTGAAATCCCCCTTGTACCAGTCTCATATTGTGACCCCAAGCTCTTGTTATTGTAAGTCCCATAATCAGTTAGAAATAAACTTTTATTTAATGTATCTATAGGAGCAATTAGCTACTACTAGAATGCTCAAGTTTAAATGAAACTTTGCTTATAGTTACAAATAAATAGTTCTTGAATGTGTTTCCACTATTGCCTGCTTGGGAAACAAGTGGGCTTAATATAAGTCATGATTATGTTGTAACGGGGATGCAACTAAATTAATTCTGTCTCACAATAGAAATGGAAATAAAAATAACCAGAAATGGCATTATCTAAGTTTATTATAAAAATCAAAATAAAATCAAACGGTTACGGCTATAAGTCAATTGAGAGTGCATACTCATATTTTTCTTTTGCTTATTTTTACCACTGAAGTAATATTTAGAGTATTCCTTTTCCTTAGAGATTCATGTTTCATAGAGATAAGAAGACAAAATTGAGAAAGCAAAGAAAAGAAATAGAGAAGGTCGATTTATTGATGCTAACTATCTCAATCTTGTTTGGGTTATAGTCTATCCTTATAGCTCTGATTGGAAAAAGAACAAACAACTAACAAAAAAAAAAAAAAACAGAATGTCATTGTTGTTTAATGATCTAAAATTCATGACGGTAGTGTCGTTCGCAGAAGCAGTCGTAGCAGGAGACTTTTTACTTGAAAACGTATTCTCCAAAACTCTTGTAAAATATGTAGTCAAAGGATTAAATAATGTTAATAATAATAAAATGAGCAATGGAAAATAACTGGTTGTTTATCATGGTCTGGTTGACCCTTTTTGTGCTTGTGTATTTTACAACAACAGGGGAGACAACAATAAATTAAAAAAATATGTAAGATTCAAATTTTAGTCTTGATATTTAACAAAGAAAAAAGAGACGGTAGCTGCATGGTGGGGGTCGAGCCCTCCACATGCAGGTCATGCTCTAAAGGCCACTACTGTAAGTGAGAGCCAAACCCCATATGTCGTCTAGAGTCAGTAATAAAATAAGAGAACATTAAATAAGAGAATAAAATAAGAACCCATATATGTGTTTCTTTCGAGAATAAGGGAATGGACTAATATTTAAAAATAAATAAAAATAAATTGAAGTGTGTGAGCATCTAAACTTGTATCGACCTTGGTAGGGGTTAGTGCAGTCAATAACCCTGTCATCAAGCACCTCAAGGCATATCTCATCTCTGGAAATTAGATCGAAAGAGGATGCCATAAAGAACCAAAAGGAAATTATATATTTCTTTCAAGTAGCAGTACATCAATATAATAGATGTCCTAGAAGTAAAAATGTAAAGCTAGTCCCACTGGTTGCAGGCTTAAGAGTGATTAGCAAACATAAATGAATAATAACAAGCTTCTAGCAGCAGATGAAGAAGGATGGTTAAGGGTATCCAACAACTCACAGGTAGCATGAAGATATCCTGTCGTAGCAGCAAGGTAAACTAAAAAGATGAATGCAATTATGAAAATTGGAATTTAAAATTATATTTTCAGCTTAAAAATTTCACCTACCCTCAAGGAAAGATTGAAAATATATATTAACAAAACCAACCACTATATTGCCAGCATTTAATCCAACACCAGTTTTTGTAGAATTTAATCAAAAGTCATTCAAATCGATATGAAGGTTGACATTTACTCCTCTGGTAGATATTACCGTACTTGCATGGTCGACAAGGTGGCGATGGGACTGCAACTTTTCAGGTGACCTATCATGGAAAGACTGATAAAGGTCAATATACAAGTAACCCGGATGCCTTGCCAGAACAGTGATACAGACCCTTGAGTCTTGTCAACAGATCGTAAGGCATGGTGAGCATTAGAACTAGCAATCGCACTTTAGGGTGCAATGGGTACGCCGAAGAGGTGTGGAATGTCAATAAGGAAAAGTTTTTTTTTTTTTCATACATTCATGTAGTACATGAAGTCAGTTGGTAGGTTATTTATGAAATGATGTTTTTTTCATACATTCACATAGTATATGAGGTTAGTTGGTAGGTTATTTATGAAATGATCTTTGTGCAACAAAGGTCTAAATGGATCAGTGAGTTTCAAACCATCTATGCATCCACTTACTAATATTTAGACATGATTAAAACAAAAACCTTTAAATCAGGATGATAATCAATTTCCATTACCAATAGACTCATTATATGTAATAGGGAGAAAGAGAGAGAGGCAGAGAGATATAGACAAGGCATCCACTTACTAAGATTTAGACATGATTAAAACAAAAACCTTTAAATCAGGATGATAATCAATTTCCATTACCAATAGACTCATGTTATGTAATAGGGAGAGAGGGAGAGAGACAAAGAGATATAGACAAGGAAGAGAGGGAGAGAGGCAGAGAGATATAGACGAGAGAGATAACTATTCCATTTATAGTGAAAATAATTAACTTTTAGATAGTTATGGTCTTAAATATTTATGAAAATTATAAAGTCAATTTACAATAAAGTAAGTTATATTTTAAAATTGACCTTTGTCTTTTGATAAAAAGAATTAATAAATTATTATTAAAATACTAGTAGCTTTATTTTCATCCATTTAGTAGGAAATGATCGAGGTTATGAATGCAATTTTTTGTGAGTATCAAATATTTCCTTCCGTCTATCAATAGAATCTCGATTCTACATAGTTGAAGGTGGATTGTTATCAGATATTAGAGTTGGACAATGCTCTGATAGTGTATGCAAAATGTGGAAGCATAGACAAGATGTGAAGTGTTTGACTGGATGCGTCAAAGAAATGTGATCTCATGGAATGCTATGTTTGTAGGTTGCTGGTATAACTGAACAAAAGCCATTCTGTTCCTTATGAAATTTAATGTTTCATTTTAAAGTACAGGAATCTGCCATGACTGTTGTTACTACTCCGATCTATGGAGAACATATGTAAAACAGTTAAACTACATTATAATAGGAGCTAGCTGGTATAACTGAACAGAAGCCATTTTGTTCCTTATGAAATTTAATGTTTCATTTTAAAGTACAGGAATCTGCCATGACTGTTGTTACTGCTCTGATCTATGGAGAACATAATTTGAATTTTGAGACAACGCTTAGGGTTCCCAGCTGCCGCCGAGACCTGGAAACAAAAAATGCAAGAAGAGAAATCTTAGTAAGCGAATTAGGGTTTAGAGTAAGGCGTCTAAACATAGATTACTTCAAAATATTGATTGGGTCAGATTATGGATGCTGTAATGTTAAAAACTAAATTTGCTCATTGTTAGGATCTTGGCCATAAATTCTGGATAACTTCGCATGCAGGATACTATCTCATATTTATCCATAGTTTTGACTACATGGGAGCCCCAAAGTAATTCTGCTAACAGAAAACATTCAGCACCACCACCTATCATCTAAGTAGCACAAGGAGGCTCTTATTACTACTAAGAAATGTCAGTAATCCTTTATGTCATCACACTGTGGTGCCAATATCTGATGGATTGAAATTTGAATGTCAACATGAATCATGGCAGTTTCAAATACAGGATTTATCAGATATCTCCAACGGAACAACAAAAGACTACCAAATTGTTGGGTTATGATTTTGGCTTTTACAAAAATGGTGAGAAGAATGCTGCAGCAAGTTCTCTTTCCATTTTCCAAGCAAGAGGAAGATGAGGCTTTCATTTCTTAAAAATCTATCATACATCTCATCTGCTTTGTGTATGGTCTAACAGAGTCCCAATGTAAAAAAAAGAACTCTGTAACACAACACCTTCAAATTTCAGGGTACCTATATAATTCAATCAGAATTCTTAAACATTTTATATATCTGTAACATGCCCCTTAATGTGCCCTGAGTCTAAACCCTGTCTTTTAGTTGATTGGTAAATTGAGACAAATAACTCGACCATATTACTTTACAGAAACATTGAATCCACAGGAAAAGCAATGACAGTGTTCCAGTGAGCTATGATCTAGAAAGGATAGTTTTTGTTCCTCCATTTGGTTAGCATCAAACATATCAGATAGGTTAACAGACAAAATGTAGGGCCACCTCTTCTTACATCAATGTGGCAACTGCAATACTAAAAAATATTGTTTTATGTATGGAGATAAATTGTAGGAAGAAAAAGTGCAAAAGGGCATTATTGAATCAGTATTATTGAATCAGTTTGGTTTCTTCGTTGCTGTACAAAAACAGATGCTAGTATCTTCCACTTGAATAAAATAAGGGAAGATTACATGCATCTAGATTGAATTGTCAACTGTGAACTCTAGAGATCCTCTAGCTACTGACAACTCTACAAGCTTTCTGCAAGCAGCAAGGGGGCCTCCTACAGGAAAACTGCAATTCTCTACTAATAACTCTTATGTTTCCAGATGCTTAGAAGGTTCCACACTTGGCTTCACCCCAATACAGAAAGACCTGGCAAGGTCTACTGCCTCTTGATTGGTGACCTGAAAGAAGACATAAAAGTATTGTGAGCTAATTGCTATGGCAGTGAAATTTATAAGGTCTCTACCAAAATCCCTAGGAAAATGTGTTATTCGAGTGCTGGAAAACATTACCTTATGGCAATTGATCTTGTAAAAGTATTATTCATAATGGCAGTCATAATTCATAAATCAAGACTTCAAAATACTAAATGAAAGGGAAACCTTCTACTAAGTAACCCAACCTAAAGCCATATGTGCAACTGAAAGCAAGAGCTAGCTGGTTGCCAGCCATTGAATCACACTCCTTATAAGAGTTTTAACGATAAAAGTTGTGGTACAGAATGGTCTAGCAAAATACATCACTTTATGCTCAGCCATGACCAAAGAAACCCAAAAACACTAATGCCCCAATTCTATAAGGAGCCTATCTAGATACAACCCTTTTTCTCAAAACTAATGGCTAAGAGAAACCCCATGGATAAGCCAAAGCTAGCTCTCACTAGACGAGTATATTGGAAATGTAGGCACCCACAAATACAGACTTGATATGATCAACTCCTATATAAACAAAATATGGAATGTGCATATAGTTAGGTAGAATGAAGTATCTTTGGGAGAACACCAGATATAATCAGCATTAAGCGCATCACTGCAACATCAATGCCAATTCCAGCACAGAGAGTACATAATGCAAATTAAAAACAAATAAACAAATAGAAGGTTCTTATCTCTGGCTCTACACATTGGCAACTAATTCTCTATCTATTTACCAATTTAATATAATGTAGCAGCAACCTACAATTCGGTTTCCCCATTTTGTTTCTAAAAATTCAACATACTTTTACCCCAAGTTAACATTGAGTAGATTATGCCTTGTCAATTTGAGCCTGCTCAAGAGAAATCTGCGTGGCACTATATGCAGTTTGGGAGTTCATTAGATGCTGGTAAAAGGTTAAAATGAAAGGGTTTGCATTGCAATAGGTACTGTGCAGTGAAACAACTTGAAACTGATAAAATTAATTGCTTGAAGGTTCACCCCTTCTTAAAAGAAATAACCCAATGCCACTGGTAAAAGCAATAAAGGGTTAGCAACCATTGAGTAATAATGAAAGGGTTTCAATCAAAATAGCGCATGAAGCATAAAAGTAAACATTACCTTCACACTTCTGATATTTCTTTGCTCTCCTCCTATCATATCCGCCATTGCGATTTCATTCAAAAGAAGGCTGCTTGAAAAAGCAATGGAAAATGGCAAATAGTGAATACAAACAGACCCAAGGTATTTTACTGCATGCAAAACCCCAAAAGTCGAGGTAAAATTACTACAATGCGCAGGCTACAGCTGGTATATGAATTGATCTTTTTATTTATTAAAACAACTGACCCTAACAAGGCGCAGGCTACAGCTGTACAGGATGAAGTACGTGCAATCCAAATGAATCTAGACCTTACATTGTCAAACTACTTGAGTCCCTTTAGTGAAGGTCTTTGTTAAAATGGCATGGGTATGCCCTGTTGTCCCCAGGACAGTTGCAAGAGGTCTGCACTCCCCCAGTTGCCACAGCAACACAACATCTCGAAACAAGACACAAACTGGAGTTTCAATCTCTGCTAATGTGTTTTCACAGAAAATTATAGGAACAGCAGGAAGAGCAGTTGAAGAAGATGAGGAGAAGGCTCTCATTTAAGGAAAATCCCATTCCAAATTTCTATCACGAAGCAGCACCCCCAAAACTTGAGTGAAAGAATGTAACAATGGTCTTTTTTTTTTTTTGGCTCATAGCCTGATTGTATCTGAGTTTGATGTTATTTAAATGTCGGCTTGTATGGTTGGCCAATGTAGCAAAGTGACTGACATTTGTAATCCTTTCATTCGACTGCTGATATATTTTTAATAAACTGGACATTTGTAATCCAATATCATAATGCATTAGCAAACCACAGACATAGACTTTGGCATGCAACAGTAGACAGAAATACAAGATATGATCTGGACATTTAATATACCAATTATCACTTAAGCAATTTAATCACAAAATGAAAAGAGCAATATTTGCATCTATTCATTCAATATGAAAAGAGCAATATTTGAATACTCTACCTTTAAGTTCCTCTATCCTTTATGCTTCGATGAATGCACATACTGTTCCAAATGTAACTGTGATGGAGGATGATCAAAAGCAGCAAGGAAATTGAGATTTGCTTCTGCTATGAGAGCATTTCAAACAACAATAATCCCAAGCAAAAATATGCACCCTAAGATGAGGAACAATAAGTATGAGGAAACCTTGAGACATTGAAGCACATATCAAAGCTCTGCATAGGCCTGACTCTTGGATACAATACAGTCTTTCTGAATGCTGCAAGGATTATCTGGTATGTAGGCTCTACAATGTAGGTCAAGGTTGTGCCAGAATCAATGACAGTTTCCCCATTGCCCCGAACATCAATACTCCAATCCCTCTGAAGGATGGGAAGAAGAACCCCTTCAACAAAATCTTGTTTAATCCCAACGTAGTAAAAGGTCTCTGCAAATCTGTTCCTGAGAAAAGGAGTGAAACTCATATATTTCTTCAACGAATGTTGCAAAGGTGTCTGCCCCAATACAAGATAACTTGTTTGTGGGGGAGAAATATTGTAGTCCACCAAGCAGTAAGAAAAATTGTTTCCAACAAGTTTACCAAGCTGTGAAGTGAATGAGATAGGACCATTCCCTAACCCCATCACGCCATGTGCTCCAGTGAATGCTAGACCTGTAAAACTAGGCCCTGAACTCTTAATCCCACAAACAATCCCCTGAACTTGTGTTAAGGGTTGCAGTCTCCTTGGAGGAAATCCCACTGCTATCAGAGAGATCTGCATAGATATAATCATACATGCAGGAGCTATGGATCCTTGTGCGATTGCATGAGGAATCTGCGGGAGGGGGTTGCAAAATTTGGCTTTGAACCTAACAATTGCATTTGCGTGTGGATGAGACCACATCTCTTTGAGGCATCTTGTCAAACACTTCACGTGCCTTGCCTATGCTTCCACATTTTGCATACATGTCTACCAGGGTAGTTGCAATTACATCTGACAAAATTCCTCTATCCTGTGTGCTTTGATGGATGTCCATACCTTGTTCCAAAGCCCCCATTTTTCACAAGCAGGGAGCAACAATGTGGGTACCTGCAAAAAAATGATAGCATAAAAGCAGAGCGTTCACAGGGCAGAGACAATACATCAGATTTAAGGGTTTTGAGATTTGCAAAAGACAAAGAGGAAAAATGAAATTGTACCGACTTACCTCAAGATTTTGTAGGAAGCCCAGACCTACGAATCACAACCTGCGCAGGTTCTTGTGAAACAGCAATGAAATCAGGACAAGTGAAGATGTGTAGGGCTTGCAATATTATAGAGTAGATATTGTAGACCAAACAAGGGCGTTGAGGGTAGATGGTAGACGCATATATTTATGGAAACATTAATAGCAAATTCCTTCTCAACTGTCACGCAAGTGGAGAAGTGAAAGGCCAATAACAGGGACGAAAAGTTTGGAGCGGAAAGCTACGGCAGCAGGCAAAGCAGCAACAAGGCGCGTAAACAGCCAAGAAAATGGCCAAAAATATGAACAGTTGTGATCAGTTTCATCGTAGGCGATTGCCTGTCGAGCAATCTACACCGTAGGATTGAAAAATGCCTTCAAAATACTAAGCATAGGACGCCTTCGGCGTAATAAAGCAAAAATATGAAATAGGAAAAGATCGAGAGTCAATTGAGAGTAACCTTGGAATAATGAATAAGTATTATTTAATCTGAGTAGGTATGGAGGCTAGCTGGAAGCGTGTACCCCCACCCAGTTTTAAATGACAATTAAATTCGAAGTCGTTTCAGGCACTTTCTCGGCTTGTAGGGTGACTATTACCTTGGCTAGCGAGTTGATGGAGGCACCAACCCCATTTAATATCATTTAAGGCCTTCAACGTTGAAGTGCCTGGTTCAGATTTAGGGTGTCATGAAGGCAGCAAATTTCATTGGAAATATGAAGGATGACAATACAATGCATACAACTGACTAACGGTTTCACAGCGAATTAAATTCAAGGGATTATATTCTTATGGTATAAACAAATAGTAATCTTCCATGGATTAAATAAAAATAATGCAATTGAAATCCTACTGACAATTAAGTAAGAATAATCTGATAGCTGATTGCACTAATAGTAACGCCAGTAATAGTATTATTTCGGATTCTATGATGTAAAATATGTTACAAATAGTATGCTTATTTAATTTGAGATGATTATTAATAACCTCGAATCCATATTCTTCCACCTGTAGCAACCGTGCAACTCTCCAACCAGCAACTGTATTAGTTCTTTGGTGTTGTACAGAAGATAACTAGATCTAATAGCCGTACATTCTAGTAGGTCTTGTGAGCAGTAAAAATTGTTTTTTTTTTAATTTTGAAATTTGTTTTCCCAATTCCATATCAGCCTTTATAGTCATCATGTTGCAAGAAAAAATCAGCTTAGTAGGTTTCGTGATTGATGACATAACTAGGTTATATCAGGCATGGGAAGCAACTATAATTGATGTATATTGTAGATATTTAGATCTGCTACTTTTAATACAATTAATGATCAGTTTCAACACGGTTGTGGCAACATTTCCAGCCAAATTCTACTTTGAAAATTCATAACAATTACATTGATTCTAGTGTTAAATAATATTTAAATTAGGGAGATTAGTATAGTAAATTAAGGTGTAGGCAGTAAATTCATGATTATCGTGTTGCCTCAATACCAATGCCAAGAGTTGTGGAGGCATATTACGTGCTTGAAAACAATTAAGACTCGATGATTCAAAATTATACGTTTTCATATGAGTTATAAAGTGGGAGGAAATTCAAATTTCATTACTGTAAGGAGGAGGTGGGGAATATATCCCCACATTCTTAGGAAAAGATTCTTTTAATTTTAAATATGAAAAAAATATGTAAGGGAAAAAGGTCCCCGTAATATTTCTAGAAAGGTTAATTCTCCCTTAAAGAAAAATTACTAAAAGGTAAATATAAAGGATTGTGATAAGATTTAAAAGTACACTTTCCTTCTTTCAATTGTTATTACTTTTATTCATTTAAATTCCTTTTAAAATAAATAAATAAATTTTGTGTGAATTAATATATGTGACATATATATGTGTGTTACATTTTTTTAAAAATCTTGTAATTGTTTTTAAGGGTTTAGAATAAATAAATAAAAATATATACATATAAATATGTTATTTATTTAAGGTGGATAAGTAATCAAATTATTAATGGTTAAAATATAAATAAATAAAAATAATAATTTAATAGTCAATGTAAGTTATAGACATTCTACCCACTTTTATATTTGACTTTCAAAATGAAATGTTAGAGGTGGGTTTCTTTGTAAATTATCATGGTGTCATAAGAAGGGTAGGGATAACAAGTAAAATAATGTCACATCAACTAAACCTTGGGATTAATAGTAAATCATGTTGATGGTATTTATATGATTCACCCATGTGAGAATGCACACCAAGGAGTGCTAGCAAGGACATTAACTTTCATGTGAAAGTGAGCATCAACTTTTGATGGGAAGTCAAGATTTTGGGTAACTCTATACTCGATGTCAACCCATATTCATTCTCATTCCCTTACCTCGCTCTCGCATGTCATGTCAGTGATGGATTTGCATGAACTACATCACTCAATGCACATTATATATATCATGCACATGCATGATTATTAAATGGCAGTTTATGGTAATATTGTTTGAAAAAAAAAATTGGTTGTGTTTTTGTTGGCCTTATTTATTATTATTATTATTATTTTGTTGTTGAAAATTTTTGGGCATGACACTTGGTATCAGAGCCCTAGGTTGCAACTCTAGGGAACTCTGGGAATAATTTGGGCTTTAAGTACTACATGCACATGGATAAATGTGTAAGCCTTCTATGTAAATATTAGTAAGGGAATGTTATAGAGGACTTGCGTGGTTTAGTAAACAAAAGATTAGTGATAATTATTCAACCCAACTAATTGGTAAAATATTGAAGGACCAAGAATCGACTGATGGGTCAAAGGAGCATTTAATTAATGACATTATTTTAGAAGAAACTCAATCTAAACTTGACCGATGTCTTAATTAAATAAGGTGAATGGCTTGAGTCTCATATTCGTCAAATTGATAAAGATTATGGCATTGACTACTTAAGACCATAATTCAGAAGAAAAAAATACAACACAACTTTTCTTGAAAGAAAAAAAAATATATTTTAGGGTGTTTACGAAGCAACATATTTTGCTATAGAAATTGTGGTATGAATAAAGGAGGGAACATCTTAACTACATTTGGAAACATGTAACTAGTCAAGAGAAAGTAATTATATGGACTATAAAAGGATTAATGAGTTAAAGGTTGTAATTACATGTTTTTAAATCCCTAAACCCTTAATTTGATTAAATCAAAATGATAACAAGAGTGAAAACAATATAAAATCTCTCGACTTTGTATTATGTACAATTTGAGCAACCCATACATTGTGGATTTAAAATACTGTCAAACATTAAAATTTGAATTTAAAGGTGTAAATAGATGGACCTATGTCTAAGGGCTTGTTCACAACTTGGGTATGGATTCGACACACTCATGAAACATTACCCTATATGTCTTGGACACAAATAATTAGGCCTTTCCTATTACTCTAGATCTTATTCTACACATAGTGTATAGGGACTTAATTTGTGTTCTCACCTTGTAGTTGGTAGGTAAAATTTTTTATGAATGATGACATCAACTAACGATCAAGCCCTGGAATGCACAATAAATCCAATTGGAAAAGTGGTCAAAACCATATTTTACTTTGAAGTAAATTCTATAAATTCAAGTTATTTAAATAATTTTCCAAGTAAAACTGTAACAATTACCAAACCCTTGTGTGCTATTGTCAAAGATTAAATTAAAAAAATGAAACAACATAATTTCTAGAATTCAAAGTACAAGTGAATGCATAAAAGGGTACAATTAAGATATGAGTGTTGAAGGTCAATAGATGTGTTTTCCCTTATAATAATCAAACACAAAAGATTCGTGAATGGGTTGTATCAAAATGTGAATTTGGAGTAAAATCGTTATTTAGAGCACATGCTATCACTATTTTCCTTATGAAGGAGATAAGAACCAAAGACTTGTTTGTGCCAAAATTCCAAAGGATGCATGTCATATAGGAAGTAATAATGCACTCAATTATGTGTTGACCTTAAATGGTTGTGTACATGTCACAAGAATTGAATGGTCAATTGTATGAATTATAAATTTAGTAGTGAATTAGGTGTGACTCATGGTGTATTAAGTAATTTGAAAGTTACACTATATAGATAACTGACACTAAATTAGACTTGTAAAACTTTTAACTCATATTGTGCATTCTATACCATTAACTATGCATACCCTTTGAGGGAAAAAAAATATACACTTGAATGTAAAGGAGAAAACTTAAAGGTAGGCAAAAATTTCAAAGACTTTTACTCGTCGTGTATCTTTTGGAATGGTGATTGTAAAAATAATGATGATAACATGGGATTAAATGGTTCAACCTTCGATAGTGAAAGGCCAAATTTGTACAAGCATATTAATGAGTTGTAGGAATTATTATTCCATGATTTATCATGTGTTTTATGCATTTAGTGTGAATTATTTTCTCATATTGTAATGTTTCAAATGAAAATAGTGGACTATCTCCCTTATTGAGTAGAAAAATCTTCTTTAGCATGTTGTTGAAAAACATAGTGGAGTTATCCATATTGATATGTTAGTGAGCATAACATAGTTGAATAAAAGAGAAAGAATGGTATGGATAAATATAGAAAACCAATCTTGCTATATAAATGTGATGTTAGGAAGATGGGAAGTGTGATGCACCATGTATTGTTAATTGTAAGGAAATTGAGTATTACCTAGGTTACAATTGTGAATTATATGGAAATTTATTTTATGAGTATGCATATGGACAGATGCTAACAAAAGGATAAACAAAGTGAACATTGTGTAAATAAAATAAAGTGTGTATGTACTAATAGTGAGGTGAACCATGCATTGCTAAGTTCTAGGAAGATGGGGTGATACACCTAAGCTACAGTTGCACATTTTCTAGTGATTTCTATACTTATGTAAGGTGAGTAGATGATTCTAAAATTGAGACAAAAAGTGAATATTGTTTAAAGAAAACAGAGTATGTGTAAGTGCATTGCTATTGTTCCACGGTGAATTTTGTAAAGTGTGTTGTGTTATGTCATGTAAAGTGAAACCAGTAAATGTGTTGTGCCCAAGTACAAGATATAGGGTATCTGACTTGGGATAGGGGTGGGGAAAGTCAAATATGATCCCCTATGTGTATGTTTTGTGATGGCCCTTTATGTAAACTAGCTAATTGTGAAATAATAGATAAACATGATATCTGTAGATGTGTGTCTGCTAAATGAAATGTAAGGTAATTCTTTCTGTAAGTCTTGTTCGTATGTCAAATGTGTACCCCTAGCGTACGGCTCCCCTACGGGATTGAGATGCCTGCTAGTGTAAATAGGGGTTGAGGGGTGAGAGAACCCTAAGTGGGAACTCCATAGTTTCCTTTGGACGTGTTCCTAACCTACTCCCCCACATATGAGAACCACACTTGTTGGTTCATAGTGCAAACCCACTCTTGATGTGTATAACCCATGGGTAAAGGATGGAATTACTTGGGCCATATTGATCATAAATTTTGGATACTTCAACAATGCAGGGCATTGATACTATGTGGAAAAGTCCACCATCTTATTGTACGCTATCATATTTACGTGGTCAGGGACCACCAGTTATTGCATGCTATTATACTTATGTGGTTAGAGAACCACCATTCCCCTCCTCCCCTTAGGTGGCTTTACCAAAGTCACGTGGTGCTCGTAATGTGAAATTTTTATTGTTGAGATATGAATTATTGATAATTTCTTAATTAGTGTTTTGTCTTATTATATGCCAACAGTGTTAAACTTTATATTTCTTTTATTGGGGCTATTTAGCCATTTGAAGGTTCTTGTAGTCCATTTCCTCAGGGACTTATTTAGTTTCTATTTTTGAATTGATATTGGAATGTTTAAATGCAATTGGAACTGATCTTTGTTTGGTTTTCCCTCTTAATTTTATAATTTCCTATTTATTGAAACATTGGTTTATGATTTTATGTTACTTGGTTTGAGGCTTCTTGTTGTTTGTTAACTGTTGGTAAGTGTGGTGTAATGTGACATCTGCAAAACTGCCATATCTTGGTAGGTCTTATAGGGGAGTAGATGCATTGGGGAATTATAAATTATTTGAAAGGGGTTGCAAATGGGACCGATATGGGACGGTCATTAATCCATTCTTCCCCTAGTTTTATGATTATTCTTGTTGTGTCTTTCCCTTGGAGGCTAACACCCTTACACAAACAAGGGAAGGTACCTAGGAGATGTATGGAAAGGTCCCTAGAGAAGGGCCTCGAGACCATATTTCCTAATGGCTATGGTATCCAAGAATATCCATCCTTGTAAACCCCATTGAGCCTTGTGATGTGAATTATGTGTAATTGTTGTGATATATGGGTAAATTTGTAAATAAATGACATGTGAAAATACTGGACTGTTATGTGAGAAAGAAAGTGACAGATAAAATTGAGACTACTATGTTTGAGACATGAATTGATATTAGAACAAAAATAATTTCTAACATTATGAGTGATGTTTATGGTGCAAAAGAGAACCCTGAAAGCTATTCAAGGATGTTAATGTGTTGGATATATGTTAATATCAAGAAAATTAACTACATGAAGGACTACTAACATTTGTTATATTGTGACAATATTGGATAAATGTTCTATGATGCGAAAATCTTGTTATGATCATTTAGATGTTTGATTCATGAAAGGAGCTTATTTAATGCATGATAATGGTTGAATGCTTTGATTTCTTCATCAATAAAGTAAAGTAATTCATGTTTTAATAGATTTGTGTGCATTTTTATACTGTGATTACCTTTCTGGACCTTAACGACTTCCGGGAGGAAGTCTAAGCTAAGGGGAGGGGGATGTAAGACCCCGCTTCACATGTAATTATTGCAACCATAAGTTGTTAAATGATTTTCTTGAACTGATGATTAAATATATTATGTATAATAAATAAGGTGATCATTTGGCAATATTCATGCATATCATTTTGAAATTTGGTTTTATTGTCACTACCATGAAGGTGGATAAAAATTGAGCTTCTAAATAGTTTATTATATAGTTAAATCTTAGAATGTTTAGCTAACAGATTAATGAGATACACAATTGATACTTACAATCATGTTGGTAATGTGCAGGAAAGCAATAGTGTTAGAATGAGAAGGGAGAACCATCAAGAGTGAATCAAAAGAGTTCGTCATGAGGATATAAATTTGACCCCATTTTTGGCCTAGAAACAAATGAATTTAATGTATTGATAGACTAAGGTTGTGATGGTTGTTTTAAAATGGATAATATATTAAAGGCATGAGAGGGAATTTAATTGTGATTTATGTATGGGTAAGTGGGGGATTAGGTCTTGGGAACCCCTTACCCAGTTTGAAATTCGGGTAGGCCCTTTAATGGGTTTTAAAAGAGGATTGTGGGCCAATTTCTTTAGTTGGGATGCAAAAATAAGCCCCCTAGGGTCTATACCATAGTGGTAGGGGTCAAATGGGCATGCAATAGGGTCCCAAGGACATGATTTGACTCTTGAAAGGTTCTCATAATGAGAAGTGACGAGTTTTAGAGAGAAGGTAGGGTTTGATATGGAAGCTCCTATATATTTTTTGGGGGGAGGAAGGAGGGGGGGGGTGTTACCCACTTCTCCTTTTGGAGAACTTGATGGGGATTGAAGTGAAGAGGAAAGGGGAGAGGAGTCCATCCTATGGAGAGGTAGTGACCAAGGTAGCTTGGCATGGAGATGAAAGGATAAGAGAAGAGCCTAACTCCTTCGTCGAAGTAAAAAGATAAGTTTTTTCTTCTATTCGCATTTTTATTTTGTTTAAATTGTGTGGTAAGATGGTGGCATGTTGTATAGTTCATTGTTGAGAATGTCAAGCAGAAAACCAATTTGCATGTAAGTTCAAGGTATGATGTCTTCATTTCTTTGTAAGAGTTGAGAAGGCTCTATTACATCATCTTGGGGCCAAAATCATTCCTTGCTCGGGGGTATGGCTAGAGCCCACGGGGCTCCATGACACCATTATGGTAGGGTGGAGAGCAAGCCTTCATCTGTTGTTTTTCCTCCATTGATTCTCTTAAAATTTGTCTAAACTATGAAACAACTAGTATTTTGTGTAGAAAGGAAGGATGAGAAAAGCTAGGTTTATTTCGTTGCATTTAGGTTGCTTTAGATTTGAGTGCCAATTGAGTCTTGAGAAGTTAAACTGAAAGGAAATTGTGCATACTTATGAGGGAGGTGAAATCCCCCTTGTACCAGTCTCATATTGTGACCCCAAGCTCTTGTTATTGTAAGTCCCATAATCAGTTAGAAATAAACTTTTATTTAATGTATCTATAGGAGCAGTTAGCTACTACTAGAATGCTCAAGTTTAAATGAAACTTTGCTTATAGTTACAAATAAATAGTTCTTGAATGTGTTTCCACTATTGCCTGCTTGGGAAACAAGTGGGCTTAATATAAGTCATGATTATGTTGTAACGGGGATGCAACTAAATTAATTCTGTCTCACAATAGAAATGGAAATAAAAATAACTAGAAATGGCATTATCTAAGTTTATTATAAAAATCAAAATAAAATCAAACGGTTATGGCTATAAGTCAATTGGGAGTGCATACTCATATTTTTCTTTTGCTTATTTTTACCACTGAAGTAATATTTAGAGTATTCCTTTTCCTTAGAGATTCATGTTTCATAGAGATAAGAAGAAGAAATTGAGAAAGCAAAGAAAAGAAATAGAGAAGGTCGATTTATTGATGCTAACTATCTCAATCTTGTTTGGGTTATAGTCTATCCTTATAGCGCTGATTGGAAAAAGAACAAACAACTAACAAAAAAAAAAAAAAAAACAGAATGTCATTGTTGTTTAATGATCTAAAATTCATGACGGTAGTGTCGTTCGCAGAAGCAGTCGTAGCAGGAGACTTTTTACTTGAAAACATATTCTCCAAAACTCTTGTAAAATATGTAGTCAAAGGATTAAATAATGTTAAAAATAATAAAATGAGCAATGGAAAATAACTGGTTGTTTATCATGGTCTGGTTGACCCTTTTTGTGCTTGTGTATTTTACAACAACAGGGGAGACAACAATAAATTAAAAAAATATGTAAGATTCAAATTTTAGTCTTGATATTTAACAAAGACAAAAGAGAGGGCAGCTGCATGGTGGGGGTCGAGCCCTCCACATGCAGGTCATGCTCTGAAGGCCACTACTGTAAGTGAGAGCCAAACCCCATATGTCGTCTAGAGTCAGTAATAATATAAGAGAACATTAAATAAGAGAATAAAATAAGAACCCATATATGTGTTTCTTTCGAGAATAAGGGAATGGACTAATATTTATAAATAAATAAAAATAAATTGAAGCGTGTGAGCATCTAAACTTGTATCGACCTTGGTAGGGGTTAGTGCAGTCAATAACCCTGTCATCAAGCACCTCAAGGCATATCTCATCTCTGGAAATTAGATCGAAAGAGGATGCCATAAAGAACCAAAAGGAAATTATATATTTCTTTCAAGTAGCAGTACGTCAATATAATAGATGTCCTAGAAGTAAAAATGTAAAGCTAGTCCCACTGGTTGCAGGCTTAAGAGTGATTAGCAAACATAAATGAATAATAACAAGCTTCTGGCAGCAGATGAATGAATGAATGTTTTTAATCACGTCCACGAGGCCAAGCAGCCTATGGGACCCAAAGATAGCAAGCGAAGAGACGTGAACCCCAGAAAATGCAAAAAACCTAAGTTTCTTTTTCTTTCTGCATCTTGGATCTTCTGCTGTGTATCTTGATCAGAAAATCTGCAAACCCTATTATCTTCTCTTCTTCAAACAGATCACCCAAATTGTTCCCTTTTAATGTCTCAGTATAATTGATCCGAATGTCCTTGTAAGCTGAACATTCCCTGATGTAGTGCCATTCTGTCTCAACCACTCCTTGAGTGCAATATCTACACCTTCTGTCTGCCCACTCCTCTTTAGGTATCATCCACCTTCCGGTCTCACATCTAAGCTGGTGCGAACTTGTTCTAATCTGAGCTATCAACATTTTCGCTTTCCATTTTATTTCCATTCCGATGTAGGTCTTTTGTGTGTGGTCATGCGTAGGGTTAAAATGTTTGACATAGTATTCTTTCTTCCTCCCAAGTGGCCCTTTCCACATGCTTTCTTTGAACTTTCCTTGCACATACCTTTTTATTTCCCTATTGGCATTTGGACACTCACTTATGCTAATACCCCACTTGCTCATCCATTTGATATTTTGTTTCATCCACGTGCTCTTTCTTCTATCTAATTTTTCATTTGCTGCCATTTTTGGCCAGCGATGAATCTCCATGTTATCTAGTCTTCTTAGATAGCTTAGCAACCGAGACATAGCAGACGCTTCAACAGGGAAAGCCCCGGCCTCAGCTAGAACAATCTCGTAAGGGACAGTAGATTTAATCCTGAGACTCTGTGTGATTAAGAAGGATGGTTAAGGGTATCCAACAACTCACAGGTAGCATTAAGATATCCTGTCGTAGCAGCAAGGTAAACTAAACAGATGAATGCAATTATGAAAATTGGAATTTAAAATTACATTTTCAGCTTAAAACTTTCACCTACCCTCAAGGAAAGATTGAAAATATATATTAACAAAACCATCCACTATATTGCCAGCATTTAATCCAACACCAGTTTTCGTAGAATTTAATCAAAAGTCATTCAAATCGATATGAAGGTTGACATTTACTCCTCTGGTAGATATTACCGTACTTGCGTGGTCGGCAAGGTGGCGATGGGACTGCAACTTTTTAGGTGACCTATCATGAAAAGACTGATAAAGGTCAATATACAAGTAACCCGGACACATTGCCAGAATAGTGATACGGACCCTTGAGTCTTGTCAACAGATCGTAAGGCATGGTGAGCATTAGAATAAAGCAAAAATATGAAATAGGAAAAGATCGAGAGTCAATTGAGAGCAACCTTGGAATAATGAATAAGTATTATTTAATCTGAGTAGGTATGGAGGCTAGCTGGAAGCGTGTACCCCCACCCAGTTTTAAATGGCAATTAAATTCGAAGTCGTTTCAGGCACTTTCTCGGCTTGTAGGGTGACTATTACCTTGGCTAGCGAGTTGATGGAGGCACCAACCCCATTTAATATCATTTAAGGCCTTCAACGTTGAAGTGCCTGGTTCAGATTTAGGGTGTCATGAAGGCAGCAAATTTTATTGGAAATATGAAGGATGACAATACAATGCATACAACTGACTAACGGTTTCACAGCGAATTAAATTCAAGGGATTATATTTTTATGGTATAAACAAATAGTAATCTTCCATAGATTAAATAAAAATAATGCAATTGAAATCCTACTGACAATTAAGTAAGAATAATTTGATAGCTGATTGCACTAATAGTAACGCCAGTAATAGTATTATTTCAGATTCTATGATGTAAAATATGTTACGAATAGTATGCTTATTTAATTTGAGATGATTATTAATAACCTCGAATCCATATTCTTCCACCTGTAGCAACCGTGCAACTCTCCAACCAGCAGCTGTATTAGTTCTTTGGTGTTGTACAAAGGATAACTAGATCTAACAGCCATACATTCCAGTAGGTCTTGTGAGCAGTAAAAATTGTTTTTTTTTTTTTTTATTTTGAAATTTGTTTTCCCAATTCCATATCAGCCTTTATAGTCATCATGTTGCAAGAAAAAATCAGCTTAGTAGGTTTCGTGATTGATGACATAACTAGGTTATGTCAGGCATGGGAAGCAAATATAATTGATGTATATCGTAGATATTTAGATCTGCTACTTTTAATACAATTAATGATCAGTTTCAACACGGTTGTGGCAACATTTCCAGCCAAATTCTACTTTGAAAATTCATAACAATTACATTGATTCTAGTGTTAAATAATATTTAAATTAGGGAGATTAGTATAGTAAATTAAGGTGTAGGCAGTAAATTCATGATTATCGTGTTGCCTCAATACCAATGCCAAGAGTTGTGGAGGCATATTACGTGCTTGAAAACAATTAAGACTCGATGATTCAAAATTATACATTTTCATATGAGTTATAAAGTGGGAGGAAATTCAAATTTCATTACTGTAAGGAGGAGGTGGGGAATATATCCCCACATTCTTAGGAAAAGATTCTTTTAATTTTAAATATGAAAAAAATATTTAAGGGAAAAGGTCCCCGTAATATTTCTAGAAAGGTTAATTCTCCCTTAAAGAAAAATTACTAAAAGGTAAATATAAAGGATTGTGATAAGATTTAAAAGTACACTTTCCTTCTTTTAATTGTTATTACTTTTATTCATTTAAATTCCTTTTAAAATAAATAAATTAATTTTGTGTGAATTAATATATGTGACATATATATATGTGTTACATTTTTTTTAAAATCTTGTAATTGTTTTTAAGGGTTTAGAATAAATAAATAAAAATATATACATATAAATATGTTATTTATTTAAGGTGGATAAGTAATCAAATTATTAATGGTTAAAATATAAATAAATAAAAATAATAATTTAATAGTCAATGTAAGTTATAGACATTCTACCCACTTTTATATTTGACTTTCAAAATGAAATGTTAGAGGTGGGTTTCTTTGTAAATTATCATGGTGTCATAAGAAGGGTAGGGATAACAAGTAAAATAATGTCCCATCAACTAAACCTTAGGATTAATAGTAAATCATGTTGATGGTATTTATATGATTCACCCATGTGAGAATGCACATCAAGGAGTGCTAGCAAGGACATTAACTTTCATGTGAAAGTGAGCATCAACTTTTGACGGGAAGTCAAGATTTTGGGTAACTCTATACTCGATGTCAACCCATATTCATTCTCATTCCCTTACCTCGCTCTCGCATGTCATGTCGGTGATGGATTTGCATGAACTACATCACTCAATGCACATTATATATATCATGCACATGCATGATTATTAAATGGCAGTTTATGGTAATATTGTTTCAAAAAAAAATTTGGTTGTGTTTTTGTTGGCCTTATTTATTATTATTATTATTATTTTGTTGTTGAAAATTTTTGGGCATGACAAGTTAGCTCTTCCTCCATAACATCTATCCATGCTTTCTCTTTTCTTTCTTTTGTATAGGACCTTTGTTCAATCTTTGATAGTAATAAAAAGTGTACCTTCTCATTAAATTTCTCAATCCTTCCCCAAGTCTAAACTCCACTGTTCTCATCTCCAATAATCTGATCTTCAATATGATTTTGTTGGACAAACCTTGCTAAAGTATTTGTAGTAGTATTCTTAGAATGAACTTTCAAGTCTTCATCAATGTTTCGGATTGGTGCTTCATCATCTTCTACTTTTGGAATATTAGTATACTATATTATCTCATCAATACTTACATTTATAATTTCAACAATCCTTTTCAGTATCTTACTATAACATCTATATGCTTTACTTTAAAAAAAAATATCAAGAAAGACACCTTCATTAGACCTAGAATCAAACTTACCCAAGTGTTCTTCATTCCTCTTGATATAACACTTGCTTCCAAATATCTTGAAACATCTAACTAAAATTGGTATTCCTCTCCATAATTCATATGGTGTTTTACCAATCCTTAGTGTGATTTGAGCCTTGTTTAAAATATATACTATTGTCTGAACTGCTTCTCTCCAATATATATATGGTAATTTTGTTTAAATTAAAATTGTTCTAGTCACCTCTTGTATAGTTCAATTCTTTCTTTCAAGCCGAAACTTTCCCTCTTGGTTGGCTCAACTTCTTACACTTACCGTTGAACACAACTTTACTATGGTGTCCCTTTTTCTAACGATAAAAATATTTAATTTCCCCATTGCTTATACCTGACCTTTTATTATTGCTTCATAATTATCATGCTTTCTCTTGTTGAAAATCAAATTTTGTATCTTCTACATTTGTTCTCTTTTCTTTTGCTAAAAGAGTCGAAATCATATCTTCTACATTTTGAGAAGTTATTCGATTGTGTAATAATCATATTATTATAATTTGAAGGTAAACTATTTAACAATATAGGTATAGCATCATCATCATTTCTCAGAGCGTTGACTTCTGCTAGTTACTTAATGAGAGACCTTAAATTACTTATGTGATTTAACATTGTGATTCTATCATCCATTTTGAACCTGAATAATTCTTGTTTTAAGAACTTTGCATTGAATGTTTTTTCTCCAAACAATTGATCTAGATCATCCTAAATTTCCCTCGATGATTTTTCCAAATCTATGTGATGTAATTCAAAATCAAAAAGAGCAAGACAAATAATAGCTTTGGCTTTATCATCTGTACTATTCCAATTTAATAACTTATTTGCATTTGTAGGTAAGTTTTCTTTTTTACATACTATTCATAATAATTTTTTATTAATTAGGTTCATTTGAATTTTTTATTTTTCAAATATGAAAATTAAAACCAAAATACTTATCTAATACAATCTCCATAATGTTATATCCTCTTTAAATCAATCTCAAGATCTCTCTTATATCACCGTTAAACCCATAAAAGCAAATTTACACTCACTTGGATTGATAATTTTTGAACTATAAGAAGGAAAACATACAGAGGGCTCTGCACTTGCGAGACAATCAAAACTTGTACATTGACAATGATTTAATGAACATAAATCTTCATTTTCCTTTATACGCATGCTCTTATAGCACTTGTTGAAAATATATGAAGAAGATCTATAGAGGAAGAAATTATTGCCAATGGAAACATCAACGACAATCCATCTTATCTGATGTCGTAGATTTTTAATAAAACTTTAATTCTCCCATGATGTCCTTGCTATGAATGGTGGCTTTTCCAAGCAGTCGCAATCTGTACTGGTATTCTTATTGGCGATAGCACAACATTCAAATGAGATCATACTTTCAAAAAAATTCTTACCAAAAAATGAGAAATAGGCCTAGAGCGCCAAGCTAGAGCTTCACACTAGAATGAACAACAATAACCGTTATTTTGTTCATCTGTTTCTACCACTAATAATCCCAGACAGACTTTCATATTCCTGTTAGTCGTCTACGAGCAGGTCGACTTCTCCAACAACAGTGATGAGCGTTATAACAGATTAATGTCTCCAGATTCCCTTACACGAGTTACAGGACTCCAAATTGTAGAAGGAAACACTGCAAACAGATTCATTTCAGATCTGAGATGAAATACAATCATAACCGAATCTTTTCTTGCGGAAGCAGTGACTTGAGCTCTCAATAGACAGAATTCATGTCTTTATGCCGCTGTCTTTCAATAAGTTAGCCTCTATCACAGAACTGTCACATGCGTAGTGATATTACATGCTTTGATACCAAATGACAGATCGAATATGCTTCATTTAATTCACAGTTTTGTACAAAGGACACAAATAGGAGATACAAATAGGAGGATAGGGGTGCTTTATACATATTGCCATAACCGCATTAACCAAACAATGTGGTAATCATTACGATAACATTAACTAGTACATAAATCACTCCCAGCACATGTTTTCATCTTTAAATAGATAGAAAAACTAAATATTTTGAATAGAGGAGTTGAAGGATATTTGAGGAATTATATTTAAAATTAACACCGAGTTTGACTTAAGTGGCTACATTTTGTAGAGTATTACTATAATACTACCTACTAAGTGTCTATTGTTATGTTTCCATTTATGAAATTGAAAAGTTATGAAGTTCATCAACATTATAAAGTAGAAAAAGTGATCCTAGACCTAACTAGTAGATTAACTAGTATCAATTCCTTTGTCTTGATTCCACATTCAAACATAAATCAATTAATGTTTGATGATTATATTTTTGTCACAAGGAAAAGTCAATCTCCTAGGGTTTAGTTCTTTTTAGTTACAAAGAGGAGAAATTTGATGTATATTTCAATAAGACTATTTAACATAAGACCTAAATCTAAATATATAATTTTATCACATAAACAAAACTAAAATATGGTGAAATGATTGTAGATTTGGAAAACAGTGGTAGAGAGGAACTTGAACCTAAAATTTGAGCCTGAATTTTGAGGTCAAGGGTGTGGGTGCCCTAGACCAAAGAGGATTATTTTTACAATCTTCAAATTACTAATGATATATTACAATTTTCTATGTATTTCTTATGGCTTGTTATTGATAAAACTTTTGTATCTGACCTACACATGAAAAGAGGGAGAAATGTTGTGTTGTATAGGGTCTTACCTAAGTCAAACCCTCTTTTGGTGTTTACAACTACACAAACAAAAAATAATGATGGTAAGAGGGCTTACCCTAGGTCGGGTAGAGGACAACTAAATAATAATTGAATGAATCAATAAATAATAAATAATAATGTTAACTTGGTATGAGATGTCTGTTGAAGTGATGTCTACACCATAAGTTTCCACCAAAAGGTTGTTTGATGGATGCTTGAAATTCTTGAAGACCCGCAAGAGGTTAGTACTCACAAAACACCATAGATTACATTAGGTAGCATGTAGAGGATAAATCATACATCTTCATAATAATATCATGATTGATCATAATAGCTTCTTGTTCATAATACTTCCTAATGTTCAAATAAGAAGAAAAGTTATTTATATATGCATCCCGATTGATATTTTTGATTATAGTTTCACTTGGGATCCTTTTGAGATCTCAAAGGATTGACACCAAATATTAAATTTGAAATAGGCTACCTTTAAGGTCAATGGTTCCCTCACCCTTGACTAGGTGCTCTAGGTCCAAATTTGTCAGGATGTTTGGGATTTTAATTTATTATTTGAATCTAGTCTTGAAAAAATAAATTATTATTATATTTAGGTTCATAGATGTAGTGTAGAAAAAAGTACCCCTTTATCACACTTAATTTGGGAATGAATAATTATTGATAAAATGAATCTAATTGTGCCTTATTTAGGGTGTTCTAAAGTGTATTTTTACACTTTCACATTAATCTATGGATTTATTAGTTAATTTGGCTTCTTTATGCTTTAACTGGCCCTATTTTGTATCCACAAGCCTTAGTAAATGCATTTTTCTATGGACAATTGTGACACATCATAAGTGGAAAATCATAATCTAATGTTTTTGGTCATGTGTTCTAGATCTGGTGATCTGAGACTCATATGCCACATTGGGTGTATGAGACCCACCTACATCTTGGGACCTGATTTCAAGTTACACATTAAACAAGACACTCCTAGAAATTTGTGCACCATATTTTAGCGACTAGCACTCACATACCACAATTATCGTATGAGTCTCACTTCAACCAAGACCTAATTTAAATAAAATTCTTGGTGAGATTTTATCGTCCTAGATTTGATGTCAGCTTCTAATGTTGTAATTTCTAGAAATTTGGCATAAACGAGTATAAATACAAACTTATTTCATCATTTCAACATCTAAGCTATCTTAGAATTTCATAAGCAATCAAGATTCAAGCATCTGAAGACTTCACAAAAGCATTATAGAGTTACAAGAGTATTCAAGAGAATTTCTTAGGCACTCAAGGGCAGATTTATAGAAGATTATTGTAGCAATTCAAGATCCATCATCATGCCAAAGGCATAATGCATCAAGCATGTTGTTGATCTAGTGTTGTGATGTAGCATTCAAGATCCAAATTAAGCATTGTTCCACATCTAACTCAAGATCAAGATCTACATTCTTCATAGCTAGTTTATGTTAGATTTCATATTTACACTTCAAGACATCATCCAAGGTATCATTGTTCATGTTTCTTATTTCATGTTGATGTTTTCATTGTTTCATTATAAGGTTTAATTAACTAAATGTGGTTTTAGAAAGGAAAACCCCCATTCCCTAGCAAAACAACACTTTTTCTCTCTCTTTGTGTGATTCCAGGTTTATAGGTTGAAGAAAAAGAGGATTTGAGGCCTTCTAAAATGCCAAAATGACAAAGTTGTCAATAATCATGAAATCTCAGATCTAGAGCAATATATCCAACCTATTTGCATGAAATTAGTGGGAAAGTACTTATTTGATCCATCTTTAGAGGTTGTTCGCTTCAAAATTATACTCTTGAGACACTTTGCAACAAAATGAGACACTTTGTAATAGTCTAGGCATATGAGTCCCAATACTATTTTTTTGTGAGTCTTCAACAGATCTAGAACAGTCATCAGGAGGTTCAAGACTCTACCCAGAAACCCTATATTGGGACTATATCACCCAGTCTGGTGTATGAACCTAGTGAGCACCAAAAGTCAGAATTTCAGGGTTTTAGAGCTTGTTTTGACCACATCTTCCTTCTAGGTACCCCCTCTATTCATTCTTAGTTTAGTATTGATTTTCAATTTCTTTTCCTAGGTCATTTAGTTAGGTTTGCATGATACTTTCATATCTTTCTTTCCAAGCCTTTTCTTGGTGGTGAACCCCTCCTTTTATTCTTTAATCACACCCTAGGACACTTTATTGCAGATCTCTTTCCCTCATTCCATCCTTAGATTGATATCTTTAAGGTTTCCTTAAATGAAACTTGTACGAACTTGGTTTTTCTATCTCCTAAAACAATAGAGTGCCAAATTTCTACATTTCTTTTTTGTGAACCTAGCCTTTAGAATTCCTTATTTTCTAATTTGGAGGGCATCGTAATCCTAGATCTAGCTTACATTCAATTTGCATTAGTTATTGTATTAGTTAATTTGCATCTAGGGTTTCTAAATCTCACATTAGTGAAAGTGCATATAGGTTGCATTTTTGCATCTTGCATCATTGACTTTCATTTGAAATCTATAATTGCACATTGTTTACACAACATACAAGTTCGAAACATTATAATCAAAACATGATTTCCTGAATTTGGTGCAAAAACCCTAATTTGGGACTCATTCATATATTTGGCGATTTAGTCCATGTACAAGTGTTTTTCCCAAATTTCTCAAAATTTTGTGTTGTGTGTTTTGACTATTAGAACCCTCTAGAATGCCTAATTGGGACTCGTACGCCCCTCTAGGTGGTTTTGTCCCAGATTAGGCATGAAACTTCCTTTTACAACATTAAAAAACTTGTTTCAGATAGTTCCTAAGCTTGCTAGTAAACCTATAGTATCATTCTGGAAAGTTTCAAGAACTTTTGTTCTATGCATCTAGGTCAAAAACATCAATTTAGGTAGTCATTTTTCAATTCTTCCTAAATCATTTCAATAGCAAAAATCATCAAATCTAAAAAAATTCACATTTTTGAAACTCTACATAATATGGATAAAAGTACTTTTCACTAAATTTCATACATAATGTTTTCATTCATGAAGCTTTGTATAAGTTTGAATTTTTTTTTTTTCATATTTGGATACACATTTTTTGCATTCTTAAATCTTTGCATACATTGGGTAAAAGTACTTTTCATCTTTGGATATAGATTTTTTACATTCTTGAAGCATTGCATAAGACAGTTAGAAGTACTTTTCATTCTTTTTCAAGCAATGTTAGTATCTTACCTATGTAGGCATGCTAAGAAAAAGTACATATCCCCTCCCTATGAGAATCCTTTAGTGAGAGAGAGTACAACCTTGGGAAATCATAACAATCATATTCATTCTTCTCCTAATATCTCTCCAATTTGTGAAGAATATATTTTAGTGTTATAAGAACCCATCTTGATAAGAGTTTTGAGAGAACTAGTTGTTTCTCTCCTCCTACCTTTCTTATTAGACAATACATTGATGAACAAGAGGAAACAACCATAATAAATCATCACAATCACATAATACAACAAGATACCATTGAAACCTACTTAAAAACCACCTCAACTAGTCTAAATTCATCTACAAACACCTTCCCCACTTTGGAAAATGTTGTAGCGAAAGAGGATGCAATTGTAAGTAAGGATGATAGGTTGGTGTTAGATAATAGAATCTTTAAGATCTATGAAAACCATATTTACTTTTCTTCCCCTACCTCTCCTATTTTGGAAGACACTATGGGACAAAGGAATGTAATCACAAATGACCTTGATAATCATACTTGTTCTTCTCCTAATATGTCTCCTATTTGTGGAGAAGATATTTTGGTGTTAGAGGATCAAAGCAGTGAGAATCCTAAAAATATTAGGTGTCTCTCTTCCCCTAGGGAAAATATTATTGACCAAGAGAATGCCATCATTGATAAGTGAGACAACACAACCATTGATAAATCCCTTACTTGTGATGAATTCATTATGGAAGAATAAATATATGAATGTCATAAAAATCTAGTTTGTAGTTCTCCTAAAAACTCTCCTCTTATGGAGGATATCATGGTGCAAGAAAATGACAACATTAACAATAGTGATGTGACTCCCCTCGATCATTGTAAAAAGATGACACTAGACCCCCCTTCATTAGAAAGACATCAAACCAAAATAGTTGAGGTTATTAATTCACAAGTGTCCATTAGATCCCCCTTGATTATTGGACCTCCTAAATACTTTGTGGGACATCCTAAGAATCTTGTAATTCTTTACCCACCCTCACAATGACCACAAACTCAAAACAAACCCATCTTCATCACCACCTAAGAATAGTGTTTCATAGTAATCAAATTATATCGCCGTTGCTCATACATATAACACTAGAAAAAATCTACAACCAAGATAAATACCTTCAAGATCCCTCCCATTATCTAACCCTATCTAGCATGGTATTCCTCATTTTCCTTTACAAAATGAAAATTAGTACAATCTTGTTAAACAACTAAAGAATAATCCTACTAAGATATCCTTATGGGACCTTATTCAAGCCTCCCCTCATTACCTTACCATGATTCAAAGTGATTTACAACAAGTTCATCATCTCGGTAATGTTCAATCAAATGATGTGGCAACCCAAATTCAAGCTATAACACCAAAAAACTTAGACATTACTTTCCATTAGGATGAGTTACCTAAACTAGAAGTGAAAAAATAAAATAAGGCTTTCATGATAATAGCTATATATAATAGGACTAGGATAAAATGAACCCTTGTGGAAAATGGCTCATCCCTTAATTTGTGTAGTGTATCCCTTTTAGGATAGGCTTGGTGTGGATAAATAAAATATTCAACCCACCTCTTTATCTATTAGTGGGTTTGATAATGTGGGAAAACAACTGCTTGGTGTGATCACATTACCTATTATAGTTAGGGTGGCCACATCCCAAACCTCTATCCATGTTATGCCTCATGATCTTTCTTAAAACCTCCTTTTAGGAAGACCATGGACTCATGAGATGCATGTGGTGCCTTCTATCCTTCATGGTATCATGAAATATTTCTACAACAACAAAGTACATATGATCAAATCTGATTCTGAGCCTTACAATGTTTTACAACTTGGAAAAGACAATGAAAATCCTTTGAAAACATTGACACCAACTACACAAGTGGAACCCATGCAATAGAAAATATATATATATTGAGGAAGTCACAAAGCTATTAGAAGATGATTGGGGTTCCTTAGATTTCACAACATTCATGGGAGAATACAAGATCACAACAAAAGATTCTGAAAAGGGAAAATAAAAGTAGTAATGTCAACACAAAATTTGGAAGATCCTTCAAAAGCATCCACCTTAACCACTTTAGAACAAAAGACAATAAATTACACAACAAACTTTGATTAAATTGACTATGAACAACCACCAAATTCAAAAGAAATGAAAAATATTTATGGAAAATGTTTTGAACCTATGAAACAACTTTGATATAGTGGAAAAGGATGCAGTGCTAGAGAACAAGGTATTTGTGTCCCTATATAGCCTAAAACACAAGGAACAACTAATGGTATTGGTGATTGTCCCTGAAAAGAAACAAACAAGCCTTCAATGAATATCAACACTATTAAAAAATATTCCTTTAAGCCAACTCTAACATTAGTGCATCCTAAATTGATAGACACTAGTGGTCTTGATTATTAACCTTTGAAAGAAATGAAGGAAATAGAGAAATCATCCCTTAATATAAATGTCATCACACAAAACACTAATGATTTGAGTTCATTAAATTTTATGCCTTCCTTTAAAAAAGAGAACAAAATCTCACCATCTAAAGAGTCTTGTTGAAGTATGACACCTAGTCGTAAGCAAGAGATATCTTTGTTGTGAAATAAAGGAAAATCTTCTATAGATCAAGAGGGTATCTTGTCGAGACTCCTCCAAGATCATTTGATATCCATCCCTTCAAGAACACAAAAGAAATTTTACTACAATAATTCATTTTAAGCATATCATAGAGTTCATGGTCATTCTACTAATAAATGTTAGGCTTTGAGTAATCAAATTCAACATCTTAAGGATTGTGATGCTCTTCCTTATGTTGAAGCACCTAGTTCCTCTAATTGATACTGATTTTCATGTTACACATAAATCATCTCAGCTCATCCTTTTTCTCCACTAAGCGGGCGAAAGGGTTTAGGTAGCCTTGTCCTCGTATGGCACTTGTCATTATCTTTGTTGGCTAGTTGACCATCTTCCATGTATATAGAGGAGCAAGCTTGGGATGTGGACAACATGCCTTAAGTTGGATCCCATGTCACATACTTTTCTTTCCATGTTTAGTATTACATTTTCAGGGAAATACCTTATCCATGATATGGTTTCATTTAGGAACATATGACTTGGCATAGGCCTTTCCAAAAAAATTCTCACCTTTTTATACTTTAAAGCAATTGTTGACAACAATGGTGTTAGCAACCACTTTAAGGTGGGGGCATACATCAACCTCATGTTTCACTCCACAATTTTATTTATTCTTGCAATGCATCCTTTTCTTGGTGGTGTCATTGGTTTTGATTTCCTTCAAGAGTGTGATATTTCTTTGACTTGTCCTCTCTTGGAGATAATAAGCATGGTGATCCCTAAGAAGAGACCTTACATGAACTCAACAAAATCCGTTTTGAACGTACCTTACACTATTTTTCATTTACAATATCTAATATATGGCGACCTTGCATAACACACTTGCTTGCCTGTGGAGCCATCTTGTTTGTTCATTGGTGTCAAGCATACGAAGCTTTGCTTGCCTCATGAATCCTATTATTCTTGTTGTGTGGTGCCTTATCAAAGTTATCAGGAGGTATAGCTTTGATATTATTATTATGATGAGAAGCCTAAAGGTGGGCATGAATTTCTCATTGTCAGGTGACAATCCAGTACAGAGGTATGACTTTCTCACTAAGCCACCATTTTTGGATACACACCCAGCAGACAACCTGAAGTTCAGTTGCCTCAGAGTGAGCATGCATTTTTTGGGAAAATAGCTTGGATTTGATCCACATCATGTTGGAGAAATGGTTGAGGCTTGATCAACCTCTTTTTTATTTATTTATTTTTAATTTTCTTTCTTTTAGTCCTTCACATTGTATGTTTGTGTATCATGTTTTGGTGCATATCATACACCTTGTGTGTGTCCCTTTATGCTTATGTTGGTTTGATGCAGCATCTTAGATGCTAGTAGCTTGGACACCTCATTTGATCTTTGTTATCCTAGACCATCAACATTGGTACACTTGGACCCCTCTTGAATATCTACTTTAGTGTAAGTTCCAAGCAAGTTCGTCCTCTCACCAAATTGGGGGCTAAATTTAGTGTAGAAAAAAGTGACCCTTTTCACACTTAATTTGGGAATGAATATTAATAAATGATAAAATGAATCTAATTGTGCTGTTGTAAAGTATATTTTCACCCTTTAACATTAATCTAGGGCTATATTAATTAATTTAGCTTCTTTATGCTTTAATTGGCCCTATTTTTGTATCCAAAAGCCTTATTAAATGCATTTTTCTATGGAAAATCCTGAAACATCATAAGCCAGGAAAATCATAATCTAATGTTTTGGGTCATGTGTTCTAGATCTAGTGATTTGGGACTCATATGCCACCTTGGGTGTATGACTCCCACCTAGGTCTTGGGACCTAATTTCAAGTTGCATATTAAACAAGACACTCCTAGAAATTTGTGCCCCATGTTTTAGCAACTAGGACTCACATGCCACAATTGGCGTATGAGTCTCACCTCAACCAAGACCTAATTTAAATAAAATTCTTGGTGATATTTTATTGTCCTAGATCTGACATCTACTTGTAAGGTTGTAATTTCCAAAAATTTGGCATAAACAAGAATAAATACAAGGTTATTTCATCATGTCAGCATCTAAGTTATCCTAGAATTTCATAAGAAATCAAGATTCAAACATCTGAAGACTTCACAAGAGCATTATAGAGTTACAAGAGTATTCAAGAGAACTTCTTAGGCACTCAAGGGAAGATTTGTAGAAGATTATTGTAGCAATTCAAGATCCATCATCATGTCAAAGGCATAATGCATCAAGCATTTTATTGAGCTAGTGTTGTGATGTAGCATTCAAGATCCAAATTAATCATTGTTCCACATCTAACTCAAGATCAAGATATAAATTCTTCATAGCTAGTTTATGTTAGATTCCATATTTACACTTCAAGACATCATCCAAGGTATCATTTTTCATGTTTTCATTATTTCATCATAAGGTTTAATTACCTAAATGGGGTTTGACTAAGGAAAACCCCCATTCCATAAAAACAACACTTTTTCTTTCTCTCTTTGTGTGATTGTAGGTGTTACCTATTTTTACCTTCTTGGTCAAAATTGTTCATTAAAATTTCAATAAGTTAAATATCCTAGGTTTTGAAAGGCCTCCATTTGCAAGGATTTATCAAAAAGGGAAAAGAGTTAGCAAAGCTTTCTTCATTGCAAAAGTTTAAAAGCATATTTCAAAGAGGATCTTCTTTTTTAATATTATCATAGTGCAAATGATAATGATAAAGGTCAAGTATTTGAGTGAAAGGTCTTTTATTTCATGAAAAAAACATTAGATTTAAGTATTTTATTTACTTCATGAGGCTTATTTTCATGATATTCAAGTGAAAATAGGAAAAACGATTAATTTTCATATCTAATTTTTGAGTTTGGAGGGGGATTCCACATGAGTTTCCATATTGGAAAGATGTTTCCTTGATTTTTTGCTAAAAGAAAGGAAGAAGGCTCAAGTTGTGAAGGTAAATGAAGTATTACAAAGGGAAAGAGCTTTATTTTTAGGCAACATTCATGTTGTAAATAGGTTTGCAAAATTTCACACACTCATATTGGGATAGCCATATCTCAAAAACCAAAAACTAGGTTTTCATGATTTTTAGATAGGAATTAGGAAATAGTGAAATGAAAAAACCCATTAAATTTCATGACAAGCAAGTTTATGGTTTGAGAAAAATATTCACCAATCTGGGGTAGAATTTAGATGCAAAATGGGAAGCATTTAAATCATCTTCAACTACAAAGAAGGCTATCTAGTTTTGCAAATCAATTGTTGCCTTCAATCTTGGAGTTGATTTTGAGGAATTTGCAGCAATCAAGGGCAGCAATCAACGTCATTCAAGCTGAGTGATTGATTCACTTTCTAAAATAAATCAAATATGAATCTAGAATTTGAATTTCTTTATAAAGGAATCTCTATGCCTTTCTCTCTTTTAGTTATTGCTATCTTTCATGTTTACAGCAAAAAATATTGACCTTGTAACTTAGTCTAAAAAGAATATTGTAAACAATCCTTTTGATTCAATAAAATGATGATAGTAGTTCTTTCTCAATATATTTTTTCTCATGTTGCAAATGAATTGGTAGATGATTAGTTGTGATTCAATTTTTCAATCCTTTTTGTCCCATTTCAATTAATGTTTTGGAAAATGATGCATGTTTAAGTGCAGGTTATATGTTGTGTGTCCATTTTAGCTGATTGTAGTTTTGAAAGCTATCTTTCCTTCGTGCAATAAGTTGAAACTAGTGCCTTCATATGAAATATTAAAGTGCTTCATGGTTTTGCTTGAGTAGTGAACAATTCAAAGCTTTATTATGTCATATTGAGATTTTGTTAAAGTAGTTAAACATAAAGATTTTTGTGCATCACCTCCCAGGAATAGTTTTCAGTTTCAACCAAATTTTTCTATCCCAAAACTCATTCAGTTTAGTAGTTTAGGTGATCCATCAAAGGGAACCATCCCACTCTATAAATTCATCCTCATTATAAGAAAACCACAACTTGAGGACATTTCAATGTTACATGGGATGGCTAAGATTCTCACTTAGCCAGGGTGTAGTCCTAAGTGATAATAGTTTTTGGCATGCCTGGTGGGATAGGTTCAACTCTTTCAGTCAAAAATTATGCTTATATATCACTATTTTTGTTGTGTTTTTCAGTGATCTTTTCCTTTGGAGGCAAGAAAACAACACACCTGGTGACTCTTAAAAGCATTTCTACTAGTTTTAGTATGATCAAGTGCTGGTTTATTTCAAAAAAGATAATCTTTACTTGTTTTTCTTTCTTTTGAATGATTAAATCATGTCTATGTTTCATGGGAATATGTCTTATCACCCATCATATCATGAAAATTCTACTTATCCACCTCATTATTGGTAATATCAAGTCAATCATGCTACTGGTTTTAGTTCAAATTCCATGGATTTTCAAGAAAACCAACATGTTCAATATGATCACCACCCACCCACCCCTACTCAACCTCAATATCAGCCTACATATGCTCAAAATCAATCCCAACAAGAAAATTTTGTTTCCAACCAGCATGGTTATTCACATAACCAGCCTCAAGAAGACTATTACAAGCATCTTTTTTATTAGATCCAAAATCTTGACCATATGGAGATTAGTGTCAATGATGTAAAAGGTGTTTTTTTATACATGTATAAGTTGTTGGTTGACATCAAGATGTAGATGCAGCTTAATTTGTAGTAGCAAGAATTGGACTATCAAGGGCTTATCTTCATGAGTAGGAGTTGGAGACACAAAGAGTACAGTTTGAATAGAATCTTGAAAGGGAGATAACTAAAAAAGAGGAGCAAATGAAGCTTGTGTTTGCTAAAAAAAAGGCATGAAGTCCAAACAACTCCTTTCATTCCAAATCAGCATGTTCAAGAGGAGGTTCATAAGTATAAGTTTCCAAGTTTCAGACAAAGCGAGCCCCTTAACCCTCCTAAGGTCAAGATTCCAAATTTTAGAGATCCTTTACCATTGCAAAAACCTATGTTAGCACAAACTGAGCTTGTCTTTCCTCAAGATCAGCCCCTAGAGGAACATTTTTTCTTTCAAGAAACCAAAGAAGCTCCCCAAGTTTCCCTCACCAAATGAATCTGATTGTCCTCTCACTATTTGCCTTTGTAAGGATGGACCCATTGTCTTTTAGGCTAACTCACTCACCACAAAGGAAGATAGAAACATAAATTTAGTGCATACAACTATGGAGTAGTATTTGTTGGAACAAAAACATATTGAACAAGAAAATATTTCTTAGAATGAATCTATGAATTTTTTGACTAATGAGCTTCCTTGTTTTTTTGAAGATGATGGAAATATTTCAATATTTATCTTAGAAGATTAGCCAGGATAGTAGGATTGAAAGGTAGAAGATGTTGATCAAGAAAAGCATTCCATAGTTTGGTTTGGCGAGTTACCTTCTTTCATTGAAAATGATGAAGAAGCTATGGTTTTGATCTCATCAACAATAGTTTCAGAGCAACAAGAGGAGGTCAAATAATGTGATGAGTTGTTGATTGAAGACAATCAGTGTGATGATGGAGTCTTGGATCAAGAAGCAGAGTGCAAAGGTAAACTTTATGTAGAGTCTAGAAAGCATGACAATTGTTGTTATGTGGTAAAAATTGGTCCTCTTTCATTAAAAAATTGAAGAAGAATGTGATGAAGATTCATTTTGGAATGATCTTGAAGTTTTTGTTGCAAACCTAGATAATGTGAAAGAGGTTTTAGATGATGTGTTTGATGAACTTCTTGGTTTTGTGGATGAAAATGAGAAGATTTTTTCTATGTTAAAATTAATGTCAAGTATTAAGCAGAAAATTGATGAAAATCATTTGGACAAGATGTTGATTAATGAGAAGATCAATGAGAGTAGCCTTGATTTGAATAATTAAGAAGTATCAAGACGCATGCAAATATTGTGCAAGTTGGACAAGAGCAAAAGAAAGATACTGGTTTTCAAGGTATGAGTTCTCATATATTCTTGATTTCTCAAGAAATCAGTCATGAAGATATATTAGAGCATTTCACGAACCAGAAAACTAATGATGAGTTTGATGAAGATTTATGCACTAACATAATAGAGGAGTTTTTTTCAAAGCTTGATGCTATATTCTCAAGTAATTTCAATTAGGAAATTGAGATTGAAATAGTAGATAACCAATAAGAAATCAGTAATTAGAATTCAAGTTTCATCCTTTCAAGAGGATGCCCCATTAGAGATTTAGCCAGCAAGGATACTAGTAAGATATAACAAGTTATCAATACACCTAAGACTAAGATTGCAATTGAGGAGAAACATACCCATTCATGGAAAACTAGTGGTATGTTTGGTTAGATTCAAGGGGTGAGTGAGTTTGGTTATATTCTTTAGGATGCATTGTAGCAGTTTGTGGGGTGTATTCTGGTTTCTCATCTCTTATCAACAGTTCACGAACATGCAAAATATTCTTTATTGGTTAGGAAAGGGATTTATTTCACAAATCCAGTTAATGGGTTTGTTTGAGAATCATCCTTTGTTGGTTAGAGTAAGTTTTTCTTTCAATAAGGTGTTGTGACAACAATGTTTCAGTTTATTGCATTCCTCCAAGTGCTTTGCATAGGTTTCAGCCCAGTGTTTCCTTTCCCTAAGTGCTAATGCATAGGTTTGTTATCTTTTCAAAGGGTTTTGTTCATTATGCAGTTGGGTTACAAGTTTTTCCTAATGTTGTTTCAAGGATAGTTTGACTCTTATGCCCAATGAATATGCAAAGCTACTGGTCATTCTTGTTAAATTGGAAAAAACTCCCTCAAAGTCACCAAAATGTTACCTATTTTTACCTTCTAGGTCAAAATTATTCATTAAAGGTTAGTAATTTAAATATCCTAGGTTTGGCATGGACTCCATTTGCAAGGATTTATCAAAAAGTGAAAAGAGTTAGAAAATATTTCTTCATTGCCAAAGTTTAAAAGCAAGTTTCAAAGAGGATCTTTTTTTTAATATTATCATAGTGAAAATGATAATGTTAAAGCTCAAGTATTTGAGTGAAAGGGCTTTTATTTCATGAAAAAAACATTGGAAAAGTATTTTATTTACTTCATGAGGCTTATTTTTATTATATTCACATGTAAATGGGAAAAAATATTATTTTTCATCTCTAATTTTTGAGTTTGGAGGGGGGTTCCACATGAGTTTCCATATTGGCAAGATGTTTCCTTGATTTTTGGCCAAAAGAAAGGAAGGAGTTGTGAAGGTAAATGAAGTCTTGCAAAGGGAAATAGCTTGATTTAGGCAACATTCATGTTGTGGATAGGTTTGTAGCATCTCATATATTGGGACAATCATATCTAAAAAACCATAAACTAGGTTTTCGTGAGTTTTGGATAAAAATTAGGAAATAGTGGAATGAAAAAATCCATTAAATTTCATGAAAACCCAATTTATGGTTTGAGAGAAATCTTCACCAGCTTGGGGCAGAGTTCAGATGTAAAATAGGAGGCATTTCAATCATCTTCAGCTACAAAGAAGGGTATCTAGTTTTGCAAAGCAATTGTTTCCTTCAATCTTGGAGTTGATTTTGTGGAATTTACAGCAATTAGGGGCAGCAATCAACTTCATTCAACCTAAATGATTGATTCTCTTTCTCAAATCAATCAAAGATGAATTTAGATTTTAAATTTATTTATAAAGGCATCTCTATGCCTTTCTCTATTTTAGTTCTCACTATATTTTCATGCTTATAGTAGAAAAGATTGAGCTTGTAACTCATTCTGAATAGCCATATTGTAAACAATCCTTTTGATTCAATAAAGTGATGACAATAGTTCTTTCTCAATCTCTTTTGTCTCATGTTGTAGATGAATTGGTAGATGATTAGTTGTGATTGTATTTTTCAGTCATTCTTTTTGTCCCTTTTCGAGTAATGTTTTGGAAAAGGATGCATGTTTAAGTGTTGGTTATATGTTCTTTCTCCATTTTAGCTGATTGTAGTTATCAAGCGTATCTTTCCTTCTTGCAATAAGTTGAAACTAGCACCTTCATATGAAATATTTATGTGCTTCATGTTTTGATTTGAGTTGTGAACAAGTCAAAGCCTTATTGAGTCATATTAAGATTTGGTTAAAGTAGTTAAACAGAAATATTTTGGTGCATCAACTCTTAGGAATAGTTTTTAGTTTCAAGCAAATCTTTCTGTCCCTTTTCCTAGTCAATTTAGTATTTTACGTGATCCATCAAAGGGAACCATCCCACTCTGGAGATTCATCCTCATTGTAAGCAACCCATAGCTTGAGGATGTTTCAATGTTACATGAGATGGCTAAGTTTCTCACTTAGCTAGGGTGTAGTCCTAAGTGATAACAATAGGTTTATAGGTTGAAGAAAATGTGGATTTTCTTCAAAAAATGCCAAAATGAAAAAGTTGCAAAGTTTTCATAAAAAGTTGTCAAAACTCACGAAAAAATAATATCTAGAGTAAGGTATCCAATATATTTGCATGAAATTAGTGGGAAAGTACTTATTTGATCCATCTTCAGAGGCTCACAAATTTTCACTTTAAAACTCTACTCTTGGGACACTTCACAACAAAACAAGACACTTTGCAGTAGTATGGGCATATAAGTCCCAGTACTAATTTTTTTCTAGTCTTCAGCAGATCTAGAATAGTCATCAAGAGGTTCCATACCCTGCCCACAAACCCTATACTAGGACAAAATCATCCAGTCTGGCGTATGAGTCCCAGTGAGCATCAAAAGTCATAATTTCAGGGTTTCAGAGCTTGTTTTGACTACATCTTCCTTCTAGGTACCCCTTTATTCATTCTAAATTTATTGTCCTTATTTTTAGTTTCATTTTCTAGTTCATTTAGTTAGGTTTACATGATACTTTCATCTCTTTCTTTCCAGGCCTTTTCTTGGTGGTGAACCCCCCTTTTAGTCTTAATCACAGCCTAGGACACCTTATTGCAGATCTCTTTCCCTCATTTGATCCTTAGATTGAGATATCTAAGGTTTCCTTGAATCAAACTTGTAGGAATGAGGTTTTTCTATCTCCTAAAACAATAGAGTGACGATTTTCTAGGTTTCAATAGTAAAGATAGGATATCCATATAGTATGAAATTGTCATAGTTAACAATTTATGATTCTACAAAAAAATATTGATTTAGTGTTCATGGATAGAAAATTAACTTAGTTCCAGTATAAATAGAAAATACATACTAATGCCACTCAAGATTCACCACCAAGAAGCCCAAAATTAATAGTAATTCTATCTAGTTCAGAACTACATAGAGCTTGGGTTATTTGAAGTTAGAGATATGACATTTTTAATGTTTGTTCATTATAACAATTCTTTAATTAAAAGTAATGGAATTGCAAAATTAAAATTAAATATTTATGGGCCTTATATGATATTGAGGAGACTAAGTGAAGTTTAACATGAGTTATAATTTATAGAATATAGTAGAATTCATAAATTTTTTCATGTTTCTAATCTCAAGAGAGCCCTTACAAAATATCACATTGCAAAGATTGATGAAGAAGTGCATGATGAGTTGAATACATTATTCTCTTCTTCTATGAGCTTAAATGAAAATCTCCTAAAAAGAGTGTTGAAATTTTTGCTTTCCTTAGTTCAAAAATTCCTCTTGTCCCTTTAGCTAGTTGTTCACCTTTTGTCAATACACATCGAGATTGGGATGCATATGAATTGCTTTAGGTTGACTCGCATGCGACTTATAAGTCTTCTACATTTTCATGTTTTCTTTATGTGATTGCATGTGCATATTGTGATCCCCCGTGTTGTTTGGTTTGATGTATCTCTCTCTCTTTTTGTGCATTCCTCTATATGTACCTTTCATTCTTCTATATATTGTAATCATTTCATTTGTCTTGTTTTTTCCTTTTGGGGATGAAGCAAGGCATCAAGACATTTATGTCTCTTCCATATTGACCCAAAAGCATATCTTTTATCTTTTTCATTTGTCTTTTTTTCTCCTTTTGGGGATTATGCAAGGTGTTGAGACATTTAGGTCTCTTCCATGTTGACCCAAAAGGATTTTTCCTTTGTTTTTGTTTTCTTTGTGTCATTCTTCTAGTTCTATGAGTATTTGGGGATTTATGACATTTTCATGCTCTATGACAACATTGTATCAAAGAAATATTAACCCTGAATCCATAGATCCCTTATGTATTTGTGGGGGAAACCCTTCCTTCCTATTTCATGATGCAACTTATTTCAGAAACATATGACTTGGCATAGGGTTTTCTGAGGAAATCTCTCATGTCTTAGGCAAAAAATTTGGCTACTTTAAAGTAGTTGCTCACAATAATGGTGTAGCAACCACTTTAAAGTGGGGGAATACATCGATGACATCTTTTGGAAAATTTCATTGCATGATTTTTATATTTTCTTGTGATGTGTCATCTTCTTGGTGGTGTCATTGGGTTTTATTTCCTCCAAAAGTGTACAATATACCTTAATGGCATGATGTGAAAGAGGTATCCCATGATTGACAATCTGACACCCTTGGTTTTTCCTCTCTTGGAGACATTAGGCACAATGGTCCCGAAGAAGAAGACCTTACACGAACAAAGAAAAATCCCATTTAACAAAAGTTTACATGGCATTACAAAAGAATTTACAAAAAATATTACATTGTGGTACCTTATCAAAGTTGTCAAGAGGATAACTTTGGTATGGTATGAGAGGCTAATATGGTTCTCTCATTTACCACCTTGTTGGGATAACTCACCTAGTGGATAGACTAAGGTTCCACTACCCTAGAGTGAACAACGTATGTTACAGACAAACAATCCCATTCCACATCATGTTGGAATGGTTGTGCTTGATCATTTTCTTTTCTATATCTTTTATTCGCCTTTGATAGGGTATGATCATTTATCTTTTTTATTGTTGCATACTTAGGTTTCTTGAGTGTCTACTTTAGTGTGAGTTTTACATGGGGTCATTGTCTCACTAAAGTGGGGGAAAAATATAGTAACAAAAAAAATATCATTTTTCCTTACTTAATTTGGGAATAATTGTCATTGAATTAACCTAATTTTTCCCAGGTTAATGTAATATGTTGTAACATATTCACATTGATCTTGGGCCCCTTTAAATAAAATGTACTTAATTTTTACCCTCTTTTAAGTGTTGTACCACACTTTCACATTTACATAGGATCTCCTTAATTAATTGTGGTTAATTAGAGTTAATTAGCCCTTTTAATTTTGTGGACACTGGAAATGGATGCACAACCTCCTTGTTCACACAAAAGGGGAAGAAGGGAAGATGGATCCGATTTCACAATGCTCACATTCAAAAATACCTTGGAGATCTCAACCCAATGAAGGATGTGAGAGTTCTGACTGTAAGATATACTTGGGGATGAATGCAACCAAGAAATGGGTTCACCACCAAGTGTAAACATGGAAAATACAATATGTTTGAAAACATAGTGTGATATGCTAACTAACACTAAATGACCTAAGAATGCAAGTCAAATGTAACATAAAGCTATGAAACTAGAAATGTGCACTTGGAAACTTGTTGGAGATGGAATGGAGCTCTGGAATCCTAAAATTCACTATTAGTACCAATTGGGACTCATACGCCAAGTTGGGAGACTTAGTCATGTTTTGAGAAAATTATGCCGAAACAGGTTTCAGACAAATGGGTACTCAGATCTGTAAAATTCATGTTTAGGCCTCAATAGTGAGACTAATTCACCAATAGTGGTGAATCAATCCACCTCTGGATTTCTAGGAATTCAAAATAGGAAACTGTAACCTTCAGTATTCTTTGCTCTTACTAACAGGTTTCTAGATCTGAAACTACAGAATTCAACCTATAGATCTTCACCAAGCCTCTCTTAGGACATTGACAACTTTGAATCACTTTGAAAGTTTTATGAGAACTTTTCCAATCTTACTCTTTGATAAATCTGCAACCTAGACTTGCAAATCACATGCAAAGAGACGGAAAAACTGTTGTGGAGTTAGTGAATAGGGGTTTGCCTTTGTCAAACCCCGTGTTGGTAATTAAACCCTTGAAATGAAATGAAACAAAATAGAATGGAGAATGATGAATGAACAAGTAATGATGTTGCAACTCACCAAACCCTAGAAATAAGGTGCTACAAAAATGTAAGTATTTGCTCCAATGGATGTAGACTTGAACTCCAGCTTGATGTTGATAAATCTTGAATGCAATGCTTACAAATCCTACACCACAATTGTTAGCTCTAAAACAACATGATGTAAACAATATTTGACATGATGAATGAAACTTTAAAATGATCTTGATTGCTTGATAATCTTCCCTTGAAATGCATTGAATGCTCATGTGGATGCTCAAATGCTCTTGTAAAATATATGCAGGAATACTTGAATGCTAGGTATGAAAATGAGAGAAAGAGGCTTGTATTTATACTCAATTATGCAATAATTCCTGAAATTACAACATCACAGGTTGACCTTAGATCTTGGAGAAAAAAAACCCACCAAAATTTTAAATTAAATTTGAATTTTGAGCAAAGGGGGGCTCATTCACCACTCTAGATGAATGGGTCCCACCTAAGGGGACTCATTCACCCAAAATGGCGAATGAATCCCAAATTAGGCATTTAGGGTGGGTTTTAGGATTTTGATGCTTTAAATGTTATTTATCGGGATTATTCTCAAAAATACAAGTAAGGCTTTTGGATGCAAAATGGGGCCAATTAAAGCATAAGAAAGCCCAATTATTAATGAAAAACCTAGAAAAGTGTGAAAGTGTGTTACAAAAATTTACAACACTTTGAAATAAGGAATGGTAAATGATGAAAAGGATTCGTTTAGGTGAAATATATTAAGAAGACCCTAGAAAAGTGTGAAAGTGTCTTACAATACTTTATAACACTTAAGTAAGGTACAACTTGAGTTCTTTTAGTTCACAAGGGCCCAACACCTAATGCAAATGTGTTATCCACATTACAACATTAAATCAAGCCACAACATTAAATCAAGGTAAAAATTGAGTTCTTTTAGTTCACAAGGCCCCAAATGAGACATAAAAAGTAGAAGGGTTACTTTTTCGGTGTCCACATTTATCCCCCACTTTAGTGAGAGGATGAACCTACTTCAAACTCACACTAATGTAGACCAATGCACATCATGAGGGGTTCCCCTAAACTAGTGCTAGCAAGATGGGACAACAAAGATCAAGAGGGATGATCAAGCTCCCATGATCAAGATATCAAGACAAACCAAACATAAGCACAAGAGAACATAGGTGATTCCACAAAGTGAGTTTATAATTTCTGGGAGATTCTGATTTTTGTTGAAATCACATATTTTTAGAAAATATAATGATTTAAACCTTTAAAATTTTTATTTAAAGAATTCCAATTGAAGAGGGTTCGATCAAACTACCTTAGATCAAACCCCCTTGGATAGAACCCCACTAGTTTTAAACCATACCTATAACATAGTATCCTTTACACTTATCAAAATGTTGATAAAAAACCACTTTTTATTTAACTTTTGGGGGCATAATGACTTCATTAAAATTTATTTTTTGTAATTATGTAGTCCTTATTATAAGCTTTCCAAAAAGTATAATTTTAAATAAATTTAATTTTATTATTATATTTATTTTTTGTTTCTTGTGAATGTAGGTGTTTTGCTAAAAATCAAGCTCTATGTTCTACACGTGTGGAAAAATAGAAGATTATCAAGAAAAAAGGAAAAATATGAGTGCACCATATATTGAAGTCCTTGATCCAACAAAAAAAATTGAATTTTGATACATACAAAAAAAGTTTTGTTGTACAGTCCCCCTATGTCTAAATTGTAATTGGTTTGACTTTGAAACTTGATTAAGGAAAAAATATTCAATAAAACACTATGAAACCAATTGGAAGCACTTGATATCATAGTTAAAAATCTAAATTCAAACAAAAAATAATTTTATCCTTCATGGAAAAAAAGTTATGTGTTATATGGTGAGCATCACTCCTTAAAAATAGTGTTTACTAAAAAAACTAGTTTCAGAAGGATATGGAAAAAGAAGTGCAATATGATTCAAAAAAAATTGAAAAAAATATATTTAGAATATACAAAAAAATATCACAAATCACTGGTTTGCATCATCTTTAAATTCCTCATGGTTTAGCTGCTATAGGTTCCTGAAAGTGAACATTTAGTTAGAAAAAATTAGTTCAGTGTCTAGTTTGGCCAAAAATTGTAAAATAGTATTGTGGGATCACCCACACACATGAAAATGATATCAAGAACAACATGGAACAAGCATACAATGCCAAAGATGAAAGAGAGAAAAATAAAAGGAAAAGAAAGATTCAGATCAAGCTTCAATAGTTTGTCCAACATGATGTATATTAGATCTAGATTGTTTGTCTGGAAAACACATACTCACTCTAAGGTGACAGAACTCATGGTTGTGCACTAAGTGAGAAGGCCTAATAGGTGAGAAACATACACTCATGGCTTGTATTTACTCACACACATGGAGGTGGCTATGGGGAAAGTCATGCCTCATAAAGGGCTTCCTACTCAACCATACCAAAGTTATGCCTCTTGATAACTTAAGGTGCCACAAAAAGAAAAATGGTCTTTCAAGCTTCACGAGACAAGCAAAAATTTTTATGCTTGGAGCTCATGAACAAATGTGATGGCTCCATAGGCATGTAAGTTGTGTTATGCAAGGTGTCCATATAATGACAACTACAAAATGCAACATGCAAAGAATGTTCAAAGGAGTCTTTCTTAGTTCATGCGAGGTCTTTAACTTACGGAACATTGTGTCT
>VDFB02281492.1:635562692-635615323 GCA_007258455.2 Sequoia sempervirens
CACTAGCTAGCTAGTATATTTCTTCTAGTTTGCAATTGTCACATGTGTTTTCTATGTTCAGGGACATGCATCTATAATGGTGTTGTTAGTTTTGTTGGTTAACACTATTATCACCTATGTGTATATATGATATTTTGAATTATGTGCATTGAAAAACTTGCACTATGTATTAAGCTTTGTTTCAAATATGAATAGTACCAATTGGACTGGTATTTTAGTGGATTTATTAATTGAATAATAGAAGTTAATATTGTGTATATATTGATATAATATTATTTAATAAAATTTAGGGGATACAAATTACATAAATATCCTGTCAATAGTTAAATGGTATTTGACTATTTAAATATATATATATATATATATTATGATTTTTGTGAAATGTGTTTTTAATATTTTATTATTGTAAAAATTTGTATAAATTTAAGTATTTTTATATTCATTTATATTCTTTGAAAGTTATTTGATAATTAAAAGTTCACAATGCAAGTATAGAACCTATAATATGTAGAGAAGAAACTTGTTAGTAGAATTTTCCAACCAATCACTGCTTGCTAATAATTTCCCTATTTCATTCTATGCTTTTATCACTAAGGAATCTTAAAGATAGTAAAAATCTATATTTGATCTTCTTTTTCTTAATTTTCACTTATAATTTATCATTCTAAAAATTATTGTTTTTCTTAATTTAGTTTGGTAAGAAGACAAATTACATGAACATAATAGAATAAGAAGATAATATATTTAGAATGGAAGATTTCAGGCTATCACATTTCCTTTGTGCCTTTGAGTTATGCCATTCTTGTAGTCTACAATCCCCATTCTCATTGCTAGATCATATTATCCCTATTTCCTTCACATATGATCTATTATCAATCTATTTATCCATTTCCAAAATATGCATACCCTTGCAATCACAACCCTTGCGAAATTCTAATGAATTTGAAACTCATTGTCTATTCTTTTGATTGGTTTTTCCATCTCTCTTTGTCCTCCATTAAAATAACACACTACTTTCCTTAGATGTGCCTCCTTGGTTTTGTTTGTCTAATAACTTTTGTTGCATACACCACTTGCTTCATCACTAGGTCTACACACACACATGCAAATTTATTGTTAGTGTTTTGTAGATATAAAATGTGTTCAATAGGATATTGATTGAAGTGTTCTCATAGAAAAAACAATTTTTTTAATCCCTCTAACTCAAATCTAAATATCTCTTTATTGAGAGTGAATGAAAGATAATTTTATGTTAGAACAAGGTCCTACATTGGTAGTGTAGCTTCTAAGATTTTTTTTAGAATATTCAATGTTTGGAAGGGTGTCTCAACCTTGCCTCTAAAGTTAAGATCACAATAGTATCATTTTGAAATATACAATGGAAAAAATATTTTTCAGCTATAGGGTTAGTTTTAGGTCAAAATAAAAAAAATGGGTAACTTGATACTACCTACAGGGGTGCTTATTGCATAGGTTTGTTTGATAAATTTGATTTATGTAAAAGAGGCCTAGTTAGCCCAATAGATCAATAGTTATGACATCCGAGAGGTTGCATAATAAATGTGAAAAGGTGTTACATGCATAGAAGAGCTATAAATGGGAGAACTTACACATGTTGACCAACTTATGATGTGTGTTATGATGCATCATATGATATTTTTTTATTGGGGGATAATTTGGGTGCCACTTTTCGGTGGCTTTAGCTCATAAATTTATAATTAAAATTTTATAGTTTTAAGTATTGCATCTCATATATATAAGGTACTTGAGATGGATGTTTAGTGTAGAGTTTTGTAGATTTGTTAACATGCAATAAATTGTCTCAATCTCTAGTTGGTGGTACTCCTATCAAGGCTTTCTCTATAAGTGTAATGTAATCATGGTTTTACTAAATAATACATTGAGATTGTTTAAAGTATGAGGTTTTTTTCCCAAAAGGGCTTTCCCCATGTTCATCTATGTTATGTTATATATTATTATTTATTTAAATATGTTTTTACTTCTATAATTGCTAAAATATTGAAAATTTCATGATATTTTCCTCATAATATCAATGGAGGAGGTTCTTTCAAATACCTTGTTTCCTTCCATTTTGTATCAAGCCTTGATAATCTTAGATTCTAGCTTTTTGGTAGAGGTTTATTTTTACTAATATTAATTTGAGTGGGAGCTTCTACAAAGAGGGTTTTGACCTTATTGCAACAAGAGATGAAAAACATCAATGATAGAGATGTAGCCATACGATTTGATTTATGGATGTTCAAGATGGAGGATGTGTTCATAGATTGGGATTTATTGGTTATAGTATAAAGATCTAAACCTACAACTATGTGACAAGAATATTAGGAAAACATGGATATAAAGGAAAAGGGTATTATTAGACTCATTTAGGTAATTAAGTATTGTATAATATGCATAAAGAATCCAACACAAAAAATATTTAAAAGAAGCTTAGATAAATTTATATGCTTAATCTATTGTGATTATTTTATTCCTAAGAAATAAGTTATATAACCTCAAGATGGAGGATGTTGGATCTATAGGAAAACATGTAAATTCATTCAATATGGTAGTTTCCTAGTTGAACTTAGTGTGAAGGATAAATGAGGATGATTGTTGTATGAATTTTATGTGTTCCTTACTAGATCCTTGGAACCACCTTCTTATGGCCATCAGGAGTACTACCACTAAGTTAAAGATGGATGAAGTGGTTGTATCTTTCCTTTCTAAAGAAATAAGAAGGTAGAGTTCTAAGTCATCTAAGGAGGCTATAATTTTTCATGAAAGATCCAAAGAAAAATACAAGAATAAGGACGAATACAGATTTTAGATAGGAATTAGGAAACATCAAGAAATGGAAAACCAATAAATTTTTGGTTATGAATAAACTTCAAGTTTGAGAAAAAAATATTCCACAAATCTGTGGCAGAATTAGATGTAAAATGGAAAGCATTTCAACTCTCATCTTCTCACCACAAAGAAGGGTATCTAGTTTTGAAAACCTGTAATTTGTTTCTTCAACTTGAGTTGATTTTGGGAATTTTGTAAAGTAGGGCAAAGGGAAACAATTAGCTTCATTCAAGTCGTAGGTGATTGATTCACTCTTCTAAAAATAAATCAAATATGAAACTAGAATTTCCGAAATTTCTTTTTATAAATCTCAGTCTTCTTGTAGTTCTTGCTATCTTCATGCTTACAATAGAAAATACTGACCTTGTAACTTAGTCTTCCATAAAGAAAATTGTAAACAACCTTTTCGATTCAATAAAATGATAATAGTAGTTCTTTCTCAATATATTTTTTCTCATGTTGCAGATGAATTGGTAGATGATTAGTTGTGATTCGAGTTTTCAATCCTTCTTTTTGTCCCATTTCAAGTAATGTTTTGGAAAACGATGCATGTTTAAGTGTAGGTTATATGTTGTGTGTCCACTTTAGCTGATTGTAGTTTTGAAACCTATCTTTCCTTCATGCAATAAGTTGAAACTAGTGCCTTCATATGAAATATTAAAGTGCTTCATGGTTTTGCTTGAGTAGTGAACAATTCAAAGCTTTATTATGTCATATTGAGATTTTGTTAAAGTAGTTAAACATAAAGATTTTTGTGCATCACCTCCCAGGAATAGTTTTCAGTTTCAACCAAATTTTTCTATCCCAAAACTCATTCAGTTTAGTAGTTTAGGTGATCCATCAAAGGGAACCATCCCACTCTATAAATTCATCCTCATTATAAGAAAACCACAACTTGAGGACATTTCAATGTTACATGGGATGGCTAAGATTCTCACTTAGCCAGGGTGTAGTCCTAAGTGATAATAGTTTTTGGCATGCCTGGTGGGATAGGTTCAACTCTTTCAGTCAAAAATTATGCTTATATATCACTATTTTTGTTGTGTTTTTCAGTGATCTTTTCCTTTGGAGGCAAGAAAACAACACACCTGGTGACTCTTAAAAGCATTTCTACTAGTTTTAGTATGATCAAGTGCTGGTTTATTTCAAAAAAGATAATCTTTACTTGTTTTTCTTTCTTTTGAATGATTAAATCATGTCTATGTTTCATGGGAATATGTCTTATCACCCATCATATCATGAAAATTCTACTTATCCACCTCATTATTGGTAATATCAAGTCAATCATGCTACTGGTTTTAGTTCAAATTCCATGGATTTTCAAGAAAACCAACATGTTCAATATGATCACCACCCACCCACCCCTACTCAACCTCAATATCAGCCTACATATGCTCAAAATCAATCCCAACAAGAAAATTTTGTTTCCAACCAGCATGGTTATTCACATAACCAGCCTCAAGAAGACTATTACAAGCATCTTTTTTATTAGATCCAAAATCTTGACCATATGGAGATTAGTGTCAATGATGTAAAAGGTGTTTTTTTATACATGTATAAGTTGTTGGTTGACATCAAGATGTAGATGCAGCTTAATTTGTAGTAGCAAGAATTGGACTATCAAGGGCTTATCTTCATGAGTAGGAGTTGGAGACACAAAGAGTACAGTTTGAATAGAATCTTGAAAGGGAGATAACTAAAAAAGAGGAGCAAATGAAGCTTGTGTTTGCTAAAAAAAAGGCATGAAGTCCAAACAACTCCTTTCATTCCAAATCAGCATGTTCAAGAGGAGGTTCATAAGTATAAGTTTCCAAGTTTCAGACAAAGCGAGCCCCTTAACCCTCCTAAGGTCAAGATTCCAAATTTTAGAGATCCTTTACCATTGCAAAAACCTATGTTAGCACAAACTGAGCTTGTCTTTCCTCAAGATCAGCCCCTAGAGGAACATTTTTTCTTTCAAGAAACCAAAGAAGCTCCCCAAGTTTCCCTCACCAAATGAATCTGATTGTCCTCTCACTATTTGCCTTTGTAAGGATGGACCCATTGTCTTTTAGGCTAACTCACTCACCACAAAGGAAGATAGAAACATAAATTTAGTGCATACAACTATGGAGTAGTATTTGTTGGAACAAAAACATATTGAACAAGAAAATATTTCTTAGAATGAATCTATGAATTTTTTGACTAATGAGCTTCCTTGTTTTTTTGAAGATGATGGAAATATTTCAATATTTATCTTAGAAGATTAGCCAGGATAGTAGGATTGAAAGGTAGAAGATGTTGATCAAGAAAAGCATTCCATAGTTTGGTTTGGCGAGTTACCTTCTTTCATTGAAAATGATGAAGAAGCTATGGTTTTGATCTCATCAACAATAGTTTCAGAGCAACAAGAGGAGGTCAAATAATGTGATGAGTTGTTGATTGAAGACAATCAGTGTGATGATGGAGTCTTGGATCAAGAAGCAGAGTGCAAAGGTAAACTTTATGTAGAGTCTAGAAAGCATGACAATTGTTGTTATGTGGTAAAAATTGGTCCTCTTTCATTAAAAAATTGAAGAAGAATGTGATGAAGATTCATTTTGGAATGATCTTGAAGTTTTTGTTGCAAACCTAGATAATGTGAAAGAGGTTTTAGATGATGTGTTTGATGAACTTCTTGGTTTTGTGGATGAAAATGAGAAGATTTTTTCTATGTTAAAATTAATGTCAAGTATTAAGCAGAAAATTGATGAAAATCATTTGGACAAGATGTTGATTAATGAGAAGATCAATGAGAGTAGCCTTGATTTGAATAATTAAGAAGTATCAAGACGCATGCAAATATTGTGCAAGTTGGACAAGAGCAAAAGAAAGATACTGGTTTTCAAGGTATGAGTTCTCATATATTCTTGATTTCTCAAGAAATCAGTCATGAAGATATATTAGAGCATTTCACGAACCAGAAAACTAATGATGAGTTTGATGAAGATTTATGCACTAACATAATAGAGGAGTTTTTTTCAAAGCTTGATGCTATATTCTCAAGTAATTTCAATTAGGAAATTGAGATTGAAATAGTAGATAACCAATAAGAAATCAGTAATTAGAATTCAAGTTTCATCCTTTCAAGAGGATGCCCCATTAGAGATTTAGCCAGCAAGGATACTAGTAAGATATAACAAGTTATCAATACACCTAAGACTAAGATTGCAATTGAGGAGAAACATACCCATTCATGGAAAACTAGTGGTATGTTTGGTTAGATTCAAGGGGTGAGTGAGTTTGGTTATATTCTTTAGGATGCATTGTAGCAGTTTGTGGGGTGTATTCTGGTTTCTCATCTCTTATCAACAGTTCACGAACATGCAAAATATTCTTTATTGGTTAGGAAAGGGATTTATTTCACAAATCCAGTTAATGGGTTTGTTTGAGAATCATCCTTTGTTGGTTAGAGTAAGTTTTTCTTTCAATAAGGTGTTGTGACAACAATGTTTCAGTTTATTGCATTCCTCCAAGTGCTTTGCATAGGTTTCAGCCCAGTGTTTCCTTTCCCTAAGTGCTAATGCATAGGTTTGTTATCTTTTCAAAGGGTTTTGTTCATTATGCAGTTGGGTTACAAGTTTTTCCTAATGTTGTTTCAAGGATAGTTTGACTCTTATGCCCAATGAATATGCAAAGCTACTGGTCATTCTTGTTAAATTGGAAAAAACTCCCTCAAAGTCACCAAAATGTTACCTATTTTTACCTTCTAGGTCAAAATTATTCATTAAAGGTTAGTAATTTAAATATCCTAGGTTTGGCATGGACTCCATTTGCAAGGATTTATCAAAAAGTGAAAAGAGTTAGAAAATATTTCTTCATTGCCAAAGTTTAAAAGCAAGTTTCAAAGAGGATCTTTTTTTTAATATTATCATAGTGAAAATGATAATGTTAAAGCTCAAGTATTTGAGTGAAAGGGCTTTTATTTCATGAAAAAAACATTGGAAAAGTATTTTATTTACTTCATGAGGCTTATTTTTATTATATTCACATGTAAATGGGAAAAAATATTATTTTTCATCTCTAATTTTTGAGTTTGGAGGGGGGTTCCACATGAGTTTCCATATTGGCAAGATGTTTCCTTGATTTTTGGCCAAAAGAAAGGAAGGAGTTGTGAAGGTAAATGAAGTCTTGCAAAGGGAAATAGCTTGATTTAGGCAACATTCATGTTGTGGATAGGTTTGTAGCATCTCATATATTGGGACAATCATATCTAAAAAACCATAAACTAGGTTTTCGTGAGTTTTGGATAAAAATTAGGAAATAGTGGAATGAAAAAATCCATTAAATTTCATGAAAACCCAATTTATGGTTTGAGAGAAATCTTCACCAGCTTGGGGCAGAGTTCAGATGTAAAATAGGAGGCATTTCAATCATCTTCAGCTACAAAGAAGGGTATCTAGTTTTGCAAAGCAATTGTTTCCTTCAATCTTGGAGTTGATTTTGTGGAATTTACAGCAATTAGGGGCAGCAATCAACTTCATTCAACCTAAATGATTGATTCTCTTTCTCAAATCAATCAAAGATGAATTTAGATTTTAAATTTATTTATAAAGGCATCTCTATGCCTTTCTCTATTTTAGTTCTCACTATATTTTCATGCTTATAGTAGAAAAGATTGAGCTTGTAACTCATTCTGAATAGCCATATTGTAAACAATCCTTTTGATTCAATAAAGTGATGACAATAGTTCTTTCTCAATCTCTTTTGTCTCATGTTGTAGATGAATTGGTAGATGATTAGTTGTGATTGTATTTTTCAGTCATTCTTTTTGTCCCTTTTCGAGTAATGTTTTGGAAAAGGATGCATGTTTAAGTGTTGGTTATATGTTCTTTCTCCATTTTAGCTGATTGTAGTTATCAAGCGTATCTTTCCTTCTTGCAATAAGTTGAAACTAGCACCTTCATATGAAATATTTATGTGCTTCATGTTTTGATTTGAGTTGTGAACAAGTCAAAGCCTTATTGAGTCATATTAAGATTTGGTTAAAGTAGTTAAACAGAAATATTTTGGTGCATCAACTCTTAGGAATAGTTTTTAGTTTCAAGCAAATCTTTCTGTCCCTTTTCCTAGTCAATTTAGTATTTTACGTGATCCATCAAAGGGAACCATCCCACTCTGGAGATTCATCCTCATTGTAAGCAACCCATAGCTTGAGGATGTTTCAATGTTACATGAGATGGCTAAGTTTCTCACTTAGCTAGGGTGTAGTCCTAAGTGATAACAATAGGTTTATAGGTTGAAGAAAATGTGGATTTTCTTCAAAAAATGCCAAAATGAAAAAGTTGCAAAGTTTTCATAAAAAGTTGTCAAAACTCACGAAAAAATAATATCTAGAGTAAGGTATCCAATATATTTGCATGAAATTAGTGGGAAAGTACTTATTTGATCCATCTTCAGAGGCTCACAAATTTTCACTTTAAAACTCTACTCTTGGGACACTTCACAACAAAACAAGACACTTTGCAGTAGTATGGGCATATAAGTCCCAGTACTAATTTTTTTCTAGTCTTCAGCAGATCTAGAATAGTCATCAAGAGGTTCCATACCCTGCCCACAAACCCTATACTAGGACAAAATCATCCAGTCTGGCGTATGAGTCCCAGTGAGCATCAAAAGTCATAATTTCAGGGTTTCAGAGCTTGTTTTGACTACATCTTCCTTCTAGGTACCCCTTTATTCATTCTAAATTTATTGTCCTTATTTTTAGTTTCATTTTCTAGTTCATTTAGTTAGGTTTACATGATACTTTCATCTCTTTCTTTCCAGGCCTTTTCTTGGTGGTGAACCCCCCTTTTAGTCTTAATCACAGCCTAGGACACCTTATTGCAGATCTCTTTCCCTCATTTGATCCTTAGATTGAGATATCTAAGGTTTCCTTGAATCAAACTTGTAGGAATGAGGTTTTTCTATCTCCTAAAACAATAGAGTGACGATTTTCTAGGTTTCAATAGTAAAGATAGGATATCCATATAGTATGAAATTGTCATAGTTAACAATTTATGATTCTACAAAAAAATATTGATTTAGTGTTCATGGATAGAAAATTAACTTAGTTCCAGTATAAATAGAAAATACATACTAATGCCACTCAAGATTCACCACCAAGAAGCCCAAAATTAATAGTAATTCTATCTAGTTCAGAACTACATAGAGCTTGGGTTATTTGAAGTTAGAGATATGACATTTTTAATGTTTGTTCATTATAACAATTCTTTAATTAAAAGTAATGGAATTGCAAAATTAAAATTAAATATTTATGGGCCTTATATGATATTGAGGAGACTAAGTGAAGTTTAACATGAGTTATAATTTATAGAATATAGTAGAATTCATAAATTTTTTCATGTTTCTAATCTCAAGAGAGCCCTTACAAAATATCACATTGCAAAGATTGATGAAGAAGTGCATGATGAGTTGAATACATTATTCTCTTCTTCTATGAGCTTAAATGAAAATCTCCTAAAAAGAGTGTTGAAATTTTTGCTTTCCTTAGTTCAAAAATTCCTCTTGTCCCTTTAGCTAGTTGTTCACCTTTTGTCAATACACATCGAGATTGGGATGCATATGAATTGCTTTAGGTTGACTCGCATGCGACTTATAAGTCTTCTACATTTTCATGTTTTCTTTATGTGATTGCATGTGCATATTGTGATCCCCCGTGTTGTTTGGTTTGATGTATCTCTCTCTCTTTTTGTGCATTCCTCTATATGTACCTTTCATTCTTCTATATATTGTAATCATTTCATTTGTCTTGTTTTTTCCTTTTGGGGATGAAGCAAGGCATCAAGACATTTATGTCTCTTCCATATTGACCCAAAAGCATATCTTTTATCTTTTTCATTTGTCTTTTTTTTTTTCTCCTTTTGGGGATTATGCAAGGTGTTGAGACATTTAGGTCTCTTCCATGTTGACCCAAAAGGATTTTTCCTTTGTTTTTGTTTCTTTGTGTCATTCTTCTAGTTCTATGAGTATTTGGGGATTTATGACATTTTCATGCTCTATGACAACATTGTATCAAAGAAATATTAACCCTGAATCCATAGATCCCTTATGTATTTGTGGGGGAAACCCTTCCTTCCTATTTCATGATGCAACTTATTTCAGAAACATATGACTTGGCATAGGGTTTTCTGAGGAAATCTCTCATGTCTTAGGCAAAAAATTTGGCTACTTTAAAGTAGTTGCTCACAATAATGGTGTAGCAACCACTTTAAAGTGGGGGAATACATCGATGACATCTTTTGGAAAATTTCATTGCATGATTTTTATATTTTCTTGTGATGTGTCATCTTCTTGGTGGTGTCATTGGGTTTTATTTCCTCCAAAAGTGTACAATATACCTTAATGGCATGATGTGAAAGAGGTATCCCATGATTGACAATCTGACACCCTTGGTTTTTCCTCTCTTGGAGACATTAGGCACAATGGTCCCGAAGAAGAAGACCTTACACGAACAAAGAAAAATCCCATTTAACAAAAGTTTACATGGCATTACAAAAGAATTTACAAAAAATATTACATTGTGGTACCTTATCAAAGTTGTCAAGAGGATAACTTTGGTATGGTATGAGAGGCTAATATGGTTCTCTCATTTACCACCTTGTTGGGATAACTCACCTAGTGGATAGACTAAGGTTCCACTACCCTAGAGTGAACAACGTATGTTACAGACAAACAATCCCATTCCACATCATGTTGGAATGGTTGTGCTTGATCATTTTCTTTTCTATATCTTTTATTCGCCTTTGATAGGGTATGATCATTTATCTTTTTTATTGTTGCATACTTAGGTTTCTTGAGTGTCTACTTTAGTGTGAGTTTTACATGGGGTCATTGTCTCACTAAAGTGGGGGAAAAATATAGTAACAAAAAAAATATCATTTTTCCTTACTTAATTTGGGAATAATTGTCATTGAATTAACCTAATTTTTCCCAGGTTAATGTAATATGTTGTAACATATTCACATTGATCTTGGGCCCCTTTAAATAAAATGTACTTAATTTTTACCCTCTTTTAAGTGTTGTACCACACTTTCACATTTACATAGGATCTCCTTAATTAATTGTGGTTAATTAGAGTTAATTAGCCCTTTTAATTTTGTGGACACTGGAAATGGATGCACAACCTCCTTGTTCACACAAAAGGGGAAGAAGGGAAGATGGATCCGATTTCACAATGCTCACATTCAAAAATACCTTGGAGATCTCAACCCAATGAAGGATGTGAGAGTTCTGACTGTAAGATATACTTGGGGATGAATGCAACCAAGAAATGGGTTCACCACCAAGTGTAAACATGGAAAATACAATATGTTTGAAAACATAGTGTGATATGCTAACTAACACTAAATGACCTAAGAATGCAAGTCAAATGTAACATAAAGCTATGAAACTAGAAATGTGCACTTGGAAACTTGTTGGAGATGGAATGGAGCTCTGGAATCCTAAAATTCACTATTAGTACCAATTGGGACTCATACGCCAAGTTGGGAGACTTAGTCATGTTTTGAGAAAATTATGCCGAAACAGGTTTCAGACAAATGGGTACTCAGATCTGTAAAATTCATGTTTAGGCCTCAATAGTGAGACTAATTCACCAATAGTGGTGAATCAATCCACCTCTGGATTTCTAGGAATTCAAAATAGGAAACTGTAACCTTCAGTATTCTTTGCTCTTACTAACAGGTTTCTAGATCTGAAACTACAGAATTCAACCTATAGATCTTCACCAAGCCTCTCTTAGGACATTGACAACTTTGAATCACTTTGAAAGTTTTATGAGAACTTTTCCAATCTTACTCTTTGATAAATCTGCAACCTAGACTTGCAAATCACATGCAAAGAGACGGAAAAACTGTTGTGGAGTTAGTGAATAGGGGTTTGCCTTTGTCAAACCCCGTGTTGGTAATTAAACCCTTGAAATGAAATGAAACAAAATAGAATGGAGAATGATGAATGAACAAGTAATGATGTTGCAACTCACCAAACCCTAGAAATAAGGTGCTACAAAAATGTAAGTATTTGCTCCAATGGATGTAGACTTGAACTCCAGCTTGATGTTGATAAATCTTGAATGCAATGCTTACAAATCCTACACCACAATTGTTAGCTCTAAAACAACATGATGTAAACAATATTTGACATGATGAATGAAACTTTAAAATGATCTTGATTGCTTGATAATCTTCCCTTGAAATGCATTGAATGCTCATGTGGATGCTCAAATGCTCTTGTAAAATATATGCAGGAATACTTGAATGCTAGGTATGAAAATGAGAGAAAGAGGCTTGTATTTATACTCAATTATGCAATAATTCCTGAAATTACAACATCACAGGTTGACCTTAGATCTTGGAGAAAAAAAACCCACCAAAATTTTAAATTAAATTTGAATTTTGAGCAAAGGGGGGCTCATTCACCACTCTAGATGAATGGGTCCCACCTAAGGGGACTCATTCACCCAAAATGGCGAATGAATCCCAAATTAGGCATTTAGGGTGGGTTTTAGGATTTTGATGCTTTAAATGTTATTTATCGGGATTATTCTCAAAAATACAAGTAAGGCTTTTGGATGCAAAATGGGGCCAATTAAAGCATAAGAAAGCCCAATTATTAATGAAAAACCTAGAAAAGTGTGAAAGTGTGTTACAAAAATTTACAACACTTTGAAATAAGGAATGGTAAATGATGAAAAGGATTCGTTTAGGTGAAATATATTAAGAAGACCCTAGAAAAGTGTGAAAGTGTCTTACAATACTTTATAACACTTAAGTAAGGTACAACTTGAGTTCTTTTAGTTCACAAGGGCCCAACACCTAATGCAAATGTGTTATCCACATTACAACATTAAATCAAGCCACAACATTAAATCAAGGTAAAAATTGAGTTCTTTTAGTTCACAAGGCCCCAAATGAGACATAAAAAGTAGAAGGGTTACTTTTTCGGTGTCCACATTTATCCCCCACTTTAGTGAGAGGATGAACCTACTTCAAACTCACACTAATGTAGACCAATGCACATCATGAGGGGTTCCCCTAAACTAGTGCTAGCAAGATGGGACAACAAAGATCAAGAGGGATGATCAAGCTCCCATGATCAAGATATCAAGACAAACCAAACATAAGCACAAGAGAACATAGGTGATTCCACAAAGTGAGTTTATAATTTCTGGGAGATTCTGATTTTTGTTGAAATCACATATTTTTAGAAAATATAATGATTTAAACCTTTAAAATTTTTATTTAAAGAATTCCAATTGAAGAGGGTTCGATCAAACTACCTTAGATCAAACCCCCTTGGATAGAACCCCACTAGTTTTAAACCATACCTATAACATAGTATCCTTTACACTTATCAAAATGTTGATAAAAAACCACTTTTTATTTAACTTTTGGGGGCATAATGACTTCATTAAAATTTATTTTTTGTAATTATGTAGTCCTTATTATAAGCTTTCCAAAAAGTATAATTTTAAATAAATTTAATTTTATTATTATATTTATTTTTTGTTTCTTGTGAATGTAGGTGTTTTGCTAAAAATCAAGCTCTATGTTCTACACGTGTGGAAAAATAGAAGATTATCAAGAAAAAAGGAAAAATATGAGTGCACCATATATTGAAGTCCTTGATCCAACAAAAAAAATTGAATTTTGATACATACAAAAAAAGTTTTGTTGTACAGTCCCCCTATGTCTAAATTGTAATTGGTTTGACTTTGAAACTTGATTAAGGAAAAAATATTCAATAAAACACTATGAAACCAATTGGAAGCACTTGATATCATAGTTAAAAATCTAAATTCAAACAAAAAATAATTTTATCCTTCATGGAAAAAAAGTTATGTGTTATATGGTGAGCATCACTCCTTAAAAATAGTGTTTACTAAAAAAACTAGTTTCAGAAGGATATGGAAAAAGAAGTGCAATATGATTCAAAAAAAATTGAAAAAAATATATTTAGAATATACAAAAAAATATCACAAATCACTGGTTTGCATCATCTTTAAATTCCTCATGGTTTAGCTGCTATAGGTTCCTGAAAGTGAACATTTAGTTAGAAAAAATTAGTTCAGTGTCTAGTTTGGCCAAAAATTGTAAAATAGTATTGTGGGATCACCCACACACATGAAAATGATATCAAGAACAACATGGAACAAGCATACAATGCCAAAGATGAAAGAGAGAAAAATAAAAGGAAAAGAAAGATTCAGATCAAGCTTCAATAGTTTGTCCAACATGATGTATATTAGATCTAGATTGTTTGTCTGGAAAACACATACTCACTCTAAGGTGACAGAACTCATGGTTGTGCACTAAGTGAGAAGGCCTAATAGGTGAGAAACATACACTCATGGCTTGTATTTACTCACACACATGGAGGTGGCTATGGGGAAAGTCATGCCTCATAAAGGGCTTCCTACTCAACCATACCAAAGTTATGCCTCTTGATAACTTAAGGTGCCACAAAAAGAAAAATGGTCTTTCAAGCTTCACGAGACAAGCAAAAATTTTTATGCTTGGAGCTCATGAACAAATGTGATGGCTCCATAGGCATGTAAGTTGTGTTATGCAAGGTGTCCATATAATGACAACTACAAAATGCAACATGCAAAGAATGTTCAAAGGAGTCTTTCTTAGTTCATGCGAGGTCTTTAACTTACGGAACATTGTGTCTAATGTCTCCAAAAGAGGAACAATCAAAGAATAGAAAATTCAAAACTTAGGGGATGTAGTGTGTTGCATCAAGCCACTAAGAGGAATGTAATATGTTAAGGTAGATCACACTTATGAAAGAAATCACACCCAGTGTCATCTACAAAGCGACAAACACATTGTATGAAGTAAGAAGGCTACACTAAGAACCAAGAAAAATGAATATTCAAAAGAATAATGCCAATGTATGCCCCCACTTTAAAGGAATTTCTTAACACCATGCTATGAGAAATTAATTTAAAGTAGAAAATGAAAATTTCTAACAAAAAGGAAGACATAAGAGCCAACTTGGAAAGCCCTATGCCAAGTCATATGTTTCTGAGTGAGGCTATGTCATGTGAGAGAAAAAGAAAAGGGAGGGGGAAAGGGAGGGGTTTCCCCCAAAATGAAAACACCAAACACATAAGGGATCTATGTATTTGTGGTCAGTATGTTCTTTACTGCAATGTTCACCAAAATGTGCACACTAGAAATGGATACATAACTTCCTTATTCACACAAAAAGGGAAGAAGGGAAGAGGGATATAATTTCACAATGCTCACATTCAAGAATATCTTGGAGATATCAACCCAATGAAGGATGTGGGAGACCTGACTATAATATATCCTTGGAGATGAATGAAGATAAGAAATGGGTTCACCACCAAGTGTAAACTTGGAAAATGCAAGATGTTCAAAAACACATTTTGATATGCTAACTAACACTAAATGACCTAAGAATGCAAGTAAAATGTAACAAAAAGCTATGAAACTGGAAATGTGCACTTGGAAACTTGATGGAGATGGAATGGAGCTCTAGAATCTTGAAAACTTCACTGTTGATGCTGAAATGAAGATCTTTGTCACCTCTTGCACCTCTAGGTTTTGCAACTAAAAGGAGAGAGACAAAGATCAACACTTCATTCAAGAGAAAACCCTTGAGATTTCAATGCAAAGGAGATTGAAATATATTTAAGGGTATTGTCCTAAAGGCTAGAAATAGATGAAAAGGATTCACCACAAAGTCTAAACTTGGAAAACATGAAATGTTGGAAAACACAATGTGAATTGAAAACATATGCTAAATGACCTATAAAATGACTTAGAAATACAAATAAAGCAAACCAAAAAGTTATGAAACAAAAAGTGTGCACCTGGAAATGTGTTGAAGACTGGAAATATATCTAAAATTCTAAAATTGCTACTTTTTTAGGCCTGGTGGGACTCATTGTCCATCTAGAAAAATTAGTCAGAGTTCTAGAAAACTATCTCAAAACAAGTTTTAGCCAAAAGGGTATTTGAATCTACAAAGATCTCTAAAAAACACCTACAATCGGACTCATTCGCCACTACTAGGGGATGAGTCCCATTTTGTTGAAAAGTGTCCTAGGGGTAGAATCTTGAATTGAAACTTTGTAAGCCTCTAAAGATGGATGAAATAAGCTCTTTCCCACTAATTTACTATAGATTGGATGGATATTTTTCCCTAGATCCGAGTTTCCATGAGTTTTGACAACTTTTCATGAAAACTTTGACAACATTTTCAACTTTATCATTTTGGGAATTTTTCTTCAATCTACAAACTTGTAATCACACATTAAAGAGGGGAGAACTTGTTGATTGTTAGAGGATGGGGGTTTGACTTGGTCGAACCCCTTTTAGGTAATTAAACCAAAATGATGAAGTAATGCAATTAGAAACTTGCCATGATGATGGATCTTGAATTGTTGCAACAATGGATGAAGAATCTTCCCTTGAATGCATTAGAATTGATCTTGTAAAGTGTTGAAATGCTTAACCCTAGCTTGCTTGAATTGATAACATGAACGCCTTCTTAAATAATGATTTGAGATATCATTTATATAGGAAATCCATTCAAATGCCTGTTAATTTGATCCCCAAGGCCAACATTGATGAAAATTAAACTTAAAACCTAATTTTTCCTACTCAAACCTTAAAAATGGCCCAATTGGGACTCATTCACCATCTTGGATGAATTGGTCCCACCTAGATGGGACTCATTTTCCCAAAGTGGTGAATAGGTCCTAGAGAGGCTCTTTTGCTAGTTGGGATGTTGAGGAGTGAATAATTTCAACTTTTATGTTGTTCTAGTCATGTCTTTGATCAAAATATGCCTCAAGATGCACAATATGGGGTAATAGGGTCCTATTAATGATGATATCAAGGGTAATTAGGGATAGGGACACAAAATTAAATGTGAAAGTGTGATTAAATACACTATAGAATATTAAAATGAGGCCCACTTAGCCTAGAAAGACACAAGATCTAATGTGAATGTGTAAAGCACATACAACACTCAATTAAAATTAGATTTAATTTAAAAGCCTTATATATTAGTGTGAAAATGCAATTAAATACTTTTTAAAATATTGAATTAAGGCAAAAATCGGTCCATTAGACTTAAATACTTAATAAAAGTCTAGAAAAGTGTGAAAGTTATTTACAACACTTTACAACACCTTTACAAGACATTGATAAATGCATTTTATTTAGTTTGAAAGGGCCCAAGACCTAATGTGGATGTGTAAAACACCTCACAACACTAAATCATGGCCTCCTTAAGTCCAATTTATCATTAATTATTCTTAAATAAAGTGTGAAAATGTCTGGAGATCCATTTTTCTGCTCTACATTTAGCTCCCACTTTAGTGAGAGGATGAATTTTCTGCAAACTCACACTAAAGTAGACATTCAAGAGGGGTCCAATCATACAAATATGGATTAAAAAGGATGAAAAATATCAAGGGAGGTTATGCAAGCACCCAGGATCCAAGATCCTACATCAAACCAATATACACACAAAGGGATACACACAAGGTGAATGACTTGCAACAAAACAAGATACACGATCATGCAATGGCAATAACTTAGAAGGAAGAGAAGTATGAATGAGAAGAAATGAAAAGGAGGATCAAGCTTCGACCATGTTTCCAACATGATGTGGATCAGATCTAGGTTGTTTTTCCAAAAATAAAATCTCACTCTGAGGTGACAAAATTCCTGACTGTTCAACAGGTGAGAAGTCCAAAAAGGTGAGAGACATACACTCATAGATGGTATGCACTCACACACATACAAGTGGCTATGGGGAAATTCATACCTCAGATTGGGATTCCCGCTCAACCATATCAAAGTTATACCTCTTGATAAATTTAATAAGGCACCACACAAAAATGATCTTCAAGCTCCATGAAGCAAGCAAAACTTTGTATGCTTGAAACTCATAGACATTGTAAATGTAAAATAGTGCAAGGATGTTCAAAGGGATTTTTCTTAGTTTGTGCAAGGTATCATCTTAGGGAACGTCATTCTTATTGTCTCCAAGAGAGGATAAGTGAAAATGGTCTCATCTTGTTTCCAGGAGAGGACAAGTGCAAGGTCTCATCCTAGGTAACATTGTAACTAATGTTTCCAAGAGAGGAAATCACAAGAAAAAGAAAATCACATAATGAAATATGAGTTTCAATGTATGCCCCCACTTTAATGCAGTTGCTAACACCATTATTGTGAGTAAGTGCTTTAAAGTAGAAGACATGAGATCTTATTTGGAAAGCCCTAGGCCAAGTCATATGTTTCCAAATGAAGCTACATCATGAGAAAGATAGTATGTCACATGCAAGCCAACTTAAGGCATGTCATCCACATCCCAAGCTTGATTTTATATGTTCATGAAAGGTGATCAACTAGCCGAAAGAAGCAACAACAAGTGACATATGAGGACAAGGCTAACTAACCCCTTTCCCCCACTTAGTGTAGGACAAGGATGAGCCAAAATGATTGATGGGATGCATGCTAGAGTGGAAATCAATATCTCTTAAAGGAATGAGGTGCCCCCCACATAAGGAAGAGCACCAAATTCCTTAAGATGTTGGATTTTACTACTCAAATCCTTACATTCATTAGTAGCTTGACCATGAACTATGTGATATGCACAAAATGAATGTTTGTAGTAGAATTTTTTTCATTTTCTTGGAGGAAGGGATATCAGGTGGTCTTGGAGGAGTCACAATAAGATACGCTCCTGATCAATGGTAGAAAATGTTCCTTTATCTTGTGACAAAGATATCTCTTGCTTAGTACAAGATGTCATACTTACAAAAGGCTCTATAGATTGTGATATTTTGTTCTATCCTTTATAGGAGGGTGTAAAATCTAATGAACTCAAATCATTAGTGTTTTGCAAGATGATAATGACATTAAGCAAAAATTTATTTCTTTGTTTCATTTCAAGCAAAGGATAACAACCAAGACTAGTAGTGTCTCTCAGGTGAGGATGGACTAGTGTTAAGGTTGGCTTAGAGGAATCATTTGTGATGGTGTTGATATTGATGTGTTGATATTGATTGAAGGTTTGTTTATTACTATCAAAGGACAATAACCAATACCATGAGTTTTTCCTTGCATATTAGGTTCTATAGGGTTGTAGATACCTTGTTCTCTAGCACAACATCCTTTTCCACTATAACCAAGTTGTTTCATAAGTCATAACCTTTTCCATAAATATTTTTCATTATTTTTGCATCTAGTGGTTGCTCATGATTAAGCTCATCAAAGTTTATTGTGTAATTTGTTATCCTTTGTTCTAAAGTTGGTGAGGTGAATTCTTTTGAAGGGTCTTTTAAATTTTGTGTTGACATTAACATGTTTTCTTTCCCCTTTTTAGAGTCTTTCTTTATGATCTTGTATTCACCCATGAATGTTTTTTTGAAATCTATGGAACCCCAATCATCTTCTAATAGCTTTGTGGCTTGTTCAATATGTTGTTTTGTGGCTTTTTGTTGCACAGGTTCCACTTGTGTAGTTGGTGTTAATGTTTCCAAAGGATTTTCTTTTATTTTCTCTCTGTTCAAAAAAATTTTTGGGTCAGGGTTGACTTTGATTGTGTATATTTTGTTATTGTACATGTATTTCATTTTACGATGAAGAGTAGAAGGCACCCCATTCATTGCGTGAATCCATGGTTTTCCTAAAAGAAGATTATATGAAATTTCATGAGGCATAAACATGGATTTGTGTTTCCAATGTGGCCCTCCCAACTGTAATAGGTAAAGTAATCACAGCGAGCGGTTCTTTTCTTACATTGTCAAATCCCTTAAGAGATAAAGAATCAAGTTGAATGTTTGATTTATCAATGAAAAGCCTATGAAGAAGGCTCACACTGCACGCATTAAGGGTAGAGCTGATATCTACAAGAGTTGTATTTATCCCTTTTCTTTTGTATTGAGATATTATTATGAAACCTTCATTTTTTTTTTCACTTCCAAAGGGGGGAGTTTGCTTTGGTGGAAAACAATGTCAGCATTTATTCCTTGGATCATGGTTGATATGTCATATGGTTGTTCATTGGAAGGGATAAGAACTTGTTGTAAGGTTGTTTGAATCATGTTGTGGTAGTTAGGGGAGGCTTCAATAAGGTCCCATAATGATATCTTAGCGGGAGTGTTTCTAACTTCAACAAGATTGTACTCCTTTCCACTTTTTGTAGGAAAATAAGGAGCACTAGGAAATATGGGATTAGGAAAAGGTAAATGTGTCAGGTTTAGTTGTTGTGGTTGCAAATTGTTTCTAGTGTTGTATGTATGAGCAATAATATTATGACTCAATTGCTTTGACACATTATGCTTACATGGGTACAGGATGAATTTGGTTTTGTTTTGAGTTTGAGGTTTATGTTATGGTGGGTAAAGGATGAGTTGAGGTTGAATAATATTAACATCCCTTAGTGAGTGAGTGTCTAATTTTGCCTCTTCATCTTCTTCTAAGGATACTAGATTATTATTCTCATTTTTATCCCTATATTGTATCATGATATCCTCCCTAAGAGGAGGGTATTTAGGAGAACTACAAACCAAATGTTCTTGACATTCAAAAGTAGGTTCTTCTAAAATGACTTCGTCGCAAATAGGGGAATGATCAATGGGTGAATTTTTTTTTGTGCAATAAGGGTTTCTCTAGATGAAGGAGGACAACTAAGATTCTCATTACCTTCATTGATTTTGTTTTCTAACATCAACGTATGTTCTTCACAACTATGAGAGATACTAGGAGAAGGAAAAATGTTATTGTCATGATTACCAATGGTTAATGATTACCAATGGTTATGTTGTCATGTTCATTAATGTATTGTCCACTAAGAGAGATAAGAGGACAAAAATAACTAGGATTCTCAAAAATCTCATTGATTGGTTCTTCTAACACCAAAATATATTTGTCACCAATAGGAGAGATATTATGAGAAGAACAAATATGATTGTTAGGAATGTCCAAGGTTGTATTCTCTTTCACTAAAACACTATCATAGGGAGGGAATATTATTTTTTTCTTAGCATGTCTAGATAGGTAAGACACTAACATTGTTTGAACAAAAATTAAAATCACTTGTAACCATTTCATGCAATGCTTCAGCAATATAAACAATGTATATCCAAAGATGCATAACATTTTTATACAATATATGCAAAGCTTTAAGAATGCAAACAATGTATATCCAAGAATGAAAAACACTTTTATCAAAATTATGCAAAGTTTTATGAATAGAAACATGTATATGCAAAATTAAAAAGTAATTTTATCCATGTTATGTAAAATTTCATAAATGTGAGCATTTTTAGATCTAATGATTTCAAAAATGACTACCATAAATTGATGTTTTTGACCTAGATGCATAAAACAAATGTTCCCAAAACATTCCAGACTTATAGTATATGTTACCAGGGGGCTTAGGAAGCACATAAATGAGGTTTTTGATGCTATAATAGATAGTTTAAAATTTGGAATGGGACTGATTCGCCTAGAATGGTGAATGAGTCCCAGTAGGGATTGTTTTAGAGTTTTTTATTTTTTTAGTTCGTTTTTATGTTTTGTATGCTGTATGATGCAGACCTAAGATTCAAGTGCAAAATTTTAAAAAAAATCAATGAAATTCTATGCAATATTGTACTTAGCTAAATGAGCTTTTCACTAATGCAAGTTTTTAATCCCTAGAATGTAATTTAAATAATGCAAGCAAAATCTAGGATGGAAATTCACTCCAGATCAGAATTATGATGTCCTAAATTTAGGTTCACCAAAATAAAATGAAGATTTTTGTCACCTCTTCCACCTCTAGGGTTTTGCACCTAAAAGGAAAGAGATAAAGATCAATACTTCATTCAAGAACAAACCCTTGAGATTTCAATGCAAAGGAGATTGAAATATGTCAAAGGGGTTTGTCCTAAATGCAAAAAATAGATGAAAAGGGTGTACCCCCAAATGTAAACTTGGAAAAAGTGAAATGTTGGAAAGCACAATGTGAAATGCAAACATATTCTAAATGACCTAGAAAATGACTTAGAAATGCAAATAAAGCAAAATAGAAAGTTATGAAATAGAAAGTGTGTACCTAGAAATGTGTTGAAGACTGGAAATATATCTGAAATTCTAAAATTGCTACTTTTTAGGCTTAGTGGGACTCATTTTCCAATTTTGGGTGGATCAGTCCTAGTCCTGGAAAACTATCCTGGAACAAGTTTCATCCAAAAGGGTATCTAAATCTGCAAAGATCTTTGAAAAACACTTACAGTGGGACTCATTCGCCACTACTAGGGGATGAGCCCCATTTTGTTGAAAAGTGTCCTAGGGGAAAAATCTTGAACTAAAACTTTGCAAGCCTTTGAAGATGGATGAAATAAACACTTTCCCACTAATTTCATGTAGATTGGATGGATATTTTTCCCTATATCTATGTTTTTGTGAGTCTTCACAACTTTTCATGACAACTTTGAGAAAATTTGCAACTTTATCATTTTGGGCATTTTTATTCAATCTAGAAACCTATAATCACACATTAAAGAGGGGAAAACTTGTTGATTATTAGAGGATAGGGGTTTTCCTTGGTAAAAACCCTTTTAGGTAATTAAACCAAAATCATAAAATAGGATAATAAAGCATGAATATGAAGTAATGCAATTAGAAACTTTCCATGATGATGGATCTTGAATTGCTACAACAACCAATGAAAAATATTCCCTTGAATGCCCTATAATTGATCTTGTAAAGTCCTAAAATGCTTAACCCTTGCTAGATTGACTTGATAATATGAATGCATTCTTAAATAATGATTTGAGAGCTCATTTATATAAGCAAGCCATTCAAATTCCCATTAATTTGATCCCCAAGGCCAACATTGATGAAAATTAAACATAAAACCTAAATTTTCCTACTCAAACCTCAAAAATGGCCCAAATCAGATTCATTTACCTTCCTAGATGAATGGGTCCCACAAGGGATATTTTTCCAGTTGGGATGTTGAGGAGTGAATAATTTTAGCTTTTATGTTGTTCTAGTCAGGTCTTTTATCAAAATATTACTCAAGATGCATAATATGGAGTCATAGGGTCCTATTTATGATGGTATAAAGGGTAATTAGGGCCAGTGACACAAATTTCAATGTGAAAGTGTTATTAAATACACTCTAGAACATTAAAATGAGGTTCACTTAGCCTAGAAAGGTATAAGATCCAATGTGAATGTGTAAAACACATTACAACACTAGATTAAAATTAGGTTTAATTTACAAGCCTTCTAGATTAGTGTAAAAATGTAATTAAATACATTTTACAATATTGAAGTAAGGGTAAATTAGGTCAATTAGACTTAAATACTTAATAAAAGTCTAGATAAGTGTGAAAGTTATTTACAAAACTTTACATCACCTTTACAAGACATTAATAAATGCATTTTATTTAGTTTGCAAGGGCCCAAGACCTAATGTCGATGTGTAAAACACCTCATAACACTAAATCATGGTGTCATTAAGTCCAATTTATCATTAATTATTCCCAAATAAAGTGTGAAAATGTTCAGAGATCCATTTTTCTATGCTATAGATGCCAACTAGGACTCATACACCAAGCTAAGTGATGTAGTCCAGTTTCAGGAAAACTTTTCCAGAATAGGTTTCAAACAAATGGGTATTTAGATCTGTAAAATTCTTGTTTAGGCCTGGGCAATGGGACTCATTCGCCATTAGTGGAAAATTAGTCCACCTATAGATTTTAGGGAATTCAATATAGGAAACTATAACCTTTAGTCTACTCTGCTCTTCTTGACAAGTTTTTAGATCCGAAACTTTTGAATTCAACTTGTAGATCTTCTCCAATCTTCTCTTACGAATTTGACAAGTTTGAATTTATCTTACTTTTTGATAAATCTACAACCTAGACTTACAAAGCACATGCAAAGAGAAGAAAAAACTGTTGTGGAGTTAGTGAATAGGGGTTTGCCTTGGTCAAACCCCGTGTTGGTAATTAAACCCTTGAAATGAAATGAAACCAAATAGAATGGAGAATGATGATTGAACAATTAATGATGTTGCAACTCTCCAAACCATAGCAATAAGGTGCTAAAAAAATGTTAGTGGCTCCAATGGATGTAGCCTTGAAATCTAGCTTCATTATGATAAATCTTGAATGCATCGCTTACAAATCCTACACCACAATTGTTAGCTCTAAAACAACATGATGCAAAAAATATTTGACATGATGAAGACACTTGAAAATTCTCTTGATTGCTTGATAATCTACCCTTGAGATGCCTTGAATTCTCTTTTGGATGTTCAAATACTCTTGTAAACTATGTGCATGAATACTTGAATGCTATGTATGAAAATGAGAGAAAGAAGCTTGTGTTTATACTCAATTATGCAATAATTCCCAAAATTACATCATAGGATGACCTTAGATCTTGGAGAATAAAAACCTACAAGAATTTTAAATTAAATTTAAAGTTTGAGCAAAGGGGAACTCATTCACCACTTTGGGTGAATGGGTCCCACCTAAGGGAACTCATTTGCCTAGAATGGTGAAAGAGTCCCTCCTTAGGTATTTAAGGTGGGTTTAAGGATTTTGATGCTTTAAATGTTATTTATGTGGATTATTATAAAAAATACACATAATTAAGGGTTTTGGATTCAAAATGGTGCCAATCAAAGAGTAAGAAATCCCAACTGACTTGTTGATGATATGTACTAGCGATTTTCCTTTGACTATGCACATCCACTTCACAAGAGTCCTCATCAAAAGAGCATAATTCATTGTTTAGAATATCAAAATCACCTATAACCATGAGTAAATTAATATCCTCCTCATTTTTCTGATCACAATCCTCATGAATATCTTCCTCTACTTCAACCATCCATGCCACAACACATTTCTAAGAAGAATGTGGCATTCCGTAGGTCAAGCATTGAGAAGTGTCTTCAACAAAATTTTCTGAATTCTTTTGCAAGGGATCTGGGGGGACCTTGTGGGTTTTTCTTTGATTATTGAGAGTAGGATTTCAATTATACTGGTTTGACGAGGATACTGACAATGAAGTTGAGGTTTACAATTTGGAAACCATCGAATATGGTGTTTCATTAAGGACATCAAAGGAGGAGATTGCAATATATACTACATCCTTGGCTGCCCATGCTAGGAGTTCCTATCACTTGAGGAACAAAATAGTCAGTGGTGAGCAAGGTAACCCTCCTAGTCTTTTCATCAAGGAGCAGAGTGTTGAGAGTAAGGAACACAAGCCTGATAGAAAATTGGAAGAAACCAAAGCTAAAGAAGGTAGGGGAGATAAAATTTGGGCTAAGAGAGTAGAAAATCCAAAAGCTACTCAAGAATTCAAATCTCTAGCTACAAAGATAAAGACACAAAAGAAAACTCCTAATTTCATAAGGAATGATGCTAAGCATAGGGAAAGGGCATAAAAAAATCAATAAAAGGAGAGCAACAATGAACAAGGTATGCTCCCAATTGAATTACCCAAATATACTCCTATTGATATGTTTCAATTACTTAGGCAGGTAAAAGTATCATTGCCTTTTCCTAATATAATGATTTAGTGGAGCTCACTCCACCCAAAATAAATGAAAATGATAAGAAAGACAAGGATTTTGAGGGAGTTATTACTAATATTCACCATATTTCCCACCAAAATTTTGTAACTAGTTGTCCTGACAAGATAGATCCATTTTTCCTCAGCTTAGCAGTTAGGGGAAATTTTCTAAAAATTTATATTATTGACTTTGGAGAATCCAACAATATCATGCCAACTAAAATCATGGATGCACTAGGGTTGAAATTTGATAGCACTCATGGCAAGTGCTATGCTATGGATGCAAGAGATGTCTTTGTCATTGGTGTGATAAATGAACTTCCCTACAAACTAGCAGCATACCCTAACAAAGAATTCAAAATGAGTGTGGTAGTGGTGGATATCCCACCTAATTATGGAATGCTGCTATCTCAAAAATGGAGTGCATCTATGGGAGGTAGTATGCAATGTGACATGTCTTATGCCACATTTCCCATTGATGGTAAGGATGTTCAAATGAGGAGAGAATTGATGGTTCCACATATGTTGGAGCATGCTCCTGAAGATGGCACTATAATTCTTTTTATAGACACTGCTATTAGTGATTTCAAAGTAGAAGGAATTCCAAAAGAAGTGGATAGGTTCGCTGCACCAATAGAAAATGAAATTTCAAGATTATCTAAAAAAAAATGAACTTTGGAAAATGTACTTTGATGGTGCAAGTTCCAAAGAAGATTCAAGTGGAGGGATATTATTGGTAGCACCTACTAGTAGTACTTACAAATTTTCCTTCACATTATCTTTTGTCTGTACAAATAATGTGGAAAAATATGAAGCTTTATTTCTAGGGTTGAGATTAGCTAAGAAACATGAAATAAAAAATTTAATGGTGATTGGTGATTCTAAGCTGGTGATTTCCCAAGTAAGAGCCAAGTATGCTTGCAAAAATAACAGACTAAAGTAGTACAAAAGTGTTGTCTAGGATTACATTAAGCAGTTTGATGCTTTTGGAATTGACTGGATGGAAAGAGGACAAAATAGAGTAGTTGACTTACTTGCTAACATTGCATTGAGACCTGACAATATAACTTTCATAGGAATCTCTAAGGTTGAGATATAGACAAGGCCTTCCATTCCTAACAATGTGTGTAACTGGAAAATATTCAATGATGCTGAAGATATACTCATATTATTGAATTGTGCTGATGAATATGAAGGTCAGGAGATTGAATTTGGTGGATTTTTTGAGAATATTGATGAGAAGGACATGGTATTTTGAAACAAGATCATCCAGTTAAAGACAAATAAAATCCCCAAATTCCTTGTAGCTCTTGAAATGGTTTTTGATAGTCAGGATAAAAGTAAGGCTAAGACAACTGTTGCTCACCTATAAGAGAGGAAGTAAATTTGGGGACTAAAAATGCCCCTAAAAGAATTTATGTAGGCAAGAAGATGAAGCCAAAGGTGAAGGAAATGTTAATTTCCTTATTTAGGAAATAGAGACGTGTTTTTGCTTGGTCATATGATGACTTGAAAGCTTATAGAGAGGAATTGTTTCAGCATGAAATTCCTCTAAAGGAGAATGCTAAACCTTTGAGGAAAAAGTAGAGACCCATTAATCCTACTATAGCTCCCAAGATGCAAGAGGATTTGGTTAAGTTGAGAGATGTTGGTATTATAAAACCCATTAGACACTCTTCATGGGTATCCCAAGATTTCAGGAACCTGAATGTATCCTCATTAAAGGACAATTACCCATTTCTAAACATGGAAGCCATGTTACAAAAGGTAATTGGTTGTGAGCTATTGTCAATGATGGATGGTTTTTTAGGTTATAACCAAGTAAAAGTGAAGGATTCTAAATAGTACAAAACTTCCTTCAATACTACATGGGGTACCTACATCTATGTCTAAATGCCTTTTGGCTTAAAAATTGTAGGTACCACTTTTTAGAGAGCTATCGACATAGATTTTTTTAATTTTATTGATTTATCTATGGAAGTACATCAAGATGACCTAACTTTCTACTCTAAAAAACAAGAAGATCATTGTATCCACTTGGGAAAGGTATTTGTCAGGTTACTAGAATATGGGATATCTCTTAATCCAAAGAAATGTGCCTTTGGGGTAACTGAGGGAAAGTTGTTGGGATATATTATTTTTAAAGATGGAGTGAGGATAGACCATGAAAGAGTAGAAACTATAGATAAAATCACTCAGCCAAAAAATTTCAAGAGCATTCAGTCATTTTTTGGGTAGATAATTTTTTTAAGAAGGTTTGTGACTACTTTTGCAGAAATCACAAAACCTATTTCCAAGATACTGAAGAAAGGAGAGAAGGTGCTTTAGAGTGAGGAGCCTAGTCAAGAATTCAAAAGGATTAAACAAGCTATCAAAGAGGCTCCAATTTTGAAATCCCCAGACTTCTCTAAGCCAATGCACATTTTCTCTTTTGCTTCATTTCATACTATTGTTGCTATATTTTTATAGAAAAATGAAGAGGGATTTGAACAAAATATTGTATTCTTTAGTAAGTCCTTACAAGCTGTAGAGCTAAAATATGACATGACTGAGAAACAAGTGTATGCTCTGGGTAAGGTTTTAAAAAACTTTAGGACTTATCTACAGCCTGGAGCTACTATCATAGCATTTGTACCAAGTGTTGCTGCAAAAGATATTTTCACCTAGCAGGAAGCTACAAGAAGAAGGTCTAGATGGATCAATAGGATCCAAGAATTTAATATTCATGTTCAAATCAAAAAATTAGTAAGAGATTAGGGCCTCGCTAAATTGACGACAAAAGCTAATTTTGAGGCAAACTAGATCAATCAAACATAAGTGATTGATATTGCACCTATCTATTATATGCAAACCTATGGATGGTAAAGAAAAATTGTTCAATATTTACAAACTCTGTAGTGCCCTATAGACATGGTTGATAATGACAAGAGGAAATTGAAGTTACATGCCATAAAATATGTAATTATTGACAATGAGCTATGGTGGAGAAACCTATGGTCGACTTGTTAAATGTGTTGATGGAAAGTAGGCACTAGAAATTTTCTAGGAAATGCATAATAGGGTGTGTGGTGGTCATTACATGGAAAATACCAATTTCCACAAGATCTTACGAGCAAGATTCTAGTGGCCTATTGTTTTCAAGGATGCTCACAAGTTTGTTAAGACTTGTGATGCTTGTCAAATATTTTCAGTAAATTTAAAAATTTTAGGCAATCTACCACTTAGGCATGAAACTATTCAAGCCCCTTTCCAACAATGGGGGATTTATTTTATTGGAGAGATACCAACAAAATCTAGTGGAGGGAATTCGTGGATCCTTGTTTCCACTGATTATTTTATGAAATGGGTAGAAGCAATACCTACCAAGAGGGAAACAAGTAAGGTGGTGATAGGTTTTCTCTTAAATAACATCCTCATTAGGTTTAGAGTCTCGAAAAAGATCATATTAGTTAATGCCATGTGTTTTAGGTCTCAGGAATTCAAAGACTTTTGTGATAAACATGGTATACAAGTTTCTTATTGTTCACCTTACCATCCTCAAGGAAATCATCAAGCTAAATCTAGTAACAAAATTTTGATGAAAATCATCAAAAGGGTGATGGAGAAGAACCAAAAGGCTTAGGACCTAAATCTAAAATTGACACTTTGGGTAGATAGAGTGACTGTGAAAAAGGCTGCTCGTTATTCACAGTTTGGCTTGGTATATGGTCTAGATGTTAGACTACCACAAAATAACCTCTTAAAGATGTATAAGTTTGTGCAAGAATATGATGAAGAGATTTTTGATGATATTCAGCACATAATTAATAATCTAGTGCAATTGGATGAGACTAGAAGAGAAGCCCATACCAATAATATGAAGATGTGATTGCAAGTTAAGCGTCTACCGATAAAAGAGCTTCCCATAAAGTTCGAAGTGAATAGTATTGTGTTAGCCTGGAATGGAAGAGCTCAGGACAAGGGAAAGCATGGGAAATTTGAAGCATTATGGATGGGCCCTTATCTGATAGCTGGTGCACATGGTGAGGATTCCTATTTCCTCTAGAGCTTGATAGGTGAACTTTTTGAACTATTAGTACACAGACAGTTCTTAAAACCATACTTTTCCTAAGTATGTTATTATTCCATGTTCGTTGTAGATTTGTACATTTTGTGTATAGGTGTGTTTGTTTTATGTTGTGTCTAGTTTGGTCTTACTACCTAGTCTAGGTAGTTCCTTGGTTTTTTCTTGGGTTCCTTGTGTTTTGACTAGTCTACTTTAACCAAAGATTCTAGGATCTCTCCATGCATGCAAGAGACATATGTCGCTAGTTGGAGTGACTGATGGAACCCCTAAAGGTTCTCTATATTACATTTCCAAAATCTTGATGAGTTTAATGAACTGTGGGTTTTGTCTCCCACTACTATATAAGGGGTTTCAGTTTTACCTAAGTCTCATTTTGGAAAACCCTTTGAGTATATATCCTCGCCTAGGTTCTAATTTTTAGTTGACTCCTTGTGATGGTCATCAATCCTTCAAGTCATGATTCTTGACATTGAAACCTATTGAGTGATTGACCCTTTAGTCTTGTTTTATTGATTGATCTAGTTAAATCATTATTTTGAAAATTTTCCTAAGTTGGGCTGAAATGTTTCCCACTGAAAAGTCTTGTGTCTTTCATCTCATGGGTGTGGCTTTGTCAAACTAGTCAGGTCCCTTTTAGGATTAATATTTTTTGAAATGTGTAGATATATGAATCCCTAAGTACCATTCAATCAATACAAAAAAATTGGACTATCTCCCATATGCCCGTTCCATTTTGTCTCTAATTCTTTTATTCGTTTGGGCTCACAGGTGGAGGCCACGTATCCTGGACAATTGGTTGGATAAAGATCATTGATAAAGCATTCAAATAGTCATTAAAGAAGATCAAAAGTGGGAGATAAATGAGGTGGCTGCATATGGACCATTCCCTGCATGCCTATATTTTCTTTTCTTGATTATTAAAATAATCACATGGGCTAGCGGGTGATTGCCACTTGTCTTTGCTGATGATGGACCTGATGGTTAATATTACTAAATTCCAACTAAATAAATGATCGATAGTAGGTGACATAGATTAATCTTGACCACTCCCCACCATGCCGTTTGGGCCCCATCCTTCTTGCTAGATTCCCAATGGGGAAGTGGGCGTCTACCAGATCGAGTAATCCTGAGAGCATGGAAGCATAGATATATGAGAAAATATTTAATTAAAATCTCAACATGGGGCATGAGAAGTAAATTTTGCATTGCTAATATGCATATATTACATGTGCTTGAAAGATATTTTAATCTAAGTCGTAGATGATGTATGAAGGATAAAGTTACTGATGAACCAACAATTCAAGTCGTTCCATGGACTACTCTTGCACTCTTAGGATTTTTCACCTAAAATGAGAAAGATAGAACACCCTAAATTGAGATGGTTCATTCAAGTAAAGGATTGTATGATGTGAGTATGACTAAATGCATGTTGTAAATGCAACTAAGTGATGTAATTGGCTGATTAAGAATGCAAAACTAATGATATATGCAATATTTGAAAACTCAGTGAGGTATGCAAGAATGAACTAAACAATGGATAAATGAAAAAAAAATTGAAAGAGGCTGATTAGTGTGCACCTGGAGGTAGATTTAAGATCTGAGAAGATTCTAGAATACTGATTAAATCACTACAAATCACCAGTGGGACTCATTCACCACTAATGGCAAATCAGTCCTGCTACTGTTAAAATATCCTGAAATAGGTTTCCGATTGTCAGGAATTGGAATCGGAAAAAATCACCTTTTTCAGGCTTAAGGTGGGACTCATTCACCACTAATGGCGAATAAATCCTCCTCCAACATTTTATGAAATCAAAGGTCAATTTTGTAGCTCCAAATCTGCACTTTTCTTCTTGTCAGGTTGATGGAGTCAAATCTATAGAAAATAGACTGTAGGTTGTCTCCAAGCTTTAAATGGGACTTAGTTGACTTGAAACATTTTGTTGACTTCTTATCCACTTTTCAATAGCTAATTAATTTATGAATATGCATACACAAGTCTGCAAACACCCATGCAAGAGGAGGAATATGGTTAAGGGTTAGGTTATGGGCATTTTCCTTGGTCAAATCCCACTTTGGTAATCAAACCCTTAGTAAAGAAATGGAATGAAATAGACAAGGAATGATCAATAAATAATATGAAAATGTCCTAAAATTGTCACAACCTTGCTGAAAAAGTCAGAAGATATGCCAATCACTCTTCCAAGATACTTGATAATTGCTTGATTGAATGATGATTTGATGGATTGATTGCTTGAATGACTGAATGAATACTTGAATGAATTAGGAGATGTAAAATGAGGAGTAAAATACTTATTTATACACAATTCTACTCTAATTTCCTAATAAAGACCAAGGTTATGGATCAATTACCACCCTCAATTAGTGATAAACCTAAAGGCCAATTGATTCCCAAAGGTCCTCAAATAGTAGATAGTCTTTTCAATAGAAGATGTTCTATCAGGGATGCTAAATTACCTTATACTAGATGGGAATTGTTTTATAGTTGGTTCATGAATAGAAATATGGGTATACTAGTAGGAAGCCCTTGGAACTATGACCTAGGAAAGTTAATTGTGCAAAATGTCTATATGGATGTTGAATTTCTTAGGGAAATAGTTGTTCATTATGACCTATTCATGAGCACTATCAGAACATATGATGGTAAAGAAATGGTTAAGATCACAAAAGAGGAATTGGGTCTTGTTTCCAAGCTTACTGAAGGGAGTGATGAAATGCATAAGATAAATGAAGATGATGTTGCCAAGGTTTATAGTATAAATTGAAGGTTGGAAGATTGTATTAGGATCACATGATAAGGAGCCTTTCCCTATTAACTATTTTGTTCCCTATTTCAAAAGGACCTTCTATTCCATTTGCTAGATAATTTGTTATGATCTTGTCTCTAGAATGCCAATGGCATGGATGTATATGACTTCCCATATCCAGCATCCCCAATATTGTGTAGTGTTTGATTATGTAGGATTTCTTTCTGAAAGAATGCATGAGGGACTAGTAAGATTAAAGAAAGATGAATTTGGGGTAAGGTTCAGTTGGTACTCACTGCTAATGCATATGTTTTTGTACAAAGGTGCAATTTACTTTGGACACAATATTGACTTAGAAAGAAAAAGGGGTGACTTGGATTTGTTCAAGCAATGTTGGACAACAGTCTTGGATAAAGATGATAGGAGATACGATTATGTCACATTCTAGAATTTTTTTTCTTCTAAACTAAAGAGAGCTTTGACTGTGAAGTTACCAAGAAGTCCCACTAATCTACATGATTTATTAAGACCCAAGGAGAGAAGGCCTGAGATAGGAATTCATCATAATTGGGGAGATGTTATCTCACACCTTGATTACACTATCTTAAGAGTATATGGTTATAAAGTAGCACCTCACTTGTTGCTAAGGTTTGTACTAGAAATAATTGGTTTCCTTGAGGTTATGCGGCAACTAGGAAATGTTGAAAATGAGCATTTGTTGCATCAGGGAAAAGGAACTTTATTTCCTTCACACACATTTTTTTCTTATTTTGTATTGACCAAGGGAGGTTAGAACAACACCATTCAAATACTCAAAAAATACTTCATGTAGAGGATAGTTGAGAGGGTTAGATATGATCCTGAAGGTCTTATGGCTTGGCTGAATTAGAGAAACAAGAGCTACAAATATATCCACATTTTCCAGTATCTAGAAGATGTAATAAGAAATATATCAAACACTTTGGAATAGGAAAAGAGGTTAGCAAGGTGGATTGCATTCAAAAAGATAGAAATGAAAATAAAGGAAGAAGAACCTAATTTCAAGGTCCTTCTAGAGGCTAAGGATATAATACAAAAAGGTGGAGCATGTAACAAGGAATTTTGATTCAATAGTAGGCCACCTTAAAACAAAATGGATAATTAGTAAAGATAAAGGGAAGGTTCCAATTGTAGAAGACTAGAGTGGAGGATAAATTCCTGCTATAGGAGAAGAGTCTACATCACAAGCCCCCTAGGAACCAAAAATAAAGTTCTCTATAAGGAGAAAGAGTAAGGAAAAGAAAATTGATGAAGCCTACATTCCCATTTAGTAAGATGAGCACAAGCCTCTTTCTCCTATGCCACTAATACCACCCCCATCTCCATCAAGGCTAGTAGAGCCTAAAATTGTGACTATTGATTCCCCACCACCTAGTGAAATACCACTTGGAGAGCCACCATTGAAAAGATAAAATATTGAGGCCATTAGTTTAGAGGACTATGATGATGAAGGCTCCAATGATGATGTTTGGGTGTCAAAATAGGAAATGCAAGAAGTAGTTCCCACAACATCTATAGTAAGGTAAACAATCAATTGGGAATAAGATTGAGTAAAGTTGATCTTGGACAGCTCAATGGAAGTGATGATATGTGGGTTGAGGCATGTGCCAAATTATTGGATGATGAATCATTTGTAAATACTTAATATTTTATGGAATTTGCATATAGTGTTAAAAGAGATGAATATTTCAATAATCTAGCTATAGAGAGGAGCTTTCATCCAAAACTTCCTCATGCTATCATTCAAAAAAATGTGTTAAATGAAATGAGAGCCAAATTCCAAAATATGACTACCAAGGAGGGTCAGGAATTGGTGAGAACTAGTGGCATCTTGTTGCTACTAGAATGAGATCTGACTTCATCCATAGATTTTGACACAATCAAGAAATGTGACAGACCTCTCTATAATACAAAAGAAGAAGCCGCACTTGCACTATAGGGGTCTTCTTTCAGTGAGGAATGGGAAGCCTTGGCTGTATGGTCTTTAGCCCCTAGCACAAGAAAGTTGGACATTGTTGAACTTGCACCTAAGTACAGTGGAGGCCTGATAATAAAGAGAGTGTCATAAACATCAGACTTAGAAGTTTCAAATATGTCAATTCATGTTGCACAATTCACAAGGGCCATTGTGGAATCTATGACTACTAAAAAAGACAAACTCAAAACAAAATTGAATAACTTGTTGGTTAAATATGGAGATATTGAGATGAAAGATATGCAATTATAGACAAAAGTAGCATTATTGGAGGATGTGTTGCAAAGGTTACAACTTGGAAAGCCCAAGCAGAATGATGTTGACTCTCCCACCACTACAGAAGAGTATGTATCCCTAGAGTTTACTACTGATGTAAGTTCTTCATGGGAAATTGTGCCATATAATATGGGAATTGTGGCTATTTCAATAGTAGAACCTAGTACATTAGAAGAGCCACAGGTGCAAGGGGATATCAATATGGAAGAATTGCTTAGGAAATCAAATGAATACAAAGAAAAATGTAATAGTCATGATGAAGATGATTTTAAAAGCAATATGAGGATTTTCATGGCAGTGCTAGAACATCTAAATAGAAAAGTGAATAACAAATTGAATAGTATTCACTATAATTATTCATCCATGGTTGATGCCATCAGAATGTTTGACATTGAAAAAGAAAGAGCTATTCCACTCATCAAACTCTAGATCCTTAGTAATAAGGAATTGATAATGATTGGAATTGGGGTTAAGTAGGATCCCAATCCACCTGAAAATTTTAAGGCTACCACTATTCTTGTAAATAAGATTGAGGGTTATAGAGGAAATATTGAGACATTGGAGAACAAGATAAAGGAATTGGTAAAATGCTTCAATGAATCTAACCATGGGCTTCTTCTTATTGGCATATGGATTCTAGTGTTGTCATTGATGGCAATTGAAGTCATCTCCATGGTCTGTAGATTAGTATCTAGTCATACCAGTAGATAAAGTGAAATACTATGTGTTACTGGTAGAATACTTGAAGAACAGGGTATCCAGTCAGTCAGTTAATTTGTCTACTTCACCAAATCATCATTTTGAGTTGTGCATCCTTAGGATTGCTTGTTGAGCATGTATTTTATCTTATTACTTAATTTTGTGGTGTTGCATTAGGTTTTGTACGAGCTTGGAGGTTTGATAGGATTTTTTCTATCTATTTGCTCATTATAGCTAACTCAATGAATGTGGCATGTTGTGGATGTGTAAAGTAAAATTATTTAAAAAAAATTTATGTTCAAATATTTAATTATGGGTCCTAGCTATAGTCTAGCTAATGGTGTTAGATCCACATTGAAAGTTTATTTGTAAATTTGGGCTGACAGTTGATAATATTTATAAGCTTTATTAAGGCTAACCTATAGTGATTTTATTTGTAGATGTGAATATATATAAGAGATTTGATATATCATTTGGTATGTGAAAAAGAAGTGTGGTGGTGTGTTGTGATCATCAAGAAGAGTGATTAAGTGATTGTAGGGCAGTGATCCCATCCATTTTTATTAGTGAGCTCTAGGTAGTGAGCCTGAATGCAAGTGCATTCCCATTTTGTACTTTTTTGGGTATACTCATATTATATTGTGGATTAGCCATCGACTATGGTTTTTCCCCTAATAGAGTTTCCACGTAAAGATTGTGGTGTTATGGGGTTGTGATTATTTTCTTTCTGTTGATGCATGTTTCTTTTTTTGAATGGTTAAGTAGGTTAAATGATAGATTAATAAAATTGAATTTTTGCACAACACTGATTCACCCCTCCTCTGAGTGTTGCTTGTTTCCAACAATTGGTATCAGAGCTAGTTCCTTGGAAGAAGTCTTACAGCTTGGGGAGATCTTGGAAGGAGTTTTTCAATGGATACAAGAAGTCTTCAACAACAACTTATGGTGGCCCTTGATGATCTAGACTAGTCAAAATCTGAGAACCAAGAACTGCAAGAAAATCTTGAGAATGCAGAAAAGTTCATTCAATCACTAAAAGACAAAATCAATGAATCAAGGGAGAAAAGAAAGGAATTATGTGGTCAACTTAAATAGAATAGAAAAATCATGGAATATGAACAACTCAGTCTGGATCTAAAATAAAAATAGAAGAATGCGAAATTTTTTCCAAAGAGAATGTTGTCTTGAAGTGTGAAATGGAATCTATCATGATGAGAGTGACCAAGGAGATTAAGGACAAAATGAAGAATGAAGAAAAGCTTGCACAGTATTTGAAAGAAAAATTTGAACAATGTAGCCAACTAGATAATGAATTGGAGTGATCCAAGAACAATGAAGAAGTGCTTGAAAAGAAGCTTGATGATCTTAGAGATGAACTTACTACTGCAAATGAGTATAAGGAAAAATTCAAAGAAAGCTCAACCAAACTTGATGAACTAATCAAAGGATAGAGGACTGATGGTGACAGGCAAGGTCTTGGAAATGAAGAAGGATAAAGTTTTGGATCTGGACAAAGGAACTCTAGACAAAGGAATTCTGGACAAGGAAGATTTAGACAAGGAAATTAGATGAAAGCATCTAGAAGAAATCTAGTAAGGAAACCAAATGCTCAAAGATTTAATGGCTATTGTTATGTTTGCAACAAATTTGGTCATATGGCTTCTCTTTGTAGGAGTAAAATGAATACAGGTAGACCATCATTCTCAAGTCTGTGTTTTAATTGCTATAAGTATGGTCATAAGTGAAGTGAATGCAAAATTGTGATGAATAACTTTCATACAGATGTTAGATGCTATGCATGTAATAGATTTGGACATATTGCTAACCAATGTAGATCAATACAAAGTCAATGGAATGGTTGGTCTGGACAGATAAATGTTGTGTGCTACAATTGCAACAAATTTGGACACATTTCTAGATTCCGTTGGAAAAAAAGAGGTTCGGTAAAATAGAACATGCAACGGGATGCTAAAGGGAAAGGAAAATTCACTACTGATGTGATTAGAAAGAAAATGCAGAACAAATGGGTGAAGAAGAATCCCCCTATAGAAGGAAATGTGCCAGCACTAGAAGCAACTTTTGGTAATTCCTTAGGGAATTAATTTTAGGTCTCTAGCATAGGGGGATATATCAAGAAAAACTCTTAAACCCCCTCTTGTAGGTGAATGATACTAGAATATGGATGTGTCTAGTAGGAGAATTGATGCTTTTTAGATGTTGTTCAACCAGTTAAAAGAATTAGTGAAGCATATTGGAGATCCACATAAGATTCATCTATCTCAGTGTCTAAAAGGAAGAAAACCATATGAGTTAGGGCAAGAGCATTTATTGCAAGCTAAAGGAGTTAGGTATGTGGGAAATAAAATATTGGCTTCAACCCTCATTTTTCATATTGCATTTGGAGAAAAGCGGTTTGGAAAGCTCTAAAGTGATCATTGCAAATTTGTGGAAACATTTTAGTATAAAGGAGATTCCACAATCAAATTTTGTTTTGTCCCTAAAGGTATTTATTTAAAAACCTATAAATTTGTGTGATTGCAATCATGTCTAGTCTTGTGATATTCGAAGTTAAGGATAGGCCACGTCCAAAATTTAAATGGCATTTGTATAAGTCCATAGATACAAAGCCCTTAGGCGTATTTTCATCACTACCATACTGAGTCCTGCATATTGAGGATATTAGGGATTATGTGCATGAAAACATTGAATATTTGGGAACCTCTCATTTGATGGACTTGTACTCTCATCATATAATTCAAGAATATTTTATTGTGAAATCAAAATTCAAAACCCTAGAGGATAAGAAATTTGTGCAATTTTATGAAATTTCCCATTTTGGAAGAAAATGAATGGGTTTGATATGTGTTGAGTTGTTTCCATGATGAATTTGTGTGGTTAGATGTGCCATTCAAAATCACAAAAGAAGCTATATGTGTAGTTATAGGACTAAATTACATTGGTAGACTTCTAGTTTTGAAGTTTGTGAAGAATGATAAGGTTACTGATGTGATAAACTCACAATGGGACAGAAGAGCAATGACGATAGATGATATTGCCGTAGTGGATGTAAAATTTTCATCAATGGTTATTGGCTAAAATACTTATCACTCAAGCTGGGAGAATTCAGTATCCAACATAGCTATCTATGCAACATATGAGATGGTCAAACAAAATGCAAAATATGATTTGTGTGAACTGCTCATGAGCCAGTTATTGGAAAATTTAGGAAAAACCAAGAAGGATAAGAGGAACATATTCAAATATGGTAACCTACTGATATGTTTGTTTTTCTACTTCTCGGGTGAGGTTCTGGGAGTTGGTAAAGTTTGATGGCATAATGATGAACCGGTAGTTGTTTAGATAAGAAATATATTATTTGGATTGGGTGATCGATAGACCTGCAATACAATCCTGTGGGGTTACTTTAAAAGCTTTCAGAATTTAATGTATGCCAGAGAGAGAATTCCTGCCACATTAGTGGAATAGTACAAAAATTCCATTTGCTTCATGGTAGACATTGACCAGTGCAATATGAAAGCTACTAATCCTAGAGCAGGTTGGATCATGCCTATGGATTATGAAGTAGATGAGAACATTATGAAGATGTGTGCAGTGCACTTGCTGAATTCACCACTTTATCAGGTAGAAGAAAGGTTTTGTACTTATGTAGAGAAAATCTTGCAGGTTCATTCTAAATTGAAAAATCCCATGATAGTTAGAAGGGTAAGAAAAGAGACAAAATCTTTTACAGAGAGTGGACATTCCTATAAAGAAACTGAAAGGAGTGAGAAGACAAAGAGATGAAGATAAAGTAGTGAAAATGAAAGAAAAGGAAGAATCAACTAGTTTGGGAACATCTCCTACTCACACTAGATCTACTAGGAATTCCCCTATAGCTTAATCAAATCAAGCTGAGGCTTCGAGAAAAAGGAAGAAGAATAAAAGCACAAGATCTTACAATGCTGTTTCTGTAGATGAAGAGGAAGAAACTAACTCAGAAGAAGTAGTAAGAGAGATAAAGGCTATTGGTACTCAGGTTGTCAAATTAAACAAGAGAAAACATTTCAGCAAAGGAAAAGAAGCAAAGAAAAAGGCCAAAGTTACCAGGAGTTCTCCTACAGCTTAATCAAATCAAGCTGAGGCTTCCAGAAAAAGGAAGAAGAATGAAAGCACGAGATCTTACAATGTTTTTTCTACAGATGAAGAGAAATAAACTAACTCAGAAGAAGTACTATGAGAGATAAAGGCTATTGGTACTCAGGCTATCAAATTGAACAAGAGAAAATCTTTCGACAAAGGAGAAGAAGCAAAGAAAAGGCCAAAGTTGACAAGCCCAATATGATTGTTGAGGAAGTTGAGAATGTAGTGGTGAAGGATGGAAATATCAAGCCACTCTCTGATTGGTATGAGATCTTTGATGAATCCAATAAGATAATTATTTAAGAAGCAAAAATAAAGCATATGATTGTTTTTAATAAAGCTCGTGTTGAAATCATGTCTGGTTTGCCTACAAGTCTGTATGATGCTTTGGAATCTAGGAGGTTGAGTGATAGATCAAAAGAAGAAAATATGAGGAAGAGAGTTCTTGTCAATCTATGCCTAGAAATGACAATTGAAGAGATGGATTTATTCCTTGAAAAAGATAAAAAGGAATTTAAGAGCAAGAAAAGAGTAAATAAACTCATGTTTGGTGAAACTGATGCTGTTGTTAGTGAAACTAAGAAAATTCTAGAAGAATTTTTGCCAAGGGATAATATTAACATTGAGGAAATCAATACTAAAAATGTTTAAGGAAATGAGGAAGTGAATGTGGAGGTAAATGAAAATAAAGAATAGAATGTGAATGAGGAGAACATGAATGTGTCTGATCCTCAAAAATTTGAGGATATTTTGACTTCTTCTAATGTGTAAAATATAGAGAAACCTGTGGTAACTAAGGTCCATGTTGAGGTGTTAGTTGAGGAAAAAGAGGTGCATATTGAAGAAGTTGAAATGCCTAAAGTCAATCCTGAATCAAAATCCAAGGTTGAAAAAGAAAAGGATTAAGAAATCAAAATAGAAGAAGTGAAGAGATCTCTATTGGAGCAATAGAAAGAGTCAAACCCTAAGTTACATGAAAGCTCAATTAACCTATCCACTCTATCTCCAATTCAGATGATGAAGGTCGCTAAAATTACTCAAGCCAAAGCCAATGAGAGGATACTAAAATCTCGCATAGAGGATAGTGAATTGCTAAATCTTGCATCTGGAGTTTTACATAAATTAATGCCTACTTATGTTATGGACCCATCAGGTTCCTCCTCTGGTGAGTTATAGAAGCTATTGAATTTTGTATATTCTCATTTTGAATCTTTTGAGAAATCAGCTTTGGTTAAAGTGAAAAAGGTTTTCAAGGAGAAGAGATTTTGTAGCCTAAATGAATTGATTGCCAAAGACAAAGATCTATTAGGAACTTGCATGAAAAATATTCAAGGTACTATGTCTGAAGGAGGAAAAGTGTACAAATCTTGGTTGGTCTTGTCAAAATTTACTGAAGAAAATGAGAAGAACATGAAATACATTTAACAACAGTTGGTCACTATTTCCAATAATTTTGACCCATTAGCTAGTAGTGTTTGTAAACAAGAAAATTAGGTAATGTCCTTGCTCAACCAAATAAAGAGTCTAAAACATGAAAATGAAAGGATTATTGGGAGAGTATGTGAACTTAGGGGATTAATAATTACAAAGATTGAGATAATGGTGAACACTTTGAAAGAGGATAAAGATGTTATGTTTGCTCTAGATCCAGTAAGTCTCGAAGTAGGATAAACATTGTCATATCTTCTTTGCAGTCATATAACCATTTTGGAGAGTTTGAGAAGTGTTTGGGACACAAACACAAGTGGACTAAAGAATGAATGTGCAGACGTCTTCAATTTTTTGTAAGTCTCAGGTTATGTTTATACAACTTTGCAATTTTGGATTCCCCAATTTTGTCATTGATGTCAAAGGGGGAGAGAGTACAGTGAAAAATTCCTTGACATTCTTAGGGGGAGCAGTATTTTGAATTTTGGTAGTGTACCTACCAATTTCAACACTTAGTCATTTTTCACTAAGTGTTTCCATCAATGCAAAAGGGGGAGATTGTTGGCATACGGCTTCTAGTGTTTTCATTGATGGCAACTGAAGTCATTTCCATGGTCCATAGATCAATATCTAGTCATACCGGTAGATAAAGTGAAATACTGTGTTACCAGCAAAATACTTGAAGAACAGGGTATCCAGTTAGTCAATTAATCTGTCTACTTCACTGGATCATTGTTTTAAGTTGTGGATCCCTAGGATTGATTCTTGAGCATGTACATTATCTTATTACTAAATTTTGAGCTATTGCATTAGTTGTTGTTTGAGCTTGGACGTCCAATAGGATTTTTTCTATCTATTTGCTCATTGTAGCTGACTCAATGAATGTGGTGTGTTGTGGATGTATAAAGTGAAATTATTTAAAATTTTCTTATGTTCAAATATTTAATTATGGGTCCCAGCTATAGTCTAGCCAATGGTGTTAGATCCACAGTGAAAATTTATTTGAAAATTTGGGCTGACAGTTGATAATATTTCCAAGTTTTTTTAAGAATGATTTATAGCAATTTTATTTCTAGATGTGAATATATATAAGATATTCGATATATCATTTGGTATGCAAAAAACAAGTGTGGTGGTGTGTTGCGATCATTAGGAAGAGCGATTAGGCGATTATGCATAGTTTCACTTGTGCATTAAGATTTTTGCAGTGCGAGTTGTGTAGAGCAAATCATAATTGTTGAATTAGTTAGAAGGACAGAAGGTTATATACAAAGCTTAATTAGAACCATAATCAGGCATTGTAGATGTTATTTCATTAGTTCACTCTTATGGATCTATTCCAAATCTTTGTAGGGTAGTGAGCCCATCCATTTTGAGTAGAGAGCTCTAGGTAGTGAGTCTGAATGCAAGTCCATTCCCATTTTGTACTTTTTTGGGTATACTCATATTATATTGTGGATTGGCCATCCACCGTGGTTTCCCCCCTAACATGATTTCCACATAAAAATTTTCGTGTTATGGGGTTGTGATTATTTTCTTTCTATTGATGCATGTTTCTTTTGTTGAATGCTTAAGTTAAATGACAAATTAATAAAATTGAATTTTTGCACAACACTGATTCACCCTCCCTCTCATTTTTGCTTGTTTCCAACACTTCCATCCATTTTAAGGGATTATGGTAGCATTAAGACTCTACAAGAGTTGAAAAATGAAGCAAATAAGGTTATTTTCGATCAAGCTATGAAAATTTGTCAGAAGTTTGATAGGGAGACATTAAAGGTAAATATGGATATGTTAGTTCATGCTAAGACTATCCTACTAGATTTTGATAAGGAAGCTAACCAGATTGTCACCAAGTATGAACCTTATAGATACAAGGTTGATGAAGTAATGAACTTTAATTGGCCTACTAAAGAAGAATTCCTAGCATGGAAAGGTAGGTACTTGGAAGGAGTGGGGGTCTAGCATTAAGGGTGGCAGGCCAATGAATTGAAATTTTGAATTCTACAGCCATGATGACTAACAGATAGATGGGAATGCACTACATAGTCGTGATTTAGTATAGATTAGGATTTTGATAAAGTATGGAGAAATATAGTGCATCATCTTCAAAGTTGAATTGATGACAAGGACATAGACATGGTTTATCTTTTGTCTTATCCTTTTCTTTTTTCTTCATTCTTTTTCTTCCTTTCACTCTTTGTGTGTGGGTTGATGTTTTGGGGTAACTATTTAGTTGTACCCATTTTGAAAATTGGACCAAATCTTCAACAATGAATGAAGACTACTTTCATTTTCTCACATGTCTACCACCTCTTGGGAATGAATTGTAATTGAATGAGAGAATATTTAATGTAGCAGTCCAATAGGGTTTTGACATGTGCGCTTTCTAGCCTGAGGCTTGTTTTACTCCATTTCTATAAGATGGAATTCAGAGCCAAAAAGTAGGGGTTTGTTGTTTTTGCAATTAACACTCTGAATTGTAATACTAAGCATGTTTAGAGTTCTTAGTCTTAAGTTTTAGAGTTCATTGTTATGTATTTAATTTGGATAAGAGTATAGAAAAACATATACAGAGAAATACCAATTTCATGGTTATATTCTCTCCTTGTGTTTGTTTTATGAGTTATGAATGAAAGGAATCTAGGATTCCTTTTATTTGTCTCTATTGTTCATCAATTGATGTTTGATTTCATTCCTACTCATTCATTCAATGAATTAATGTAAATTCTTAGATGAGATTGTTAGCTCATAAAAATCAGGTGCTAGGATACTAATAAGTAGTATTAGTCATGAATGTAATAGGGGAATGTTGTAATGGAGTATCTCTTGAGACTATATGTTGCTATTGTTGAATTTTTATCTAGTTATATAGGTAGATATTGACTTCATTCTTAGGATAAAAGCATTGGTTCATGCAAAGTACTTATGCTTCAGTTTCTATGTTGATTCGTCAGCTAATCACTTTTTATCTACAAACTCTTATATGTATACCATTTTAGTTGTTTTGTGGTGATGTTCTACCTTCTCATGCTCTACGTATAAAAAAATAATAGATAAGTTTCCAAATTATTTAATATATTAGGACCTTGAGTAAATTTATGAGAAGTATTTGTTATTGATAATTTATATGATTATAGTTGTGTGATGTTCCTGAGCATACATTGTGGGATAACCCTCCTGGGTTTTACAAAGCCCAAAGTGTAGGAGTAGAAATTTTGCAGCTTCCACTCATTTGTTGGACAATCCCTTTGGAGTGCTGATTATTAGAAATGGTAAATTCTATAGGTATTTCTAGAGATCAATTTGGTTCTTAAAAAAAATAACCAACAGATTGGTGACTCTGTTGGGGATAGCTAAGTCCAAAGTCTCTAGTTTAGATTTGGTGCAGTTAGAGTCAAGTGATTTTTGTGATATTCTTCACTATGTGAAGAATAATTAGTTTAATTTTTTTTGCATTTGTCACATCACCCTCAGTCTTATGCATCAAGTCTTGTTTCATTCTATCAATTTGTGCTAGGTTATGTTTAAAATTCTCTCTGAAATTGTAAGAACAAATTCAAAGTGCAATCACTTTATATTTCCCAGCATCCTGAGTGGTGACTCTGAATTCTCTAACACCAATGTAAGGTTAAGTTCTAAAAAGGAATGTAAGAAAAGTGATTTTGAAATATTTGACATCATGAAAAAGACTATAAGTTATGCAAAGAAACATATTGAACATAAGGAAAAATCTGAACTTGTTAAAGAGAAACAACCCACTTGGGTCAAAAATAGCTCTGAATCAAGTTTGTTAACTCTCCTGCTGAAGCATCTCCTACATTTGATGTTGAAGTGAGTAGTGCCAGTACCCATGAGAAGGCACGTGAAGTTGAAGGGTCTAACATAGACCAAGGAAGTTTCCCTGTTGAGCAAGTGTTTGATAGTGAACTTAATATTTCAAGAGAGGAAGATAGGTGGGATTTTTTGGGAAAGAATAAGGAGTTTTTTGAAGCTTTAACCCATGGAGTTGGTTCTATTTTTAATGGAAATAATTTTAAGCCAAGAGATGAATCTCCTAGTGTACAAGTTGGTACAGGGGTACCATCACCTTGGAATGTAAGGGGGAGTCTTGAAGGTTTATGGAGTGGATTTGAAGCTTTTTAAACAATATGCAACAAGTAAGTTGCAAAATATGTTAAAATATGTTGCATTGTAATAAGTTGTCCATGTATGTCATGTTGACAAGGTGATCTTAGTGGATATGATATAATGTAGGTTTGGTTTTCATGTTTTTTTTGTTATGAATAAGGTCTCAATGGCCATTTTTTATGTATAGGAAGGTTTTTGGGGTCTTAGTATGTCAGTTAAGAGGAATTTACAAAATCAAGTTGTAAGGGGATGATTAAGGCCAAGCATTGGAAAATTGTCATTTTAGAGTTGAACAAAGGGGTGCTTAAGGTAGTTGGTCAATTATTAGAAGTGTTTTAAGGTATTCCAATGATATATTGATGTAAGTCCTTGAGTTTGAGGTTTCTGAACAAGTTTGGAAGGAGTTTCTAAGAAGAAGTTGTTTTTCTGTGTTTTTCATAAAGAAATTGTTGATCCCGTCTATTGTACAGCCTATATGTATTGTTCCATGCTCTAAGCCTATAATGGTTGGATCGATAATTGAATAAAATTTATTTTTGCATTGGAATGCTGTGATTTCATTGAAAATTGAGTGAGATATCCCCATTTTACTACCAAGTGGTCTCAAACCCCATGTTTTTCCTATAGAATTTGCTGATCACATGCTTGGTACAGTCTGTAAGTTTTGTTTTATGCTGAAATCCTATAATGGTTCGAAATAAGATTGAATAATATTTCTTTTGGTGTTGGAGTGGTGAGTGTTTATTGAGTATTAAGGGAGATATCTTAATTTTACTCCTGGGTGGTCTGAAAACCCTAAAAATCAGGGTTTTGAGAGAAAAATGTGGATTTCTTCCCTTCCCATGTTGTAAAGTGGAAAAATCCTTGTGGGATGGAAGATATGAGGCTGTAATACTATGTCCTCAAGGTATTGGAGAATGTAAGGCTCATTGGAGGAAGTGGTGCAATGTTTTTGGCTTGACATCTCTATGTGATAAGCCTAATTGACAAGCAAAAAAGTGAGTTTTTGCTTGATTATGAAGAATCTATTTAAGAGGAACTTAGAAATGATGGTAACAGGTGTGGAAAACATTTAGGAGTTTTATTTTTGGATTTTTGGTGAAGGGGAGAGCCTAGATAGTCAAGACCCAGGTGTAGGTATGTGAATTAGGTCTCTTGGAGCAGTGGTAGAATGGATTATTGTGGTTTGTGCCTTGACAGTCATGGGAAAAGGTATTGAGACTTGATAGAGGTCCATTTTGGATGTCTAAATCCATAGTTTTGGTGTCTTTTAAGTCATCCATGTGGGTTTCATATTGACTATCCTACTGGGTAAGGCTACTAGCCTTAAGGGAGAAAAGTGCCTAATTCACCATTGTTTGTGGAAGTTTGTTGAAACCTAAGTGCTAGGAAGTTGTCACACCTTATTTTGATCCAAAAAGACATGATTCAATGTTTACAAGGTTTGTAAGAGTATTTGATAGAATCATTTAAGTTGAGTTTCTTTTCCATCATAGTTGGGTGTTTGCTATCCCTACCACTCTGCATCATAGTGGTATTAGAGCAAGGGAATAGATCTTGTGTTGTTGTTTGATTGGTTTTGCAGGTTGGTGAAGAGATAGGATTGTGAAAATTCCACCTAAAGGAAGTATAGTTTCAAGGAGAATTGACACTCATGACAGGGAGATAGAAGCCTTAAAAAGGGAGATGGCTACTTGGAAGGAAAAGCATAGAGTGGAAGAGGATGTGAGTGAAAATGAAGAGGAAGAAGAAGCTCTTGGTGAAGAAGAGGAGATGGACCTTGACGATGCAAGAACAATCAAGATTTTGAAGGCTATCAAGAAGGAGGGGCATGGAAAAATAGATGTTCCTACGTATGGAGGAAAACTTGATAGTGAAGATCTCCTACATTGAATTGGGGCTATGGAAAACTACTTTGATAGTGAAGATGTTGATGAAGGACTTAAGGTGAAGAGAGCCAAAACAAGATTGAAGGGACATGCCTTAGTATGGTGGAATTTTGTGCAGGAGGAAAGGGAGAGACAAGGAAAGAGCAAGATCATTTCATGGGAAATGATGAAGGATAAAATGAAAGGTAAATTTCTTCCTGCTAATTACAATGTTCAATTGCTTAAGAAATTGCAAAATCTTAGACAAAAATATTTGGATGTGCAATCATATACTGAAGAATTTTATAAATTAAGTATAAGGACTAAGCATGAAGAAGATGAGGATGAATTGGTTGCTAGGTATTTGAATGGTTTGAGGTACAACATCCAGGATGAGATCAACATTTTGGCACCTAAGTCAATTGAACAATGTTTCCAAATGGCCATGAGAGTAGAAGAGAAAATAAAGAGGAGACAAGAGAAGGTAGAAAGAGGAAGAGGTAGCACTTCTAGAGGAAGAGGATTCAATCCTAATTCAAAGGCAAACAATGAGAGTCAAGGGGATGACAAGAAGGATCAGGAGCAATCTGATTTCAGAGGTGGATGGAGAGGTTCAAGAGGAAAATTTAATGGAGGAAGAGGCTCCTACCAGTTCTCAGGGAGATGCTATACTTGAAACCAGCTTGGACGTCCATCCTTCAAATTCCCTGAAAAGCAAGGCTCAAGATCTTATGGTGGAGAGAGGAGGAATCAAATAGTGCACAAGGATGAAGAGAGTGTGACTTCACCTATAGTGAACCTTACATCAGAAGTTGAAGAGAGTTTGATGATTAGAAGAACATTGCTCAAGGCACTAATCCATGAAGAACCCCCACAAAGGAAAGCACTCTTTAGAATCAATTGCAAGGTAAAAGGTAAAGTATGTAGGATGGTAGTGGATTCAGGATCAACTGATAATCTTGCTTCAATTGCAATGGTAGATAAGTTGGGTTTGGAAAAGATACCTCATGTAGCACCCTATCGAGTTTCTTAGATCAGTGATAGTAAAAACTTGGTGGTGAATGAGTAGGCATATGTTGATTTCCAGATTGGGGAGTATAAGGATAGAATCTTATGTGACATTGTGCCAATGGATTGTTGTCATGTGCTCTTGGGGAGACCTTGGAAATTTGATAGAAGGTCTGTATATGATGGCTGGGAGAACATATATACCATCAAGAAGGATGAAAAAAGTTTTAAGTTGACTCCCTTGAAAAAAAGTGGAGAAGATAAGGGTGAGCCTAAGGTTGTGATGTTTGGTAAGAAGGAGCCTTTAAGGCCTACAAATAGTAAGTCTGATGTGATTGCAGGTTTGGAGTAGGTTGATGGTGTTGCGACAGTATGGAAGGCACCTACAAATAGTGTTAGGATAGTAGAAAGTTTTTTTTTGCAAAAGGTAGACAAAGCACTCTTGCCTAAGTCTGATTTGGTTAAGGTGAATGATGGGAGGACAGTAAGGAGTTTGGTTTTACAAGGAGTGAGTGATGAATTCACATCTAGGTCTGATAAAATCAAGGGGAATGATGATAGGATAGTGCATAAGTATGGAAAACTGAGTGAAGTGTTTGGAAAATAGGAAGAGCTTACTGTAGGGACCATTGTGTGTACTATAAACATGAGAAATGGTGACAAGCATGTGAACTTTGCAAGCATAAGGTCTGCTGAGTCTAATAAAATAGTGATACTGGGAAATGACAGTGAACAAGGTCTGATCACAGTGAGGAAAGAACAAGTGGAACAAAGGTGAAAAGGTCTGATGATAGTGAAGAGAGGGCAGAGTATGCAAGCAAAGATGGATGGATACAAGTGTAGAGATGGATCAAAGAAGAAGGTAGAACTCTATGTTTGTAATCCTTGTTTTTTTGCAGGTATAAGGGCTAGGAGGATATCAAATTTTGATCTAGGTGTGAGGAAAAGGCAAGTAGCAGGTTTGGATATGCATGGAGCAACAATGAGGAGACAAGGAGCCATATTTTACTCTTGGGACAAGAGTTTCTCTATGGGGGGGTGTATGGTGTAGGGGAACCATCACCTTGGAATGTAAGGGGGAGTCTTGAAGGTTATGGAGTGGATTTTAATATTTTTAAACAATATGCAATGAGGAAGTTGCAAAATATGTTAAAATATGTTGCATTGTAATAAGTTGTCCATGTATGTGATGTTGACAAGGTGATCTTAGTGGGTAGGATATAATGTAGGTTTGGTTTTCATGGTATTTTTCTTATGAATAAGGTCTCAATGACCATTTTTTATGTATAGGATGGATTTTGGGGTCTTAGTAGGTCAGATAATAGGAATTTACAAAATCAAGTTGTAAGGGGATGATTAAGGCCAAGTATTGGCAAATTGTCATTTTAGAGTTGAACAAAGGGGTGGTTAAGGTAGTTGGTTGGTTCTTAGAAGTGTTTGAAGGTATTCCAATGATATATCAATGTAATTCCTTGAGTTTGAGGTTCTTGAACAAGTTTGGAAAGAGTTTCTAAGAAGTTGCTATTTTTTTGTGTTTTTCATAAAGAAATTGTTGATCTCGTACATTGTACGACCTGTATGTATTGTTCCATACTCTAAGCCTATAATTGTTGGATAGATAATTGAATAAAATTTATTTTTTTATTGTAATGGTGTAATTTCATTGAAAAGTGAGTGAGATATCCCCATTTTACTACCAAGTGGTCTCAAACCCCATGTTTTTCTTGTAGAATTTGTTGATCGCATGCTTGGTACGATCTATAAGTTTTGTTTTATGCTGAAATCCTAAAATTTTTGGAAATAGGATTGAATAATATTTCTTTTGGTGTTGGAGTGGTGAGCTTTATTGAGTATGAAAGGAGATATCTTAATTTTACTCCTGAGTGGTTTGAAATCCCTTAAAATTAGGGTTTTGAGAGAAAAATGTGGATTTCTTCCATTCCCATTTTGTGAAGTGGAAAAATAGTTGTGGGATGGAAGATATGAGGCTGTAATAATATGTCCTCAAGGTATTGGAGAATGGAAGGCTCATTGGAGGAAGTGGTGCAATGTTTTTGGCTTGACATCTCTATGTGATAAGCCTAATTGACAAGCAAAAAAGTGAGTTTTTGCTTGATTCTAAATAATCTGTTTAAGAGGTACTTAGGAATGATGGTAATAGGTGTGGAAAACATTTAGGAGTTTTATTTTTGGCTTTGGGGTGAAGGGGAGAGGCTAGATAGTCAAGACCCAGGTGTAGGTCTGTGAATTAGGTCTCTTGGAGTAGCGATAGAATGGCTTATTGTGGTTTGTGCCTTGACAGTCATGGGAAAAGGTATTGGGACTTGATAGAGGTCCATTTTGGATGTCTAAATCCATAGTTTTGGTGTCTTGTAAGTCCTCCATGTGGATTTCATATTGACTATCCTACCGGGTAAGGCTTTTAGCCTTAAGGGAGAAAAGTGCCTAATTCACCATAGTTTGTGGAAGTTTGTTGAAACCTAAGTTCTAGGAAGTTGTAACACCTTATTTTCATCCAAAAAAACATGATTCAATGTTTCCAAGGTTTGTAAGAGTATTTGATAGAAGCATTTAAGCTAAGTGTCTTTGCCATCATAGTTGGGTGTTTGCTATCCCTACCACTCTGCATCACAAGTGCACCTTTCTCTTGAGGAATATCCTATTGACTATCCCTAATATACTTCTATCCCAAGTGAGCCTAGAGATGTCTTAGAAAATGAGGAAGACATTGATAAAGATGTGAAAGCTATAGAAGAAGAAAAACTAAGGATCCAAGAAAGAAGAAGAGAATAGAATGGAGTTAAAGGAGAGGGAAAACAGGATTAGAGCTAAGCAACTTGAGAGAGATACTAGAAAGAAAAAAATGGAAAAAATTAGAGAAGATGTGGCTAGGCATAAAAAATTTGAAGAAAACATTTTTAAGTTTTCCTCTAAAATGAACAATGACAATCTTGAAGTAACAATCCCTATGGGAACCTCTACTACTAATACCTATACCACATCTATCTCAACTAATAAAGCCTCAGATCCTCATGTTATTGCTAAGAAGACATCATTTGTAGATCATGGGAAGAGACACTTTGATCATCCTAAGAAAACTACCTTCAATACCAATACTAGTACCAATACCTCATCTACTGAAATCCCCACATAGAAGGCTAAAGTAAATCCAACTCCATATACTGCCCCTCTTAACACTGAGATATTGAGATTATAGTTGGAGAGTGAAAATTTGCAAGAATTTTTGAAAAAAGCTAAGATGATAACTTTTAATGTAGAGCTGGCTAGGAAGATTGCTTTTCTTAAAATCTCCACACCTACTCCAGAGTCTTCAAGCTCTGGACATACCAATAGTGAGTCACAAAAGAAGAAGTATGATGGACATACTCATAGTGGAGGTGGTGGTGGTGACCAAGGTGGTGGAGGTGGAGGAAAGGATAAAAATAGTAATTCTTACTTTGAAGATGATGAAGTAAGAAAGGAAGTGGTGATGGTGAAATTTGGAAGGGTAAAGATAGCAACCATTCTAATAACAAAATAGATAATGAGCAAAGAGATATTCATAGGTATCGACATACTAAGGAGGCAACTCCAAGTAGATAGATATCAACAATTGTGTTTCACTGGAATGCCTGACTACCCTAACCCATTCCCTAATGATTTCAAACTTGCTTTAGTGAAATTCTTTGGTAATAATGCCTTGAGTGGTGAAGACCATCCCAAAGCCTTTGCAAATTATGTTATGGATGATTTTGACGTGGAGGTAGAAGATGTCATGATGAAATTGTTCATGTAGTATCTCATTGAAGATGCTTGAGAGTGGTATAGAAGTTTGATTTCCATGAGAATTGGTTCTTGAGAGGAATTCAAGAGGTTTTTCAAAGAGCAATATGGTGACAAGACTAATTCAAGTTTTCTGTTGAATCAATTTAATAATATTGTTAAAGATTCCAACTAATATGTTGCTAACTTCATTACAAGGTTACAAAAGGCTATGAAAAGGTTGCCCCCCTCATTTACAATTGAATTATCATGTATGTATGGTAAACTACTACAATTCTTCTGATGAAAAAAATGAGTTACCACTTATTAGAGAAGAATCTCCAATCATTGAGGGAATCTTTTAAGATGGCAGAGCATATTGAAAATATTAGCAAGGAAACCAGTAAAGTTGGAAAAAGAAATGATCCAAAACTCTTCAAGAGTTCAAAAAAGGAAGATAAGAGTTCAGGTGCCAACGGGGGAACTATTGAAGACAAGCTTGATAATTTTATGAAAACCATAAATGATAAGATTGTGAAACAAGAAAAGGTCCAACCAAAAAATTATCAAAGAAATGAAAGACTTCCCTGATTACAAGACCACCCATATAATACCAATTGGTATAATTGAAATCTTGTTCTCAATAATCAATGAAAAACCCACAATAAGGTCCCCCTAGATCCCTTGCAGAAGAATTCATGAAATTTTATTGAAGACACTCCTTAGTGCTTGATCTGTGGAATGAAACATTCTTCTTAGCAATGTGTTGTGGCATGGATGGTTAAAGTAGAGGAAGATATGCATGAGGACTATGATTAGAAAAAATGAGGAGGATGTTAATGTACTCATGTTTATGGGTGATTCTGATGTTACAAACATTAGATGCTCTTCTGATGAGGACTCTTATGAAGTGGATATGGAGAGTCAAAGGAAAATTGCTAGTATATATCATCAACAAGTCTTTTATGATGATGTTGACAATGAAGTTGAGGTTTACAATTTGGAAGCCATTGAATATGGTGTTTT